>BMAO01012794.1:0-119801 GCA_019973975.1 Trichonephila clavata
AAAAGTATTTTTATTATTCTATTTATTTGAAAATTCTAGTGTAATAAGGATCATTTAACTTTATAAATCAACTTATTGCTAGTAATTAAACCTACTATTTTAGAAATAGCATGCTCAACGTAAAACTTAATTAATATTTCTTATGGAAATATTTCTTATTTTCGTATGCTTATAATTTTTTAAAATTTTGAATATATTTTAAACATTTTAAGCTTTTCTGAAGCCTCATTTCTTTATAAATAATGTGTAAAAGATTGGAATTATTTAATTTTAATTACATAGAGTTATATATATTTGAATATATTGTTTATAATTTCAGCCCTCTAGTGAAAGTTAACACCCCTGAGACCCCATAAGAGAGAAATTTCCTGTTTTGCCCAAGACTCATATGATAGGTAACAGTCTTGACCCCATGCACCTGTAATGTCTAGTAATGGTCTTCACTCTTTACAGTTTAAATTTGTTGCTGACAAGGAAACGGTTTTTTTTTGTTCCGGGCCAGGCGAATGTCATTTGAAAAACAAAATCCATCTTTTAAATATAAAATAATAAAAAAAAATTCCAGCTTCTGAAATAGATTGTTAATTCGGAGTTCATTATTTGTCAAATAAGAGTTTTTGACTTCCTTTCAATCGGGGTAAAAGAAAATTCATTAAATCATGAAATTCGCTAAATAGAGTTTCGTTAAATTGGGGTCAACTGTAATTGTTCACCTGTTAATAGATAAAGAAAAAAAATTGGTTCAACATTTTTGTACTGTAATTTTGTATTGTTGGGAGAAATATAAAAGTAATTAATATTTCAAGTTTTGTTGACAATACGAAAATAATTCTTCGTTCTATTAATTCCAAGAAACTATTTGGTCTATTAAATTCAAAAAACAAGTAAAAAATTGCAATAGTTAAAAAGTATAATGCTATTACATTGTATTATTTTACATTTGTGGGCTAATTTTAACCGCAATGAAAAAACATATGCTCTTTAATTATATTACACAAATTATATGAAAGTCCTAAAAACTTTACTCTCATTTTTCTCTTAATGCTACAAGATTAGTTTCAACATACCTGTGTTGTATACATTGTAAATAATCTCTTATTCTTAACGCTAGGGCCCCTTTAGGTTCTAATTTCTGCGAACCTGCTTTAAGATTAACTTGTTCATTTATTTCAGTTACGCTTATGCTTAAAAGAGGCAGGATGTGTGTGTGTGTGTTGTGCCATGTCTAGTGTTAGTTTATTTTAATGAGATACTTGCAGTAATGCGTGGCAAAGTATAAAAGGTCTGCATTAAATTCATTAAAACATAGACTGGGTTAAGATGAAAATAAAATTACTTTGGTGTTGCGGTTGTAGTTAACAGCGAATGAAGATGCTAATTTAATAGTATAATGTTTTTCGTGTTCGCAACATTCCGATGAAGTCTGATTTTATGGCAACCATAGATGATGGAAACAAAAAAATTACGTAGATTTAATTTCCATTATGCGATATTTATCTCTAAACTCTGAAGCCAAAATGCAACTTAATTGTGTATTGTCTCCATCCATTGATAATTATTTTGGGCAATTTTGATGGTTGTGGTGGTTAAGCCAACAATGTTGGCTAGGTTAATGCTTATGGTGATGCTATATAAGTTTACTTATCATAAGAATTTTAAGGAGTACAATTAATATGATTGATTAATACAATGTTTTTTTAATTAATATAGAACTTAGATATATTTTCGGCAATTTTTTTTCTTGTTCTCTTTGTATTTGTGGTATTAGTTTGTCATTCAATATTCAATATTAATTTAAAAGAAAAGCTCTTTAACCCCTTAACTGCCGATTAAAATTTACACGATTCGTTCCCCAGTGACACTGTTTTTCACGTAGGCGAGTATTTGTGGTGTTTAGGGGGTGGGAGAAGAAAAGTCACAGATAAGCAAAATTTTTCTGAAATAAGTAAATCCTTTGCAAACACTCTCAAGATTATTTTATTTCATTCGGAAAGCCTTCGGATTAGTTTTACTAATAGCCCTGCAAAGAAAAGAAACGTATTTCGGAAGGACGGATATATACGTCCGGGGAACTAAGGCATCGGTTGAGTGGGACATATATATACGCCGGTGGCACTTAGAAGTTAATATGGAATCTTCTAGTATTTGTATATTCCAGTTCTTAGAAATTCATGGTTAAATAACTTATTTAATTATTTTAATCTAAATATTTTTTATGAATTGCTATAAGTAGTTATTGTTATACAGAAATATTTAAAAAACGGTAGAACAACAAGCGGTGAGTGAGTGAATATTAACGTCTCGCTGCTCAGCTACACGAGGGCTTTTGGGGACGGTCCGCGTAATTTGAACCATGGTCAAGTGACGCTGACGACACCTGAACTGGAACCTCCCTCTCCTAATACCACACCACCAACGGGAGGACGTTTGAGCTCTCGACAGATTTAACGTGCATCGCTCCCCTACACAGCGGGTCTTCAGTCGTACTGGGATCGAACTCATGACATGCTAGCCACGATCCAATGCCTAGACCTATTCGGCTACCACGGCCACACAACGACAAGCGGAATGAATTATGAATTAACAATGGGCTCAAATTTTTCTCCCCAAATAAACACATTTTATTGCTCATGTAAATTTCAGAAATGCAACAAATATCTAAACGAGTTTTTTGCAAGTTAAATCTATGTTTTAGAATTTTAAGAGGCAAAGTCATAATCGAAAAGCCTGAATAATATTAATTGAATATTGTTTGATATATAGGAACTAAAATTTAAATTCTTTTTTCCAATGAGATGTTATCATTTTGGAATTGTTGTTTTTTAGAAATTAAATAAGTGTGGTAGAATCTTACTTAAAGTTTAAGAGTGTTATTTTTGAAAATTATTCTAAATTCGATATTCTAGTATTATGGGATTCCTGTTTAACGCAGCTCTTTTTAATTAATTAAAACAATTCTGCAAAACTTCTTTTTGTTTTTGTCTCAAATGGGCTGCCTTTTGGCAGCTTTGCCATTTGCAGACACGAGAAGTCCTCAAGAGTGGAAGCTATTTCATTGGTGGCACCACCTAGTGGAGGCTTCGCTACCAAACTGTGATTTTTGAATTTTATTTAATTCAAACCCTTGTCGGATGTTGAATATTGCCATGATTTAATTTTGCCAAAAGTACCAGAGCCAAATTGATGTGCAAGGGATCTTATATGACATGCTTGCCTACGATTATCGTATCTAGAAGTTTATCGACTCATGCTGCGATCAAACAGCAGCCTAGCATACGAGATCTCATTGCCACCGACCAGATAAAATTCCTTCCAAAAAGCAAAACCTATTACCCTAAAAAACTGACTTAGAAAACGCGGTACATGAAAGTAGAACGCAATGAAAATAATAGAAAAAGTATTTTTTTCTCGAAATTAAAAGGAATACGCGTAAAATATACAGAGGCGGATTAAGGTAGTTGGAGGCCCCTGGCGGTAAAAGGTTTGAGGCCCATGGGCTTAAGAGTCGAAAAACTAAAAATAATACTTTGAATTCTCAAAATAAAATGTACTGCAAAAAAAAAAAAAAAAAAAAAAAAAACCTCATTAGCTAAAGAAAAATCTTAACTGAAGAAAAAAAAACCCTTATTAAGAGCTTACAGTTTTGCTATACAGTTTGATTTCTCTTTGGCAAATTCATCAATTATTTTCACCATATCTATTTTGTCCAAAACGTTTTATTCTGTATATATGGCCATGTTGTTCACTTTCTCTATTCTCCCATAGTACTTAAATTATTTTTAACACGTTTTAAAATAAAAAAGATCATTCACATGATGCATTCCATTTCGGTATTGTTAAAAATATTTTCAAATTTTTTTCTACATTAGGATTTCTTTTACATTCGATAAATTTCTAGCGGGTTTTCATTGTATCTTTGTTTTCTTTCATTTCTTGTTCCAAGGTGACGAGGTTGGTTTGTCACTGGCCTTTGACTCGTCAAGCTTGGGGCCCCTATCAGCTCTGGGGGCCCCTGGAGGCCGCCAGGTCGACACCCGCTTAATCCGCCACTGAAAATATACATAATTAATATGAAGAGTAATTTTTATCTTTTAAAACAAAACAAGTAATAAATTTTTTTTCCTTAGGAATTGAAACAAAAGCAAGATTTGTCTGCATTGTAAGAATACACAATGGGTTTGGCTAGTTTGGCTGAAAAACCATTTTCGACGCCAACTTTTGTAATTGTTTTAGCATTTACATTGTTACAACAATGGAGATGAATCTAAGTTGGGGCCGAAAACCGGTAAATAATTTAATTAATTAACCGGTATTTAATTAAATTAATTAATTAAACGGTAATTAACGAATTAATATTTTAATAAAAACTGTATTGACATCAAGTGTCAACTACAAGTTAAAAAAATGTATTTGAACTTGATTGGATCAATATAAAGTATTTTATTAACGATTGAAAATTTGAACAAGATGTATAAATATATATATATGTATAGGAGAGATGAGTTAAAAGTAGAAATTGAAAAAATGTGCTGAAAGCGCTGTGTAAGAAATTTAAATGATGTCTCCTCTTTATTTTATTTACAATATCAAAAAAAAAATATTACGATAGAAATATATCCATCACAGAAAATTTAGCGTTACCTTAAAGCTTTCCAAACCAGAAAATGAAGCCTGTTCTTGTATATTCCCAATTCGATGACAAATTTTATTGAAATAAGATAATCTGTTAAAGCTCAAATAACTCTAAAATACAATTTAAAAATCCATCAGAAAGTCTGTTTTAGGTATACTAATGTCTACACTTCCTGTTGCAGGTTAACATAAATGTTTTTCGTACACTTTCTCAAATTAGGTTAAAATTCTATTTAAGCAACAAACTTTGTAAAAAATATCTTCCTAAATGGAGTATCACGTTTCCTTGGTTTCTAAAATTTGTCATACGATGCGATTTAAAATATGCATCAAATCAATTCTTTCATTTCTAGCGAAATAGAAAGCGCTGTTAAGCTCACTTTTGTAAAAATTCTAAAACTTCATTGTTTGAAATATTCTTTTTTTCCCACAATCATACTCACAGTTAATGCCACAATCGCTCAGAATAATCGATTTTTAAAAATCTAATTATATCACTAAATGTCTTATTGGGAAAAAATTCAATGAAGATGGATAAATTTTACATTTCTGGGTTATTTCACGTTTCTCGTGGTTTTTGAAAAATCGATACGACGTGACATTTATATCGATGATCAATAGCTCTTATATATTATTTGTACTACAACTTACCTTTGTCGATTTGAAAAGCTTTTTATCCAAATTTGCTGAGTGACCTTAACCAGGACCTTCATTATTGAGGGGATCGAAACAAGAAAATGCACTTACAATTGTTGCATAATATATATACACAATCATTTATCAATTACTGGTTTTGTTTCATATCATGCTCAGAAAATGGTTAAAAGATAAAGAACTATTTGCTGGTTTTACTATAAAATTAATAACTGAGAATTATTCATAACTGTATTAATGTTCTGAGATCTATAATTTGCTTTTATGGTCAAAATGTAGCATAGTTAGTTGAATGTCATTGATAGTAAAATTATTAAAACTTTTTTTATGATTATAAATTATAGTCTTATTGTTGTGATTTATTTTTGTTGAGACAATAATTTTTAATTAGTTATCAGGATATGTTTTTATGTGTACCTTATATTAATAAAATGTTTTAATTATACAAATGAACTGATAAAAAATAATCAACCCGAATTATATCCCAGATTGCAACAAATTAATAGAACTAAAATGTCATATTTTTCAGGAAATTTCACCCATAACATACAATGCTGCTTATATATTTTTAAAATTGATTTATTTTAAATGTGAAATTTTGACTTTGATTTATGAAATGCACGCATAATCTTAATTTTTTATTGATGTACAGGCTGTTAATACTTTTTTTATTTATTTCATAGTTCTAATTATAAAATTAAAATCTTAACTTTTTAATTTTTCGAGAAATTGAACTATGTGCTTTCGATGAATAATTTGTAAATTATTTAACAATTTCAGACACAAGCAATATAAAGAAATTACTTGTGTCTTAATTCCTACTTAGGTCAACAATGAAAAATTTTATTTGATAAACTTTTTATTAAATAATTACAATTAATATAAATATGTATGTACGTATGACCGAATCACTATATTAAGTGGCAAAGCATCATTTAAATTAACATTAAAATTTTTTAATCACATTACATTTGTAATTACATTTTTTAATTAAAGTCGAATGAAAAAGGTAATAATTTATTTTAAAACCAGGTGTAAAAGGAATGCTGACACAGGTTAAGTTAAATCTTCATCACAAACTAAACAAAAGCTGTTTTATCCTACGGTGCTGACATCTAAAGGAATAATATCGGCTGAAATATTTCTCTTAAACTATAATTAATTAATTAAATTTATTTAATGAATTAATAATTGAAAACTTTATAAACATCAAGTGTCATCCACCACAGTTTTAAAGAATGTATTTGAACTTGAGTGGATGAATGAAAAGTATTTTATTAACGATTGAAAATTTGAATAAGAAGGGAGAGTGTGAACTATAGCAGAAATTGAAAAAGCCATTTAAAATTAAAATTGCAGTTGAAATAACTCGTACATTAACAGTTTAATACTTTTTATTGATATTCTTTCTTATAAATATAGCAAGAGTTATTTTAAGCTTTCTCCACTGGTATAAATCAAGAGGTTGAAGTAGCCGAGTAGTCCTATTTACGAAGCGTTGTCGAGTCGTGGGTTCGAAACAAAGTGCTATTGAATATCCACCGTTTATAGAGGATGGTGCAAGTTAAATCTGTCGAGGCTCAAAGTCCTACCGTCGAAATTATATAAGTTTGGAGAGAGGGGTTGAGAGCTCTCAAGCTTCATCCTCGTCAATCGACCGGGTATCAAAATTACGAGGTCGGTCCTCAATAGCCCTTGTGTTGCTTCACAGTGTAAGGTAAATTAAAATCATCCAATCAATCTGCAATTAATCAAGTATATAATTGAAGCAATCAATAAGATGTATTTTTTAGCCATTGTGTGCAACCCAATGCATGTTTCCATTATAATATTTGACACATGATTATAAATACAGTAGAACCTCTTTTTGTGCGGTCCTTTTTTATGAAATTTTATCTTTGTGCGATTCTTTCTGTGCGACCTTTTGTTAAGTGGTATGTGAATTTCAACCGCTTTGGCGCCCCTGTAATGTTTTCTATCAATGTACCAGTGGCGGAAGAATGTTAGAACCCCCCTACAAAGTCAGGCTTTACCTTTAATATTTTATAAATTGGGTAAATACATACTTGATCTTAGTCAAGTCTAGAGCTTTTAGAGTCCAGGACACCTGCGAGGAGGGTTTGTGGGAGTTTACGTTACGCCACTGAAATGTACATATATACACTTCAAGACGCTATGTTCATTTGTTATAACCAGTTTCTCGACAATACACTTTCAGTTGATTTCTCTCAACACGCTAACAGCCCACGCTTGATTGAAGACGAAACTTTCAATGATAGTGACATTATAAATAGTTTGATGGATTATGAAGACGGATAAAAAGAACCGGATTCTTTGAGAGCGGATAAAATATATTCAAGGATACAGTTTTCCAACAAATTGGAAAAGCATTTTCTTAAAATAGATGCCAATTTCTAAAGGAGTATGAATTTCCAAAAGAACTTCGATCATGCATACCTAGTTATTGTGACATTTACAAGCAACTGACCAACCAACCTTCGTCGTAAAATCTTATCTCTTACTTTATGGTGCCAAAAAATAAATCAATTGAAATTGTACCTTCGAATGACGAAAGCGGATTTGAGCTTATTCATCACAGGAAGATGAGCAGCTTGGATTACGATGAGTAGCAGTGAAATTATATATGTGCATTTTGAAAACTTCTCCATGTATGCAATGAGAAACTAAATGTTTTTAAAAATGTTTAAATGTTTAATTTAATTATTTATTTTGTTATGGAAGTACTTTCATTCATAAATTTCGCAAATGATTGGCGTATTTTTTAAATGAGACAACTTTATAATGCGGTCCCCTCCACTGCATAAAAATAATTTTCTTCAGTGTTTCACTGAAGTTGTTTGTTATATGTACTATGAAATTTTCGAATATTTTTTGTGCGGTTTATTTTTATGCGGTCCCTATCTACTGCACAAAAACAGGTTTTACTGTGTGATATTTTGCCCCTTCCCCTTTATAATAAGCTTAATATCGCAATCCAAGTATTTTTGAACTTTAGAAAGTTCAAGTGCTGATCTTGCTAAGGTATCCGACTACGTTTGGATGGCTGCGGTAGCATAGTGATCAATGTCATTGACTTGTGACTGGCGTGTCATGAACTCAAGGCTACTGCCGTTTGGATATACTTATAAAATTACTTTAAAAATATTACATCAGTAAAATTTATTTAAATACAAATTTTTGACAGTTAAAGTAGAAAAAAATGACATGTGATGGAAATGACATATTTTGAGTATAAGATACATATTCAAAACAATTTACTTTTATGGAAAATGCTTCTATCATTAATATTTTACCTTTATTTAGCTAAGACTTTTGTACAGAGCCTCAACTAGGATTTTTGAAAGATATAATTAAAAACAGGATTTATTCCTATTTTAATAAATCAGAGCAGAGAAATTTTAACCAAAAAAACACAAACACTTTTGTTATATCAGTTGTTAGAAACTCTGAAAATAATGTGAATTTTTTAAAAATACTAGTTCGAGCTCTGTAGATAAGTTTCAGCTAAATATAGGCAAAACATTATTATTATATAGAAGCCTTTTTTGTAAAAGAATAATACTTTGAAAATAGTTACTTTTTTCTTTAATATTTTTTGACGAAAAATTGCATTTACATAATTTTTATCTGTAATAACAGTTTTAAAACTATTTTATATGTATATTCTAATTCAGGGGGGTAGCAACAAATAGCAAACATATTATCCATTGACGTACTTTTTTTTCAAAGTCACGGTTTCGAATGTAGCCGGATACCTTAAGAACAATGCTATTCTTGTCGACTCTAAGCAACCATGATTTCTTACGAAGACTCTGATTTTGGTGATTTTACTTTAAAATAGGGCGAAATAAGTGGCATGGAAACAGCTTTCAGTGCAAACTACTCCGGATATGGTTCGTGGATAAGATCTAGATCGTATTCATTTATTATTTATATTCTTTCAGTGCCTTCAATAAGCTTTATATTTGCCAAGAAAAACATACTACCATGTCGGCCATTGAAATGCTTTAGTAATTCTTTTAAATAAATTTTGCAAGTATTTATTTATTTATACAAATGTGCCAGACATTTGACCACCAGGCCATTAGACTCGATCTAGCTTTCCAATACTTCAGAACAATAGAGCTAAAAGACAATAATGTAGTGTATTCGTCAATGTGGTACTTTTCCATGGACTCTCCAAAGAGTACAAGCTGAAGTGTCCTTTAATCAAATTTTAAAAAGATGGGCATTTAAAGATTTGTGCCCAGTCAAAAGACGAAATAAACCTGTGGCTCCAGAACCAGGAATGTCTGGAATTAAACTAGTGAGACACTCTCAGGCCTTTCCCTTAGCTTCATTTGACATGTACGAGGCAAATCTACTTTTAAATTCTAATTTCATTAAGAGTTTTGTAGAATTAAAAGTCGTACGGTTATTAGTGGTTTGCAGAATAGTCGTTCCCTTCATTGCCAAGAAATCGGCTCTTTCATTTCCTTCGATGTTACAATGAGCAGAAATCCACTACAAGGCAATTGAGAGGGTTGAAAAACTTTCTATATTCATGAATTCGTTCGGAAGGGGAACTTCATTATTGGGGATAGTCTGCAAAAAGTGGCTTTACTATCAGATAAAATATCAGCCCGAGGAAAATAACTTTTCCGAGTGCTTAATTGATTCAAAGATTAAGTATAGCCTCCACTCTCTTCCCCATCAAAATTGATATCTCTTACCACTGCCTTATAGAATGCAAAAGGGTTTCGATAGACTCCTGTAGCAGCTCCAGTACCTCGCCCAATCATAGATTAATACGTATAAACGTGCGCGTCCAGAGGTTACTAGAATATCTTCTCTCAACAGTTTCATGAGCAATTTTGCAAGTAAATCTTAATTTGAAGTTGTAACTATGGAATTGTTTATTTACAAGTGATATACTTTATTTTATTTACAGATAATTAAATTCGTACTATATTTCATTGTGTGTGTCAAAATATGAATCATAAAATCATCTTTATTTATTTATTTTTTGCAGAAAGTACATCATAAAGAAAAATAACTCATAGTTGCTCATGATGAATTGAATGCCATCGGACTTGTATGAGAAATGATTACAGATTCATCTATCTCAGCACAGATCATTGAAAACTTGCTTTTCTTGTTGATATCATCTCTTGCAGCATTTAGTAAGTTTCATTTGATTTTTACTTTAATATATAATCTAACCTTTTAAGAACCAGCACGGAAGTTTGTGCGAGAACACTCCACATTCCAGGGCGTTGGAATTTTTTTAATTAATTTTTCCAGTGTCATTGGGGTAAGTATTGTGTTAATAACAAGAAGAATGCAATATTTAAAGATAAAAATATTTCGGGTTTTAAAGGGATAAGAGTTAAAAAGCTAATGCAGGATAAAGTATTTCGAATAAATAAATGTGTTTTAATTAATTTCTAAATTAATGCGTTGAAAAAATGAAGTTAATCTATGAAGAATGTTAAACTAATTGAATGTAACATTATGTAAGCATAGAATTTAAAATTTATTAAAGAAAAAAAAATTCTACGACTAGTTTATTAAATAAAGTAAACGATGCTTCTATTAATTTTACTTGAATGGACAAATGATTAGGGACAATATAAAAATAAAATTGCAATAATCTACCATTTAAAAATAACATAAAAATGCTTCTATTTAAAATAGGCTTAAGAACACACAAAAATGAAAAATAGGCGTAAGGAAAAAAAATAGGCTTAAGAACATTCTATTTTTATTAGGTGTATCACGTTAAAATTTTTTATAGATATAATTTGTACGCACTTATAGATTTGCTTATTTATTTTATTTAAAGAAAGGGATGCTTGTGTTATTCTAAGAAATTTTGTTGCACAGAATTACGTTATATTATAAATTATAGTGATTTTAGAATAGAAAGTTAAATATTCTGTTACTTCTTCCATGTATTTAATAAGCTTTGTATTTATTTATATTTACTTAAAAAAAGTACATTTAGACAAGCTTTGTGTTTATAACATCAAACGTATTTTTTTTTGTTAACAGATATTGAGGGAATTGTTCATCTGAATCTCGACGAATAATTATGAGTAATAAAAATATTAAATTAATGACTGGACTATATATCATTCAAAGAATAGTAATTTTCTAGATTTTTCTAATGCATAACATATTGCCATGAAAATTTTCCTTCCTCTCTAGGTGTCGGCACATCCTGTTTGTGTGTGATCTCTTTTTTAATGTCATTACAATTCTCTTTTTCGAAATTTCTTCCTCTTCTCTTCATCATCAGACAGGTCTCTTTTCTCTCTCTCCTTAGCCCGTCGTTGCAAGGGCGTTTTTGAGTGTAAAATTAGTTTTTCTCTCTCTCCTCAGAGATAAGACCTTTCTTCAAATTTTGATCAATGACTTACAAAAAACAATACTGCTTTAGTTAAAAAAATTATTTATTTAAAGGAATAAAAAGAAAACTTTTCTGATGCAAGGAGTATTACAAAAAACTAAGTACATTCATTATTTTTTAACAATAGCTACTTTCTAAGAATATAAAATAATGATATAGATTTCAGATTTTCATTTATCAATCTATGATTGCGTACAGTTAGCTTAAATATGTCTCTAAAACTAATGTAGTTTTGTCCAAAATAATTTTTTTAACGAGGTTGGGCATTGGTATTTTAACCTTTGCAGACCTAGTACATTCCCCAAGAGCTGGTATCACTTTTTAGCACGGTATCACGTAGGCGATACCAAAATAATAGACAATGTACTATTTTGTTATTAAATAATTAATTTAGTAATGAAATAATAGAAAATATTCCTTTGGTTTTTAAAAAAATATATTAATTTAAATTTATTATTGTGAGAAAATGAATTAAAAAAATTCTTACCAATAGCTATTGAAATGATTGCTTTTTTCTGGATGTTTAAATGTTTGATTAAAAATAAGTAATTTAAGAAAAACACTGTGGTGGGAAAAGCCTAGAAATTTGTTTACATTACCTGAAAAAAACATCCAAAAAGAAAATGATACTATCTGATAAAAAAATCTTAGCATTTTATTATATTCTTATAGTTTTTCATTCCAGTTTTTGAGTTAATCATTTTTTAAGAATGAAGAAGACTCTCATTTGTGATGTGTTTTTAAAAACTAAGCTTACATTCATTAGTTTATATAAAAATATATTACAATATCTTAGAATTTAAAATTAAAAATGGATTTGAAATCTTCATTATTTAAATTCACTATATAAGAAAAACATTTTTATATGATAGAAACGTTTCAACACATTTGGTTCTAACAATTGTTTCTTTCCGGATCTCATAAATTAAGAGAATGATTGATAAACGGAAGAAAGTTTAATGAAAAAATGGAAACGTATATAATGTAAAATTTATTATAAAAAAATAACATACTCATTATTTTATAATAGTAATTTTTTCTTGGGATTTGAAATTATAAAATTGATTAGACATGTCCATTTTTCAATTAATCGTTTGCTTAAAAATCGCACAAAAACAAAATCTAGTTTATTAAAAGTGGTAAAGCGCAAGTGACAAAAAAAAAAAAAAAAAAAAAAAAAAAAAAAAAAAGGAGGGGGGGGGGAAGAATAAAAGTTTGCAGAAGTTTTCTTTCCCCACATGTGACATAAGCACTCAAACACTTGAAATCTGTGGTAGGTTTATCTCAATTAAATATTACTGACATTTGGCAATATTAGCGATTTTTTTCATTGCATATTTTCAGCCCCCGGAAACGAAAATGTTCCTTTTTTAAAAATATTTTTATGTATGTAAAAGGGAGAAAAATACAATTTTTCAAAATTACAAAAGTCCATAACTATTTTAAAGGAATTTTACTATATTCCGTTACATCTTAAAAGTCGAAAGAGCTAAATCATGAAATTTCATTTGCTTCAAAAATCGGTTTTCGAATCCAATTACGCCATTAGCTTTGCATAAGCACAGTTTACGAATGCTTTTTTTTAAGGTTTTTATTTTTTTCAGGTCTTATATAGTTCTTAAATTGAAGTTTCCAAATTTCACACATCCAAAACAAACAATGGGGATTTTTAAACAAAAACGTAAGAAAAATATTGTATAGATGAATTTTTGAAAAAAAATCTATTAGATGAAAACCCAAAAGAATTGTTTAAAATCCTTAATTTTTAAGCAAATTTTTCAATCATTCGTAATTACACGGATAGTAACGTTTGACACATGAATAAAAAAGTTTCGTGTGATTATTTTTATAAATGATAAAGTTATTAAACGTTTAATTAGAAGTTTCAGTATTTTTTGAAAAATTGTGAAAACTAGTAATACAAAAAATATTTTAAAGTTAATTCCTACTTAGGTCAACAAAGAGTTAGTTACTTTTACTAGATATTTTGGTTACTTTTTATTATAAATAGTTATAATTAATATAAATAAATATGTTTATACATATGTCAGAATCATTTAATTATACTTATAAAGTAGTATAGCAAAAAAGTAATCACATTCTCGGAAATTAGACCTTCCAGATGGGATTCGAAGTCCAACGCGCGATCCATTGCGCTACAGGAACACAACGAATGATTTTCCTTTCTGTACAGGCTGTTGGACTATTATTTTTGTGTTTGTTACTATTTATTCATTTTTTAATTTAATTACTGAATTAATATTTGAAAAAACTAAATTAACATCAATTGTCATCCACTATAAGTTAAAGAAATGAATTTGAACTTGAATGGATGAATGGAAAGTATTTTATTAAGGATTAAAAATTTGAACAATTTACATAAATAAATATATGTAGGGAGAGGGAGTGAACAAAAAGTAGGAATTGAAAAAGGTTTTCGGTATTTAATTTTTAAAATTACTGATTCTAAAAGAGCAAAGTATGAACTTTTTAGTATAGAATTTTGCTTCATTACAATTATAGGAAATCTATACAGATCGATTGAAAAACTATTTTCGTAAAAACGTGTTAAAATTGACTCATTTAAGAAAAAAATCGTAAAAACTTCAAAATATCGTTAAAATAGCGTAATCAAAATAGCGTATTGTTGCGAAATAAACGATCTTTCTGATTCAGAAATTATTTTTTTGTCTGATTTTGATACGGAAAATATTAGACTGTAGTTTTAATAATGACAAAAAGGCCTTAAATCTTTCCGCGCCCGGTCTTCCAAATATAAGCGGAATAAACTGAATGCAGGGGCAAACTAAACGTGTATTTTGACGTTATTAATTAACATCTTTTTAATTACTTCCTCGGATCCATCCCGATTTTTTGGTACCTTCGGCGAGTTCTGCGTTCAATGGTTTGTGAGAAGATAGCTTCACATAGATACATAGGCATATAATACGTTTGTTTACATGCGAATTTTAATGTGTAGATAACATATTATGAAGTATTCAATTCAATTTCTTATTAAATGACTATGTTTTCCATTAATAGACCTAAAACTTTTCATAAAAATTATTTACTGTAATTTTTGAAATACATTTAAAAATTGTGAACAGCAAACTCTTACTGTCTAGGCTTAACTGTATTCTGTATAGATTGAATTACCTTTTAGCTATATATACTGTTAAATATTGATGAATATCTTTTGTCGTAATAATGAACTAATTCAAAAGGAACAATTTATTACATAACACCACATTTATTGAATAACATCATAAAAATTATAATTCGAAAATATAAATACAAAAACTGCAAATTTGTTCTGGCCATGTATATTGTTTTGATTTTTTTGTCATATCATACGAAATAACAGAATTTTTAAATTAAGGTGTATCCAGTACGTTTGGAATCGTGATTTCTCAAAAGTGAACAAACGAACATTTTTTTAATATTGAATGTCATTTAAATTAGAATACACGTATAAAATTGTTTTAGGGATATTATTACAATAAAAGAAACTATTTCAATACAGTTTTTGACAAAAAAGGAACACATAACTATTTATTTTCAAAGCATTCTCTTTTTACGAAAAATGCATCTATAATAATAATATTTTTTTCTGATATATAACTAAGACTTCTCTGGATAGCCCGAATTAGGATTTTTGAAAAAAAAATTATAGAAGTAGATTTATTTAAATTTTAATATATCAGAATGAAGAATTTTTTTCTTAAGAAAACCCACTGATTATTATTTCAATTGATAGTAACTGTGAAAATAATGTGAATTTTTCAAAAATGCTAGTTTAGGCTCTGAAGAGAAGTTTTGGTTGTATATAAGCAAAATATTATTATTACAGAAGCATTTTTTTTAAAGGAGAATGTTTTGAAAACAGGCAATTCTTTGTTCTTTTTTTGCCGATCTATTACATTTAAATTATTTTTATTGTATTAATATTGCTAAAACAATATTTAGCTTATATTTTTATTTAAGTGACACTAAATACTAAAAAAAATATTCGTTTTCACGCTTTCTGAAATTCATAATTCTAAATGCAGTCGGATACCTTAAACTAAATGCATTAAAATTTAACTGAAACTTTTTTAAATTTCTAATGACAGATTATGAACAGGTACAGCACACATGAAGAAGGGGGTGTGGGGGGAGGAAGCTGAAACAGAATTCATATATCTAACATGTCTCTAGCCTCCCAGTAACGCTCGGTGAGAAAAGTCTTGCGCAGAGCAGGACACTGTAAAAGATGTGCGGAGTTCATAACCTCTCCAGAGCTGCACAGAGAGAGCATATCGGGGAAGGAACAACTTTGATTATATACAGATGGTTTCGCAGGCAGTCATGTCCTGTGGCTAGGCGGAATTCAGTGACCGCTCTATACCTTGGGCCATTTCGCAAGTTCAGAATAGCATGCCACCAAGATGTGGGAAACGCGGCTGTAAAGGTCCTCTTGAGCACGGGCTTTGATTGATCTTTTAATAAGGTTTTTAATGGAATAGAAGGACATAGGACAAGTGCCTTTCTACATGACAAGAACTCCTTTTTTAGCCAGGAAGTCGGCTTTCTCGTTACCTGAAACTCCACAGTGGGCAGGAATCCACTGAAGGACTACTGTTTTCCCAAGTGATGCTAGGTTTTTAAGATCATGACGACAATCCAGTTCTTCCTGTGTTATGGGATTGTTATTAGAAACGGCTGCCAACAGAGCAGTTCTGGAATAGCTGAGGGTAATAGCTCTTGTAAATTTTTCAAAGTGGTACTGCAGCTATGACATATCTATGCGAATCTTAGCAATCTCACCGTCAAACGCAGTATCTAGGCCTACAGGGACATAGAAAGAAAAAATTTCGGAGAAAACTCCTGCACCTGTATTAGTGCTATTAGATAGGAGGGATCAATCGATAAGGATCCGAGGCCACTTTGGTTCAGGGTAACGAATATTTAATACTTCGAGAGCGAGGGCTCTCAAACTAGACGGTTGTGTATTACTTTTAGATACCTTTGACCCAGGTCAAGATTAATCCATTTTTTGAGACAAACTAAAATAGTTATTTTATTGGTCTATAATTATCTTAACCAGACTTAATTTGGCTTCATTAAGTCTCATTTCTCAATTATCAAAATCAAATTTCGTATCTATTTAAGCTTGTTGATTTAAGAATTGCACTGTTATTAATACTAAAAAAGGCACCTAAAAGCAATTTATTGGGTGTCTTAGTAAACTTCAGAAACTTTCGGTTGATTAACAAATCGTACTAAGAAAACTCATATTAATTATCATACGAATAAAGAAATTTTAAGTTAAATTAAAACGAAGAAAGTAATTGTCCATTAATAACCAATTTGAAATAAAAAATATACTATCATTAAGTACATATAAAAAAGATAATTTAAAAATTTATTAGAATTCAAATTAATAAGCATTCCTCACATTCAAATTTGTTTTTTGGGTAACATCAATGGAAAAAAATACACGCACTAATAACTACAGTATGATACAATATAACAGAAGAAAAAAGCTCATCTCTTGTGAAATGACTTTAATTACACTATAAATAACTATGAAGCTTTTTTCCAATACGCATACTAGTTTTTTTCGTGTTTCATAAATCTAAAGGGGAATAATTTTTCAAATATTCGAATAATTACTATGTTGCTACGATAAAACTCATTAAACTGAATACCAGGCGAAAGCATCTTATTTGTATTTCAATTACTTATTACTTGATGTATAAATATTGACAAAGCAATTACTATCGATGATGTAGTTTTAAAAAAATGCACATTTTTTTAAATCGTCTGATGGAAGAATACCTTTAACTTAATTTTTTCGAACATTTTTTTTACTTAATTGTAGTTGGTATTTTTTGTTCTCTGGAGAAGAACATACGAGAGGAAATTAATTGAAAAATATATTTTTTTTCTTAATTCTTATTTTCGAAACGTTACAATTAATTTGTGTGTTGGGGTTTTAAATAATTTTTGTGATTAAAATATTCATCGTACACGCCAGTTCGTAATTAAAAAATAATTTAATGGAATTGTTTGCTGCCCTTATTTATAACATTTTTAAATGAGATGTTGAAAGTACAATTTGCATCCACGTTTGGAGGTATTTTTTAATGTTTTAAATAATTATAATTTCGAATGAAAATATGTTTTTTAATGCAGTTTTTCTAATGGAACAAGATTAGTACACGCCATTTTTGGGTTTTATTAATTCTTAAATGTATCTAAATTTTTTGCTTATTGATTGGACAAACATTAATTAATTTTTAATGCGATTTATTTTGCATTTCAAATTATTAAGTTTGGAAACAATTTGATTCTCCTCTAGAGTAATTTTCAAAAAAAAAATTACTGGCTATTTAATTAACTATTCTCAAATTCTACTTTCGTATGGATCACTATAATCACGTCATTATGATCACGAGATATCTGCCGTTATGATCAGCTACTATTTTAAAGAACTTCAGATGTGTACCCAAATTTAACTCCGTAATAGTTTAAACACGAAAGACGCTCCGAAAGTAAGTTTCGTTGCCTATTTCACACGAAAATTTTATAGCAAAAATATACACTGCAACATCAAGAACTACATATCTTTTGCTATTTTTCGAAGACAATCGCCACCGACATTGAAACATTTGTCGTAGCTTGAATCAGTTTGAAGATACCGCTCTGGTAAAATCTGGTTTCCTCCGATCCAAGATATTGTCATACAACCCCCCCCCCCCTCAGGATTGGATTGTAAGTAACGTCCCGAGAGTACGACTTCCAATGCTGGGAACAGTTGAAGGTCCAAAGGGGTAGTGTTGTTTTCTTTTGTTGAGGGACCCCACTTCCGCACTCTATCTTCTTTCTCTGAATATGCAACACCAGCAATGAACTATTTGACAAGATATGACCTTTTCACTGTATATGGTCTGTAGACGTTCATGGATGCTGGACAAATTAGTCCTTTGTGACCATTCACGCTGGTAGCAGTGTTGTATGAACTATACACCCTTTCGACAAAGTCTCACCCCGTAGTGCAAACAGTTTGAAGAAATCACTCAGATAACTTGGTGCAAGGAACTGTTGTACGGCCTGCTTCATCTCAGCACTGTTGTGTAAGGATTTTTTATTAGCTGGTTAATTTGGATGCTTTCACGTCAGTGAGGTACACCATGTCCTGTACTCTAGCAATGTAGTTTTTATTTCTGAAATTATGACGCCCATTTTGACTTTCATCTTCCACATTGTGCCTCCTGCATTGGACATGCAACAACAGAGATCAATCATTTGACGAGAAATAATCGCTTCACAATATACGTTGTGTAGATGTTCAAGGTTGACGAACACACTAGTCCCATATGTTCATTCATAAAAGGTTAACAGAACTCACTTCCATAATCGACTAAGTTGTCAACACCCGTCTGCCTGCCATTATGGTTTGTATTTGAATAATTTCAGCATGCTGGTTTGCTATTGCTCTTATTCCTTCGATATTCTGCGCATAAGTAATTCTTCCTACGCTCATACTATTTCCGTTGTTGAACTAGCAATGAATGTTGTTACTTATGGTGATTGTTGTTTAATTCTGTTGTGTGGTCTACCATTAAAAAAAGGGACGAAACAATTGATAAACTTCGTTTCTGATAAACTTCGTTTTGAACTTGCTTAAACTATTTGTTTATTATTTTTCATAAAGCTGAGTATTGACTCTTATTTTAGGATATAATATTCAATTTTCTTCGGGATTTTCTTGATTAATTCGCTCACAAACATTAAATAACTTCTAAAAACTGTCTGCTTAAAATTAAAAGAGAATAATATAATACCATAATAAAATGATATAAGTAAAATTAAAAATAAAAATTACACATATTTATCACTGGGTTTATTAAGTTCTTTAGAAAAATACAATCTTGTGTCATTGAGTATAAATTACGGAGCGCTTAACCTTGTGTAGTTGTACCTCCTCTTCGTTTCGGGTGAGATGGAGATCTCCCTGATCGTTCATGTTCCCAGGGGATTCTAACGTAGTAGGGATTGAGAAGCTATTAAGTCGGACGCGAAATTATAATAGATATTCACAATGATTCACTTTTATTAATTAAAGAATTAGAATTAAGCCATTGCTTCTCAAACTTTCAATATTTGCGAGCCAATATTCAATCACAACTTTCATAGCGCACTCAGCCAAACAATAACAATGTACTCAATTTCAATAATACGATACTTTGATGCGGGCTAAAGCTACAATACGACTTGAGATGTTTATAACCTTTCCGTCACCGGCGTACTTAAACATCTCAATCAGCCATTGTGTAAATTGCCCCAGACGTATATATACGTCTTTCCGAAACACGATATTTTCTGCCCACTGCTATCCATACAATTTTTCCAAAAGCTTTGGAATGCAGTAAAATGACCTTAATAGTGTGTGTGTTTACGAAAGATTTACTTATTTCAGAGGTTTTTTTTTATTTATTCCCTTTCTACCCCTCCCCCCCAAATACACCACATACACGTGCATACGG
Source organism: Trichonephila clavata (assembly GCA_019973975.1). NCBI lineage: Eukaryota > Metazoa > Arthropoda > Arachnida > Araneae > Nephilidae > Trichonephila > Trichonephila clavata. The sequence continues at coordinate 20,230 of BMAO01012794.1, forward strand.
GGAAAATGACGGCATTTTTTAAAATTATTTGCGTAACTCTCAAGGGATTACTTATAAACCGTACAAATTATCAAGATAAGTGTTAATTTTTGCATGTAGTAAATGTGTAATTGTCTTCCGTGGTAAATTTTTTCTATGTCTATCATTGTAAGCTTGTAAGTGATTCTAAGCAGGGCCGATCGTAGCAGGTTTGCTCCACGTGTGGTGCACGTGGACTGCCAAAACAAGTGATAAAACTTATAATGAGTCGAATAAATATGCTGAATTTTAAATAGTTATTGAAAAATTAGAGAATAAGTCCCAATTTTCTGATAATATATCATAGTTTAAGAAAAATAGAATGTTAGTGCACCGTGTGTCAGTCCATAATGCATTAATGCCTACTCTTCAAACACAACTTTTAAAAGTATTCAATTTAATAATAAACTTACAATTCACAGAAATAAAATGGCGGAAAGAAGTTATATATTTTTGTGTTTGTTTGCACTTTTATTAATGTTTTACTTTTTACTCTTATGCAGGTAGATGAGTTTATAACGTCAACGTTAAATATTAGTCAAAATATATGAAAAATTATCTAGAGAGGTGGCACATTAGGTCTTTGTACGTGGGCAGCTGATATCCTAGGATCTGTCCTTATTCTTATTGTTCATGTGTCGGAAAAACACCGAGTTAAATTACTCTAAGGTATCCGACTACCCTAAAACTGTGAATTTTGCCAAAAATTGACAAATTTTTTTATGATTTTATATTATGGGCCATCTTGTTAGCTTTATAAAAATACCAAGTTTATCATTTTCCGTTTACCAGAACAAAAACTACAAGTGTTTCAGTAAAAGCAGATGCCATTACATTAAGCATGATGTCATACATTAAAAGGCGTTTTACTCAAAATGTGATTTTTTGAAAATAATCAAACGGGGTCAGCGATTACTCAAAAGGTTTTGAACATAATTAACTGAAATTTTTTCTGTAAATTCTGTATAATAGTAGAATTGTTTTACCCTTCAGATTTATCAATCACTGTTCTATTACAAAATTTACAGTTCCTTATGTGAATATAACCACTGTCTTTTTAAGCATTTTCATATAGTAACCGAGATAAAGTGCTCTAGTTTATGTAAAAAAGAAAATATCCTTATCCTGAAGGACATTTCAAAATTGAATAATATAGCAACACATTAGATTGAAAAAAATTGAAAATTTGTTCATAAGCCCTTGGTGCAGAATGGGCCGCGTTTATGCTATTTTTTGTCAATTTTTACCTATTTTTTCCCATTTTAGTAATAATAATTTCTTTTTCTCTTCTTAATTTTAGCACATTTTTCTTAAAATGCACTAAACAAATCTAAAAATAACAAAAAAAATCCCCCTATCTCATTTTTTAAAAAAAAGTTGTCTCAACCAGTCGGATACCTTAATATTTGACTGTTTAGTTTTGCTATCTTAATTATTAATGATAAATTGAAGAAAAATAATAAATACCTCAGTATAGTATTTATGTGCATTACTTCATAGATTTTCTTTCCATTTTCAGGTGTTAGTTCTGCATATCCCTTAAAAATCAATCTGCTACATATTCCGACACCTGTCGTGGCGGGAGAAAGCATTATGTTGAAGTGTAAGTATGAGCTCGGAAACGAAACCCTCTACTCCGTCAAGTGGTACAAGAACATGGGGGAGTTCTTCAGATTCGTCCCCGCATCAGATCCGCCTTTTAAGACATTTAGACAAATAGGGATAAATGTTGATGTAAGTAATTATTTAGTTTCCCGTTAAAACATTGCCTGATGATTCATTTCGATTGTATAAATTCTTATACTCAAAATCTAGCATAAATCAGAAAAAAATGACGTTGTTGCAATCCTATGTTGTTATTTGAAGACCTGACTTATATTTACCAGAATAAGCATTTATTATTATTTTTAAGAATACAATACTATTTAAAAATATTAATGATGTAGAATCTGATAAATTTACTGCAGACATTTTTCACTCCATCTCTCCATTTCTCTCCAATTACATCTTTTGCCCTTTCAAAACAAAGACCAATTCTTTCATGCCGCAGCGCCCTCTTTTGACCAAATAAACCTAATTCTTTGCAATGTATTGATTTATCAAATCTTTTAAATAATTTGTTTGTAAACGAAGGAATAGAAATAAGAGGTATATGATCTCGCGGAAGTATTTTCAATGTATATTTTTTCTTAATATTCTGTGTTTAATTTCTGTGACGATTGAAGTCTTCTACATGACATTTGAATATGAAATTAGATTATAGAAAGTTCTTAGTAATTAGATTAAATAATGGGAAAATATTGCAATGTATAAAATACATTTGTGATTTGAGATAGTTTTGAATAATTTAAATCAAGTATCAATATCTAAATAAAAGTGATATTATTAAATTTACTGAATTTTTTTGTGTTGGTAACAAAATATATTGAGATTAGAAAGCAGATGATCTCTGCGAATCCAGTGAAATACTTGTGAATGTTTGTAAAGTGTTTGATTTCGTTCAGTGCACTGGAATTGAACATATCACATCTAATTAAAGTTTCTGAATACACCATAACTTTTGAACAGAAAACTAAATCAGCAAAAAAGACTTTACATTTTTGAGATTAAATTTTTGATAAAATTCTTGTTAGAGAATGCATTATAAAAAGTTATCAGATATAAAAGGCATGTTGACATAAGTGGAAAATTAAACTATTGAATTTATTACTTTCTACAAGAATGTATGTTGAGATCGCAAATACAGTTTAAAAAATAATACGTAATAACAATTGAATTTTATTTATTTATGATCTTTACATGAAAGTGCTCATAAAACACAATTTTCGTTAAAAAAAACCTTTTTTAGATAAAAAACTTTATTTTAAAAAATCCAAATACTAATGGTTGAAAATACGAATTTATTTAACATTACTCAGAAATCAAAATTTTATCTTGACTATTAAAATTGCTAGTTTTTAGTATGACCGTTCTTTATACGTGAAAAAATATTTGGAATATAACTATAAAAACTTTTGGAACTTAAGATAACTAAAATTATAGGTATATTACATTTTACTCTATACATTTTAGTTATTTCTGGATTACTCTTTGGGACTCATATTATCAATTTTTCTGTACATTTTGATACTGTATCGCCAAACCAAACTTTGGATTTCTTAAATATTAACATGTACAAACTATACGTTCCGATTTTCTGAAATAAATCATATGTATAAATTAAACAAATATATTTTCTAAATATAAAAATTAAAAGATTTGGAAAACTATAACTGCATGGTGTATTTCTTTGAATATAAATTTTAATGGCATATTCAAGTTAAGGGGATATGGTACGATTTACACACAATTTTTTAATTTAATGATTTTCATAATTTTTTGGTTGCCTCCTATTTGTATGTATAATATAAAACAGATTTTGTGCTTAAAATTTTATAAAAAGCTAACCATTTAATTTTTTGAGTGAAGTGAATTTAAAGCGCTACTTTTCTTACAAAAATTGACGTGCATATATGAAATTCGACTTACAAGTACGTCAAACAATGTATAACAAACGTTGGTATGGATTTTGTGATAACATTATTAGTATTAGTACAATACTTCTTTTTATGAATGCTTATTTGTTAATTCTAAATTCAATATTTTTAAAAAAAATAAGTATTGTTTTTATTGAAAAATGCATATCAACTTTTATTCCAAGTACTATTAGCAACAAGTGAAAAAAAATCCAATTATTAGGCACAATAGAAAAAGCACCGTAGCATTTTAAATGAAAACAAACTAGTTATTTTATTATACCGAGGTAAGTCATTTTAAAGTTTTGATTTGCCATTCGGATGTGAATAAAAACAAACTTAAGAGTTATTACAACTCTGCGTTTCTTAAACGTAAAGCTTTCAAATTTTGTGAGCTTGTAGAAAAGTATATCAAAAGTAAATTAGGCTAAATAAATTAATTTTGAATTTTTGGCCAATTTTTGTATATTGAATCGTATTATGTCCCCTTAAAAACACAAAATATTGTGTTTTATTGTCGTAAGTTATTTCTGAAGTTTTGAACAGAAGCATAATAATTCCGCTTTGTGGAATCTCGCGCAACAAGAAACGAAATAGAACAGACTCTCTAGATATCTCTTTCTTGTCCACTACATTTTGGGTTAAATCCTTGTCAAAGTAACTTCTTTTACTGTACCTGTCACACTTTTTGCGACAATAGATCCCCACATGGAAAATGCATTTCGTTGTCACGAAAAGAGATACAGATTGTGTCTTCTTAGATATTACGAAAGCGATAGAATCGGAACAATTCCTAAGTCTTCATGGTTTGGACATAATCGAGCAATTCTCTCTGTCTATTTCTTTTGGATTTCGTGGAAATATAAAGAAGTACGGGATCCATGAGAACAAATCGGTTTGACAGTTTAGATTCCATCTGTGCAATTGAGAAATGGCAGTGAATTCCAGATCAATTTTGATATCTAGATATCAAAATTTATACTTGTAGAAAGTTTTGTAAGTCTATCCCCCCAGATGTGCAAAAGTTTCGAAGAAATTTAGAGAACATTCAGACTCCTGTAAAGTTTTTTACCGAATTACTATTAGGTTTTTTAAAAATTGAGAATAAAATATATAGTTTATATCAGTGCTTCTCAAACTTTCAATGTTTGCGACCCAATTTTCAACCATAATTTTTATATCCCGTCCCTCTTCCCTCCATACAATAACAATGTATTGAATTCCATAATACTTTGAAGCTTTAGCTACAATACAACTTTAATTATAAACTGTACAAATTATCAACATACGTATTAAATTTTGCATCTACTTTTGTATATGATAAGCCCATTAGTAATTTTTAAACTTGTTCTTAGTATTGATGAATTAATGATCAAATACATTGAGAAATACTCATACATTTGTAACTATGTATATTATATCATTTTAAGCATGTATTTTTATTATCTCAGAATATATTTTGTTTTGATTCCTTTCAATAAATTAATAGTTAAAAAAAATTTTTTTTTGACTTTTTGATATGCTCGCGCCTTTTGGTAAGATTATCATGCTCCCTCCTCCTAAGGAAAAATGCCCCAAAGTTTGAGGAAGAAAAAAAACCCCTCTGGTTTATATATATACAATGAAATACGATTAACGCACAGACGCTTAAGGCGTCTCAGGATCCTTAATATATATCTGTGCACTCGAAAAAAACATCCTTCTTCGAAACAATGTTACTTAGCAATAAAACCAAACAATCATTTGAAATTTTTATCACATAATAATCATATATATTTACATTTTTTCTCAAAATTTTCATAGAATTTGAGAAAAAAATTAAAAAAAGTTATAAAGAAATAAAAATTGGAATTTTTTTCTCAAAAATATGAAAATTAGTACCTTACACCGCGCAGAATTCTAAAGTACAAAATTGATCAAAATTTACAAAATTAATTTTATTTGGTATAAAAATGTTCACTTTAGAAGTTATACTAACTTTTAAGAAATTTAGAGAAAAAAAAATATTTTTTTAAATACAATTATAACGAAAATTTTAAAATTTTAAGAAAAAATAAATAAAAATTCAAATAAAAAATTACTAAGTTTTTCTTTTGAAAATTTTTGTATAAGTTATGAAGAACCTTATTTTGAACACGTTTATGAAATTTCAAATTGATATTATAAATAGTTTCTGAAAAATCTTGCGCGCAAGCTGAAATTTGTTGTTTTGAGAAAAAAGAAGTTAAAGGTAAGAAATAGATAGGGTTTTTGCTTAAATTTCACTAGTTATTTCTCAATAACTTCGGAAGTTTTTACAGTATCAACAAAATTTTGGTATTAAAATGCTCCGAAATGTTGAGGCTTTAACATATATTTTTTTTTTCAAAAAATTGAAAAATGTGCCTTTTAAGAGTCTTTAGAGCACTTAAGACGAAATATCGGTTAACATGAAATAATATATCGGTTTCGATAAACTACTATGTATTTTCAAGCACTTTTTTCTCTTAACACCAAACGAAAATCGCTTAACACGAAAAGATTTAGATTTCCCATCTGGGGATGAACAAACCTCGGAAAACACCAGCTGGATTGGACTATCCTTTTGTATTATCCAAGAACTTCTCGCAGTAGATGATGATGTGTATACAGCCTCAATTATGGCTGAAAAAGATGTTTTGAAATTTGTTCAATGCTCAAAAAATATCCTTGATGCAGTATCAGACGATAAAACTGAAATGAATAAAGTAGCTCCTGTTGCCACATCATCCCAAATGAGGAAAGTCATGGAAAGTATGCACTGTTATTTTAGACGCACATTTCAATGGTAAAATGAATTACAAAATGGACGGTATCGATTAATTTGTTGTCAATTTGATAATAAGAAAACAATACAAAAAGAAAAATATCAGATTTACCACATCTAAAAATGCAATAAATGTATTGTTTTTTAAAAAAAATTGAAAATGTTGTATCAAATTTCTTTAAGTTCTTATGAATGTTTTCGTTCCATTGATTTTTATTAAATGTATACCTATATATATATCTATGTAAATAAAATAAACCGTAATAAACTTAATTTTGTTGGTTTATGTCTTTTTTTTTGCTATACTCTTTAACAGGAACAATAATGTCAGTCTCTTCAGTTTCGTGTTAAGCGATTTTCACTGAATATATTTCAAATTAAGTTCTCCGGCAAATAGAAATAAATATGCTTGAGTAGTACAGTAAGGCATGAATGATTTGGAACTAAGGAAAAGAATAATATATAGTAGAAGTATTTTATGTTTTTAAAACACTTTTTAAAATAGGCTGTATTTTGATTTTTCTCAGACTTGAAGAATATTTTGATATTTCAAGAAATGTTCATATTGAGAAAAACATTTCTTAAACATCTGTTGTAAGCAGCCATGGAATTAAATGAGAAACATTATTAATTAAAATTTTTTAATTCAAGATAAAAGTACACTTTTATGAATAATTTCATTAGTTTGTTGGATATAATTCAGTTGTTATAAGCTCAGATTTTAATTGCTCTGTCAGCGTTTTTCGTAGATGTGTTTAAAATGAGGACTAATTAATATAATTCTGTTGATAATTAAGGGGGGATACGATGCTTGAAGTGATGAATTTTTAATGATTAATTTAAGAAATACTATCTAAAATATTCAGCACAATGCGTGAGTTAAATTCTTTTTACATAATAACATCCTGGAAATTGAAAAAAAATCCAAAGGAATACAGATAGTAGACTTCTTGTATAATTGCAAAAATGTTTGTTCAAAATCGTGCCTAGAAAGAAATAAAGTTGAAAATAAATAGTTCAAATTTTTCAAAATTAAGAAATTGGGCTCAAAATTATCTTAAAATTTTTAACAATTTGACCCTGTTCTTAGTTCCGTCTTGGAGTCTCGATTAAATATAAATTACTATAAAATATTTATTAATAGATAAAATAAAAGTTAATTTTTAAGTGAATTTCTAGTTTATTTAAAATATCAAGATAAATATTTCGTTTTCATATTGAAAATTACGTTCAACACTGATGAAAGCAATTTTTTTGTCCTTGTTTTTATATGAATCGAAAGTATCTTAACCAGCCAGATTAACAATAAATAAGGTTTTGGAATGTATAGACACCGGCAGACATACTTGTAAGATCGGTTACAGAATCTAATGTTTACACTGACTGGATTGCCCCTGAAGATATCAATACTAACAATTTCCGAAAAAGAAAAGAAAAAACCGTTATAAATTATAATTCCAGCAAATACAACAGAATTTTAGGAAACATCCCATCTATAGAAATAATATCTAATGGAACCAATAACAGAAGAGAAGAGATACTATGCATTCGCATTATTAGTAAAATAATTATAGCTTCTGGGCTCCTGTTTAAATTTCAATTAATGAATAATCCAATATGTAACACCTGCAAAGAAAATAATGATTTGGAATACATTCTCTTAATTTGTGACAAATATACTTCTCGAAGAAATAACTTGTGGAATACACTGAAAATAGACTCATACAATAACATCATCTGCAGAGAACTTCTGGAACAGACAACAGTTAATAAGAAACTGGAGATTCAGAAATCCATCACTAGAGAGCTGGAAGAATCGAAACCAAAACTTTGGGCTACTCCTTCACCTGAGGACAATTCGCCACATTCTGCTATCATGTCTATGCGCGATTGACTTTCTGCTTTCATGCCTAAGCGCAAGATGTGTAATCCATTCATTCTAAACTATAATCTTTAGCCAATTATTATTCGAAATCTGAAATGTAACAATATCTGATTTGTGCCGCCATGTGAGCGTAGAATATCGATTAAAATGAAAACTGGAAGAGGTGAGTCTTTTCTTTGTTCTGGTGAATTCCTTTTGTATTAAAATTCTTGATGTGTTCTATTCTAAATTTAAGTCTAATCGTTTCGAAACCAAATTCTTAATTCTAATCTAACAAAAAACTTTTCTAAATCTTTTTGACGAGGGTAGAGTTCTTTGATATATATTAAATTATAAAGGAAAGACATCTATATATATTCATTTCAAGGGGATAAAAGCTTTTGTTGCTCCATACCTCACAAAACCTGTAATGAATAAGGGAAATTGTATATATGATTAAGCTGAATTATATGAAATACAATAAATGTCTCTTTGGTGAACAGAAAAACAGCATTAATAGGTGAAACCTTATAATCTCTTTTGCTGTACTCTTTTAGTTATTTTGAACTTTTTGGTTAGAGATGGGCGTAAATTTTGCCAAGCTAATAATTTTAGCAATGAATCGTAAAATGAGCTCTAAAGACCACGCGGAGAATATTGAGAAATAACTGTAAATGGCAATTTTTACGTATGGGGTAGAAGACACCATTTGGCGATTTATCCAATGCGAATGGCTAATCGAATAGGTTCTTATGTATTATTGCAACCTGTTGGCGACAATAAAATGAAACGAGGCACATCACTGCCAGTTCAAGGCTTACGACACATACGAAGTCGGGGTTGCCATACCTTGGCGAACGTTGGCAATTGTTGCGATAATACGTGACTACCTCGAAATGTACCAGTTATTTAATATGAAAATCAGATAAGAATTAAACATTTAAAACAGAATGGTACTTACGTATTATCGCAACCGAGTACTTACGTATTATCGCAACCGAGTACTTATGTATTATCGCAACCGAGTAAGGTCTTATTGCAACCTATTGGCGATATTATATGAAACGAAGCACCTGGTTCACAATTTAGCGTAGGAAATCGGGGCTGGAAACTTAGCGAGTTATTAATAGAGTTGTCGACTGTTGCGATAATACGAAAGTACCCGTAACCTTATTGGTGACATTATATGAAACGAAGCACATGATTGCCAATTCTACGCGTACGACATATGCGACATCGGGTTTGCCAACTTGGCGAGTTGACTTGAACGTTGGCATTGTTGCGATAGTGTTTAAAGTAAGGAAAAATATATCAAGAAGTAATTAGTTACTAAATTCATAATTTCCTTATTTACAAGAAATCGGGAAGTTAAATTTCTTGCATGGAAAATGAATTGTTTTTTTATAACTAAAAATATTACTTGAATTCAATAATTTCATGACTAAACTGATTTAATCTAATGATTTTAATGATAATCATTTTCTTCTGCTACTGCAAATAAGATAAAGATATTGAGTTAAACTTGCATTGATTTAAACAGTTTTATCTTTTAAATTGTAGGTATGAAATATGAGACACAGTTTACTCTTTTTAATTTGAAAAAGAATTCTTTTTAAATGCTTTAAAAATAAATTTAAAAAAAGTTTATTGCAGATGATATGGCGCTCCTCTGAGTCACTGAGTATTTATTCATTTTTCAAGGAACTTTTCTTACACAGTTCCAGTTTAAAGAAACAAATTTTTTTACTATTCAGAAAATTCTCATCTTACACGGTTAAATTATTTTTTTTTGCACACAATATGTAAATAAGTTTTTTATGAACATTTCTAAAACTGTACATAGTCTTCTAAATAACTAATTAACGCAAAACATAATTAGCCATCTGGGTAGAACGATATTAGTAGTACACCATTAAAGAAGATTAATCACACATTTTCTTATTTTTGAAATTTGTAGATATATGTACGAAATCTGAAAACATCTTAATCAAATTTTAACTATTTGAAGAAGCTCTGAATTTTTGTGATGAAAAAGGAATCTGCTTATGATAAATTAAAACATAATTTCCATTAATTAACGTATTTTTGCTTAACAAACTTAAGACTATTAATTATACAAGGTGAATTTTTTTTTACATTCCTACGTAAATTTAGTCAATATTTATTATTATTATTTGCAATTTCTTTTTCAAAAGAGCTCGAAAACTGCTCTTAACGAACTAGATGTAGTAAATTAAGAAAAGTATTAGCAAATTTTTGCTCAGAGAAATTGTAAATGAACAATTATTTACTGTCAGTAATTATTAAAACTTTACATAAAAGCTATTATAATTTAACATTTCGAAAAGAAAGTCAAGAAACTGAAATTTTAAAAATATTTAAGATCTTTTTGATTTGCTCGCTTTTTTTTTTGGTTTACCTGTTTCTAAAAATTTAAATAAAGTAAATTACAGTTGGACCCCTGTTCAACGAATTCATAAGGACCGAACTTTTTATTCGTTAATTCGGGTACATCATAACATTAAGGTCCAAAAAAAAAACCTACAATTTTTTTTTGAATATTTTGTAATAAGCAACTACTCAAAAAGAATTCATGGCAAGATATTACACACTTTTCATTCAGCAGCTTGTGGAAGCGACCTATTTGGTGCCGCTCCTTCACCGTCTTGCCTACCTAAAGGTGTGAGGGGAAACAAAGCATCACCAGAAACTTCCATAATAACTATTATTTTATTACTATTCAAACACACTAATCAACCACAAGTAAAACTATAAGAGGAGACCATAGGATTGATATATAAAGACAGCAATTTATTTTAAGTGAACAACTCTAAGTAAATAAATGCAAGTGATCTGTTTAATTTAATATAATTGAATCTATCTTAGATTCTTAAACCTTAATCCATTAATTTATTATAGTGATAAACTCTCTCTTCTTCCAAACTCACGTTGTGATAATGAAATAAATCTCACATACGAATCACCGCAACAGTTCTCCTGCTCTTTCTATCCTACATTTACAAAACTTTTTGACTTTATATAGTCAAACTAATTTAAATATCAAGGTTTCTTCTTGACAGGGATGGCTGTGAATTAACGCGAATGCTAGCCCCAAAGTTTCCCCAAGAGGATTAATGATAAGGTCGCGTATAGATCCGTCACTAGCTAAAGACGCTATTAGTGAATTATTAAGCACCATTTTAGTGGAAATTTTAAAACACTAACTAATAGATGTTTGACAATCTCTTTGATTCCTGACTCGAAAAAGTTCTTTTTCGACTTTATGCAGAGAAGAAAACAGAGCTTCATTTACACCCTGCTGCATGAAGATGTTTTCATTGTTTTTAAACAACGTAAAGCAGTAGAAAATGTAACAACTTTGATAGGATTTTTGTTATCAATATTTGCATCAGACTCGCTGTTCATTGACTCCAAGCTAATCAGCAATTTTTTCATTTTGTCAATCATCAATTGTAACATAAAATCTTAAAATAGTTCTGTTGTGGAACTTTATGAGATAAAAAAAGGAATTCCCTGTAATATTTAAAACTCACGCGAAAGGTTACACTCTCATGACTCATCTACACTTGTAAAGTCTGATAATGGGCTGCATCGTTTCCCGTCGGAATTTGGTACTTACAAGAAAAGACTTTTTCTGTTCCGGACAAAAAAAGTATGTCATTTGAAAAAAAAATTCAATTTTTTCTAATACAAACAAGTAAAAAAATATTTGGTGGGTGAAATCATTAAGTCAGGGTTTTTATTATTCGTTATATAGGTTTTTTTACCTTCATTTTAAATGGGTTTGGGAGAAAAATTCGTTATTTGGTGAAGTTCGTTGAGAAGGGGTCTTGTCCGACTGTAAATTAAAGAATTGCAATTTAATAATTTTGAGGAATACGAATTTCTCATTGAACTCTTTTAGTAATTAGAGTATTTAATTTTTAAAGCTGGTTTTTTTAATTTACATAATTTTATTTAAACATCTTTTGTAATATAAATTTTGAACTTGACTTTATATGCATATGGTCAATTGGATTTCTTAATTTGTTTGAAAATAATTGAATTATTATCAATATATATATAGCGAATAATAAAAAAACTATCATACATTTGTTTGAATGCAGGTGCTAAATTTATGATGAGAAATTCTATACAATTTTTCAACTAGATGTTTGAATAATACACACGCATGAAAGCTCGAAAACACGCGCGCTTTCATCCGCATACATGCAAGCACGCACATTAAGACACACTCATGCACGACAAAAATGTTTCACCACTTTTTTCTAGTTCAGAATCATCATAGAAAGCAGAAGAAAGTTTTGCATTTGTTTGAAAAAAATGCCTTTTCTTTTTAACTTTTTCAAAGAAATTTCTTGAAATGTTAGAAGTTATTTAAATGTTGCAAATTAAATTTCTTTTGCGTATTTTTTAATATTATTATCTCCTATTCATGTGCTATATATATCACAAGAAAAATAAGAGAATACCATGCACTGAATATTATATTCTATCTTTATAGTTAAATATATATCATTTATATAACATAATCACTCTTGGGAAAATTTGATTTTGGGTTTAAAGTGATGATTCTCTGAAATAAAGAAATATAGATTGAGAAATAAAATTATCGATTCTTTGTCTTCTATAAGAGTCCATTTATAAATAAATAATAAATAGCTGGCTTGTTTAGATTATTTTCATATCAATATGATAAATTTATTCATTTGAAAAATACGTTTGTTATCATCTGACAGAATTTTCAAATCCCTGAGATTTGTTGTTAAATTCCTTTATAAATAGTATCTGAAAATTAAGAATTATTGCCTTTTTTATAGAAAAATAATAGATATATAAATCTTTTAGAATGGATATAAATCCACGTTTATTTTCCCCAAGAAAAGCATAAAACTCGTATTTTATTTGTACCTAAGGAGATTTTTAGAATTTTTTATATTTCGTAATTATGAAAATTGCATTTAGTCTTATCATACACCCCCATATATGATTTATCTTTATACTTTCCTTAATAATTTAAAACTTATAATAAGACAAGCTTCAATAAAACTTTATGCACAAAATTTCCGGAGGCACCTTTCACGTCAAGATTTTTTTGTGTGCAGAATCTAATCATAACCGTAATTCCAGCAACAACTCAGAATTTTGATCTTCACACATGGAATTTTTAAGAAAACAAGTGCATGCATCATAAATTAAGGACTTAAAATTCGATCTCAACAAGTCTTGGGGTAGTTTTCGTGCAAATGCAGAATTAAAGCACACATAAAAAAGATTTTAACGAATTTTCTGAATTCTAGAAATATTGGAGAAATGCTACTGCAAAACTAAAACAAAATTACTCAAGAGTCAGACGAAAAGCCTTTCAAATAAGTTAGAGATAAAATATTATTCTGAAAGTTTGCTCGGTCATAAAACAAACTTCAAATAAGAATTTTAGAAAGTATTTCCGTCCCACATAGATAATTTAATACATAACTTTTAATTTTTTTTTGTCCAGACTTTGCTTTCTCACCGAGGCTAAGCTGATCTTAAAGTTTGCTCAAGATTTTAGAAAAATTTAGCGACCCGTAACGAAGTTCTGTCTAAAAGTATGAAGGAAAATGTCTTTTAAAACTCGTGAAGTATATTTATGAGCCAAAGGAAAGATTCGCAGTATGTCTTTATTTTAATGAAACACAGAGAAAGAAAGAAATGAGCGCCATTTTTTTTTTTACCAGCATGTTCTTTTTTTTAATTCGAATTTTTTAATTTTTTCCCTCATAACTAACCTGCGACTAAATTATTTTTTTCCCTTTCTCTTCCATTTGCGGTAATAAAATAATAATAAAAAATCCCTTCCTTTCTATGCTACATAAATTTTTCAATCTCTTTTTTTCAGCTGCTGCGGCGGTGATACTAAAACCACATCTGAGAAATATTTTTCTTTGTCTTTTTTGTTTTTGTAACGAGAAGAAATAACTGTCTCTTTTATAATTGTTACCTTTTTCCCTTCGTGGAATGTGTTCTTTAATTAAAACAGCTTTCCCCTTTCTTACACTTATTACGTTGTCACGTTAAATGAATGCTATTTTTTTAACCAAGGGGATCTCTCCTTTAAATTACTATTTCGCTTCAATTGCTTTCAAGAGTCTTTGTTCTGTATTCTTTTGACTTGTTTTTCGCAAAACAAATTGTTGTTCAGCGAATTCCAATACGCAGAATCATTAAAAAAATGCATTATTTTCGTAGCTTTGTTGTTTAAAAACAGAATTAACCCATTATTTATAAATAAAATTTATTGAAAAATATATTTGATTATTTACGACATTTCTTGATTTAATTATGTGTACACTAAATGTATTAATAATATCTTTGGAATATGTTTTTGAAATTAATTCTATTTAGTATATGGCAATGAATTAATTAAAACTTCTTCCCCCCCCCAAAAAAAAACTAAATTTGTCTATTGATGTTGTTAAATTTCATATGCTTTATGAAGATTAATGCAGAATTTGCTATTGTTCGAGGAAAGATAATAGGACACTAGAATACCAGAACGGATTAATGCAGACTGTGAATCTCAAACATATGTACTTTCTAAAGGTGGTAAACTATCGCAAGCAAACAATTGTTTATTTTAGTGACAACATTCATTATTCATACCTGTGAAATAAAAGCCACCTTTCTCAGTATGTTCTATGCATTTGCATATTAAATTCTCTTATTCAAAATGTTTGCTATATCATAAAGTAGTATTTTCTGTTGACAATTTTGATTTTTTTTACTAGTAATAAATCTTGTATATTTAATGGAGAACACCAAAACAGTGCTATTGTCCAAGCCTCTCTATTTAATTTTTGTTTATCGCCTGCTCATATTTGTAATCCAATATTGTATTTGTTTTAAAAAATATCGTTTGTTTTATGTAATTGAACTTGCACGTGGAATTAAAAGTTAAATTCCGTCTGGATTCTTTGAAGTTGGTATTCTATTTTATCGTTCCTGTTTCATTTCTTATACAATATTTGATGAAGCATTCCAAATATTTTTTAAAGAAATTATTATACTTTGAATGGTTTGAGAATATGACTTTTCTCTTCGTTATATAGCTGTTAAATATATAAATTAAAAGAAATGTTCTTTTAATATTTCTGGTTCTTTTTCATTGTGATCTAGATAAAGATTTTTTAACTTTCTCAATAGAGAGAACGATAATAGATATTGGAATAAACAAGATATCCTTGACAACATTAAAAAGGAATATAAAAGCTGAATTCATATTAAATGTCATTTCTCTTCCATATTTTAAAAGCGATTTAAGATCTTATTAACAGTAAAGTAACATGACAAATACAAAACTTATTTTAATACGCTTTTTTAAAGTTATTTAATTTTATAGTTTGAGAATTAAAATAAAATTAACATTGTATAAAATTTTAGTAAAATGTTCTTTTTTTCAAAATATTCATTCTCTGAAGTGAACTTTGGAATAACTTTATTTTGTGGTTTTTAGCTGAAAGTTATCGTTCTAATTTCGTAAAAAATGTTCATTGATATTTAAATAAAAACATTTTCTTAAAGGTAATCAAAACATTAACAGTTGCAGAATGTTGAATTTTAAATAAAGAATATTTGACCGACAATTAATACCTTCAAAGAAATGTTCGACAGTATTTATCGTAGAACAAAATTGAATAAACAAATTTAAAATAAAAGTTCATACAGGCATTCTGTGTTTTCCTCTTTTTTTAAAAAAAATTGTATAAAGAAGTTTTTATTTTTGTAAATAGAATGTTCAAATTAATAAGTCATTACAGGATACTTATTTTAAAAGTTTACACTTTTAAATTAAAAAGACTTAATTTTGTACACATACGACAAATTTTTAATCAGTTGTTAGTATTCCATTATTAGTATCCTATAAGGGCATTTTAGCCAAGAATATATAATTTAAATTTTTGATAATTAATCTTAAAACACTTCTTCTGAATTTTTTTATCCAAATATTTAACACATTTCTTATTATTAATACAAACGAACAAAAAAAAATAAGGATTTATAAGTGCAAATAAAATTTCTAATAATGTTCAGACGTTTATATTTAAAACATGAACACTTACAGAAAAAAAACTTATCATTATGAAATATACAAAGCATTTTTATAAATAGTTGATATGTTCTTATTTATTAGCAATTTTAATGAATATCTATTTTTTTTCCAGCATGCATTCATTTCGAGAACTGATTACAAAGTTAACTTTTTATCATTAATTTAAAGCATAAATTTTATTAAAATTATTAAAGGTAATTGCTGTAAACAACAATTTATGATTGAACATCAAGAAGCTATGATTTATAATTTTTTTTATAAATAACAAAAATTCTTCGCTTATAAAAATTAAAATTAATGAAATTTCTGATTTATAACTTTTAATATATAACTTAATTGTGTTAAATGTTGTAATTAAATAAATTTATAAGTGCAATCGGAGGATTGCTGTTTATTAAATATGTAAATTTTTTAATGCTGCATTCTGAATTTTTCAAATATATATATATATATATATATATTACTCTTTTGGCTATAATGTATTGAATTAAATAAATTTTTTTGTTAATATTTATTTATATATAAAGTAACGAAACGAATTTTAAGCTGGCTGGAAATATATAGGAATTAATTGTTTTTGATAAAGCAAAAAGAAAAATAAATCGTTCAAAATTTATCATCGAAGCCATCGATTTTAATTCCGAACCTCAAACAGAAAAGAAATTCTTCCTCGTTAATCTCAATTTTAATTTCTAATAATTGTCATTAATAATGATTATAGCTAAATACAATCGATGACCTGTCAAAAGCAACTAACTTATTGTTCAATGGATTAATCTTAATAAAATAAAATTAAGAAAGGAAAACCCTTAATGCTCTTATAGACTGCTTAATCTACTTACTCTGTTTCACACATTCAATAAATTTTGAAAAGTTATGCTTGAAGTAATAAATGTTTTGAGATATTTTATTTTTTAACAGCGGTAAGTATTTATTTCATCATTAAAATAAATATGTACATATTGATTCTGTTTCTAGCTTTCTATTTAAACATTAAAAAACCAATCTAATAAAGAATATTTAATAATAAGCATGTATAACACATGAGTACGCCCTCTTCCATGTAAATGGGTGTGGCGAATGAGTGGAGTGATATAAAGGTTCATTAAATTAAAATATTTATATATAGTAGAACCTATTTTAGAGCGGTCCTTTGTTTATGCCATTTTTTTTCTATGCGATCTTTTCTTACGCGGTATATGAGTTTCAACGGTTTTGGGGCAACCTTAATGCTTTCTATCAATGTACCAGTGACGTAACGGAGAATGTTAAGACCCAGGTTTTGCCTTTAATATTTTATAAGTTAGGTAAATACGTACTTGGCGTCATTCAGGCCTCGTGCCCTTTAGAGTCCTGATCCCCTCCCCTCGAGGCGGGTGTTACGGAGGGGAAGGACTACGCTACTGCAATGTACATATATATACTTGAATACGCTCGCTTCATTTGTTGTAAACAGTCTCTCGACAATGCATGTTCAGTTGCTTTCTCTCAACGCGCCAGCAGCCTGCGCTTGTTTAAAGATGAAACTTTCAATGACAGTGACATTATAATAATTTGATAGATTATGCAGACGCACATGAAAAACCAGGATTCTTTGAAAGCGGATGAAAAATACATGCTGGGATAGAGCTTTCGAGCAAATTGGGAAATCATTATCTTAATTAGATACAATTCCAAAAGGAGTATCGAATTTCACAAAAAGAGCTTCAATCATACATTTCTGGTTATCGTGACATTTACAAGTAACTGTCAAACCATCCTCCATCTCAAAAACTTATAACTGACTTAAATCAATTGAAATTGTATCTCCAAATGACGAAAGCGATTTTGAACTTATTCATCACAGGAAGATATAAACGCTTTGGATTACGATGAGTAGCAGTAAATTATGCATATATGCATTTTAAAAACTTCATGTATACAATGCGAAACTAAATATTTTAAAATTGTTTCCATATGTAATATTTTTTTTATCCAATGGGTTGCGGATTGGTATTTTTACCATTGGCAGACCTAGTACAACCCCAAGAGCTGGTATCACTCTTTAGCGCGGTGCCGTACAGGCGGATACTAATCGCCGCAGGTAATTTTGACGCCAGTTTCCTCCACAGAGGGAGGCACCTGAGCTCTGACGATGCGAACTTGTACCAGGATTTTAATTTTGCCGAGAGTGCCCAAGCCAAACAGACACTCTAGTTATCTTTTACATACCGTATAATCATACGACATGGCCGCTGTCGACTTTCTGATTCACGAAAATCCACCGACATCGGCTGGGGTCGAACACGCAACCTTGGGTGCAGAAGGCCAGTGACAAACCAACCACGCCACCAGCCAGCTCCATGTGTAATATAGGTGTTTATTTTATCATGGAAGTACTTTCTCATAAATTTCGTAATGATTGACGTATTTTCTAACTGCCACTTTTTTATGCGGCCCTCTCCACCGCATAAAAAAGTTTTCTGTAGTATCTCGATGAATTTGTTTGTAATATGTAAAATTTATGAAATTTTCGAAAAATTTTTGTGCGGTCCCTATTTACCACACAAAAACAGGTTGTACTGAATATTTATAATCGTATTTTTTATTTGTGTGGCTTTTTAACAGTTTGATTTGTTAAAGACTGTTTGGAGATTTTGATATACCTCGTCTCAAAGAGGATAGGTTTGTACCATCAAAAATTAGTTTAACTCCACTTATTCCATACTAAGTCTAAAATTGCTTTTTGACTCGCTAGGATCAGTTTAAAAAAATTTTTTTTAGCTGTATTACTTTCCTTTATTTTGAATAATTAATGCGATTTTTATATTTTGTTTCTGTTGTTTTCTTCTTTCATGTTCTTAGATAATTTTTATATTTTTCATTCTTTTATAATGTAATAATTCACATTAATTTTCTTTTGAGGGTTTTTAGATTTTTAATGGTTCTGAATCTTCCAAAACTTTGCGTAAATAATTAATTGTTAGTTACCCGATCAACGAGAGATAACTATAAGTTTTAAAACATAAATATGAAGGTTGGGGGATAAGTCATGGCAACTATTTTTTTCCCTTGTAGATATGTGAATGGATCTCAAATGTATATGAGTCGTGTGGAAGTTCTGCTGGTATAGTGTGTATGCAGAACAACAGATGGCTCTGTGATAGCTGTTAGTAGCACAGCGAGGGCTGTTGAAATTAGTCAGTTGGTGAGTGTCGTGTGAGATGGGAAGTAACACGTGTTGAGCAGCGTGCTTACATCAAAATAGCCGTTCTCCGAGGGCGAAATGAGATGGAATGTCACAGTAAATTTGTGGAAGCCCTTGGGAATAATGCCCTACCATACCGTACAGTAGCACGGTGGGTAGAAAGTCTCACAAGGACGTGTGTCATCCAGTGATGGAGCCACGTTCGGGCGATTGGTCAGTGTGTGGACCGACATGGTACTTACCGTCATTCAGCAGCTCATGGATGAAGACAGAAGATGGATGCTACTGGTGTTAGAGAGGGCAAGTGGTATCGAGAAATGCACAACAAATGTATCGTCATGTCAACTTAATGTGTAATGTGCTGTCGTTCTTTTGCACTGTGAGGGCCACATTGCCCTATATACTGCCGTAATAAATTAGTGTGTTCCGTTATTCCAGTGTTATTCATTGTCCACACATGTAGTTAACACCTTGTCCTTTCGGCTGTATATGTCACATTTTCCAACCGGACTAGTATCTTCAAGACAAAAACAGTTGCCATGACTTTTGCCCCAATTCCTCGTACCATGTGGTTAGCACTTTTAGTTTATTCGTTATATAACCTCGTCGCTTAGTTGGTGTTTTGCATTTAAGCCTACCTTTAAAGGAAAATTAACTGTTCGCTTTTGTAACTGCAATGTAGCTTTATGCCTGTGTTTATCATTTTATGTCTGTGTTTATGTCGTTTTTGACTTAAAAGTCTAAATGTAGTAAAAAAATAAATTATTAAATAAATATAGAACAATATTGCTCCATTGATTTAATGATTTTCAAAAAAGGACTTAAGGAGCTCTTATCTTTTCTAAAGCTGTCTCGAAGATCCTTTATTAGACTAATATAGGTAGATTGAGCTAGAAATTTCAAATCTTGAATCTCATGATATTCACCAACAAGCCTAGAGATCGGCAGGCATTTTCATCCATTACGATGAATTCATCCTCAATAACACCATTATATGGTATTACACATGGGACGCGAATCTCTATCTGGTGTTTTACAGCAGTCATAGTTCCACCAGGAACATGTAAGTTATTATAAAATTTAATGGCATCAGCTTGCGATTCCTTTATTTCCATCTATTCTATTGCACGCTATCTTAACAATAATCGATTAATATCTATCATTGACATATTCGTATCTATCAATATCGTAACACTAATAATAGATGAACAAAAAGCACAAAGAAAAAAAAATCAGCACGAATTACAAAAGTTTTATTATTCTAGTTATTTTCTACTCTTATATAAGTGATACGTTTCTTGCAAAAAATAATCGAGTGCATAATTGTTTCATAAGGATTAATTTAAGATAATTTTAGATTTTATAGTATCCGACTACTTGTGACAACAATTTTTAAAAAAAATAGGGATATGGGGATTTTTTTTGTGGGTTTTAGATTTATTTAGTACATTTTAAAAAAAATATGCTAAAATTAAGAAGAAAAAAGAAGTTATTATTACTTAAACGGAAAAAAAAATTGGTAAAAATTTACAAAAATTAACATAAACGTGGTCCATTCTGTACCAAAAGTTTATAAACAAATTTTCAAATCTGATATATTGCTATGTTATTCATTTTTGAAATGACTTTCAGGATAAGAGATATTTGGAATTTTACAGAAACTAGAGCATTTTATCTCAGTAAAAACTGATTGTACGTATAAGTTGGAGGCCAGCGTGTTATATTAAGATGAATGTAAATGCAACACAGCAAACAAGATTAAAATAGCATAGATTCTAATACATGAGTAATTCTATTGGTTTTCATGCAGTTTTCAAAATGCTTTCAAGGAGCTAATTTTTAACTTGTTATTGGCTTGTTTTTTATAACGGATTGGGGGGGGGGATTAGTTCAGATGCACCGGTAAACTTGTCGTAGTCTCTCACTACCCCTATGATTATTAACTCCCCTTTGCATATTATCTAAATTCGGGTATGTTGGATTCATAATTGACGACTACTTAATTAATAAACCAATATTATTTATTAAAATCTTTCTTATTATAGAAATACACAAATATTAATCAAACTTTAAGAACAACAAATTACAGTGGAGTGAGATAAGAATTCAATTATGAACGACGGAACACTAACTGAACTACGGAGAATAACGCATATAATCAAACTACGCATTTATATCAATTTATGAAAATAACAGACCTGATATCTTTTTAAGGCAGATTCTTTAATACTTGATGGATCTAAAGAGCGGCTTCAATCCTTGCTATCTTCAGTTCCGTCCGAACCGAATTAATGAACCTTTTTCAATAATCTTCCTACGGCGAACAAACTTCACTAGTTAAACTAACCTCTCAGAATCACCTTCTTAATCAACCTCGTAGTTATCTCCTCTATCAAACCACGTAGTCATCCTCATCTCTTCATTTCATTTCCCCTTTTATATCTCTTTCGAACTCGCTAAACCCGAAACTATCTTGTTTGCATAAGTCACACTTTTTGGCTCTCAGCGGGGATTGGTTAAAATAAATACAATCTTAAAGGAATGGAGAGAAGGTTAGTGAAACGCGTAAGCACCCGTCACAAACTGAAAAGAAAAAGAAATCCTATTTTTTTCACTCTTTAAGATTCACTAGTGGATCTGAACGTAATTTTAGAATTAGTTTATCGTATTTTTTTTTTTTTTTTTTGTTTTTTTTTTTTTTTTTTTTTTTTTTTTTTTTTTTTTTTATTTTTTTTGTTTATTGGGCGAGGTTGGTGCGTCGTGCTCCGTAGCTAGGGTCTACATTAATCCTAACCTTAATTATTACAAACAAAAGATGACCACTAGCGCCATCTGCACATGCTAGTCGCAAAAACAACATTCGGAGGAACATTGTATTCAGTTAATGTAAAAAATATAGTTTTGTTTCAGAGGTTTTATATTCTATAATGATTGTAAATTAACTGTGAATTATAAGAAAATTGGAAAATCCCAAATGCTTTTAAATTTATTTAATCAATTCAATGTCATGGCCAAGAATTTCGTAAAAGTTAATCCCGATTAATCAAAAAGTAAAATTTCTGTGTTTCAATTTATCCACATGTCATTAATGCGAGGCAATAAACAATATTTTTGGATGTAAAGAGCCAAATTATCCAAAAAAACTTTGAGAATTTTAAGAAATGTAAATCACATTTTTCTTAGTCATATAATAAATTCTATGTCATGATCAAGAGCTTACGAAAAATTAATCTTTACAGTATTATGATGTTACTGAAGTATTGGATTTTTCTATTTATAATAGGAGCGCGAGAATAAAAGCTTTCTCATAAATTCATATAACAGAAAAGCTTGGAAATGTTTCCAAGAGTTTATCATCTAAACAAAATAAATAATCGATAGCGTATTTGTGTGGAGGTTTCTTATAAATATATAAGAATAAATATTTTGTAAAGGGGCATTTTATAGGTTATACCATCGTCTGGTTGCTTAGAATGTTGCTAACGTAGATGCAATATTTTCACCTTAATATATTACATCTTTTATATTTTTCGGAACATAAATCATTTATTTATCAAGAAATATAGTAACAAGTAGATTTTTCCTCAGAAGATAAAGAATTATTATATATATAATACCAGCAAAGTGAATTAATTCTTTAAGTCAACATACACATATTATCTAAAACAAACATTTAAATATCATCTTTTACGCTGTTGTAGGATACGATATCTACCAAATCTATTTTTACAAGCTTTTATTTAACTTTAAATGTATGTATGTAATTTGTTCGGAAGGAATCTTGCAACTCAATTTTGAAGCTGATGTCTTCAACCGCATGAGCTGAAATTTTGTATGCACATTTAGTTTAAATGACAATGCATGTTTTGAACATTTATATTCCGATATTGCAATTAGTTAAAAAGATATTAATTAAAAACCTCAAAACGCATAATTCTTTTCCCCCTACAGGCTGTTTATTTTGCTGTGCTCGGCGACGCAAAATGAAGAACGAAGAGGAGATTATTTTTTAGATTTGACGTTTTTAAAACAGCGATCTAATTTTTCGATGAAACTCAGACAAAAAATAAATACAGAATCGAAAAGATAATTTATTTCGCCACTGTACGGTATAATATTTTTAAAAAAATAATATTTGTATTTTTTACGATTTTTTTAAAAATGAGTCAAAATTGATGCGTTTTTATTAAAATGATGTCTAAATTATTGTGCATGAATTTTTTTCTGTTCAAATGAATTGAAAATCCGTACTAAAACAGCTTATGCTTTGCTCTTTTAGAATCAGACATTTAAAAAATAAAATACCAAAAAACATTTTTTAACGATTTTTCAAAAAATACTCAAAATTTTAATTAAACACAAAATAATTTCGTCATTTATGAAGATAATCTCACGAAACTTTTTTTCGTGTGCAGAACAATATTATTCAAAATCTGTATGAAGATTGAAAAAAAAAATGCTTAAAAATTACGGCTTTTTAATTTTTTGTTTTGTTTTTTGTTTAATGGCACCTTTTTGCAAGAATTAATTTAGCTAGTAGACTGTTCGAAATTAACGTGCAAACAGCCTTGCAACAATGTTCCGTTGAATGAGATGAACAGACTAAGAATAAAGCCAGCACAGCCAGCGATAAAAAAAAAGTAAAAAATAAAACTTTTTTTTAAAAAACAAGTTTTTATTTAAACGCGATAAAAATAATAAAATAAAATTTTCCTTTAAAATTTTTTCCTGTCAACTCATAACGTCATTACACTATTTATGTGATCTAAAAGCTTGTCGCTAGATTTAAGTACTCGTATTTACTTAGTCTGAAAATTTTTAAAATTAAAATCGATCATATCAAGTTATATATATTACTTAATTATCTACACAGGTAAATCTCGTGACAAGCTTTTATATCATATAAATTATGTAGTGACATGACCTGTTGATAGTAAAAGAAAGTTTTAAAGAAAAAGTTCATTTTATTCTTTTTTAGCATGTTTAAAAAAAAGCTTGTTTTTGAAAATGTTTTCTTACTTTTCATTTATTAGAACATCTCTTCAACGAAATGCACATGTTTGCAAAATTTGAAGTATGTTGGTCTAATAGTTGTAAAACAGAAATTTTTGTCTCCCGTAATCCCACTTGGGAGACGGTTTCCACAAAGCCCGTTCTCAGCTGATATTTATTCAATAAAAGAAACATGTGTCGTGCCCCAGTCCTATCTTGGACTGGGTTCACATTGCCCGGCCCGCCTGGTGTAGAAGGAAACATATCATCACCAACAAAAGCCATAACAATAATTATTTATTGTAGACAGACAAACACAATTAACAAGCACAAGTTCAGTCTATAAGTGGAAACCTTGGAGTGATATCTAATACCTAGATTAATCCTGATACTCAAATCTAACATTAAACCCTAATATTCCCGTCTAAGTAATCTCAGCTATCAGAATTGACAAGGAGACGAACTCTTGCTAACCTCAGGTCAGTACTTAATTTGATTCCTTTAATGA
This sequence comes from Trichonephila clavata, assembly GCA_019973975.1. Taxonomy (NCBI): domain Eukaryota; kingdom Metazoa; phylum Arthropoda; class Arachnida; order Araneae; family Nephilidae; genus Trichonephila; species Trichonephila clavata. Next base: position 45,212 of record BMAO01012794.1, read on the forward strand.
TTAATCTACTACTTGGCTATAATACTATCAAATACGCGTAAAGCTCGTTGAAGTGATCCGTAGACGATACTTACATTTAGTTTGGCAATTCCTTCTCTCTCTCACCCTTATGAAATCTAGACTTTATATAGTCGAACTAATTAGCATATAACTATCTCGTGTTTTTCCCAAGGAGGCTGTGAAATAGAATAAATGCTGGCCCCAAAGTTACCCAAGAGGATTAGTTTATGAAATTAACGCGGATAGACCCGTCACACATGTCTACCAAATTTCAATTTTGTATGTATGTCGCGATCCGAAAATCGCGGGTGTGGGATGGTTTGAGGAAGAAACAGACATATTTTTAGAATAACATTCAACTTGTAACACTTTACGAAATGTACTTTAATAACTAAACATTGGGAGCAATAATAAATCTTATCCCGAATTTAGATGACTAAGATATGTAAGGTATCTGGCTTAAATCTCTTGTATGATCTGGCCTGCAGCCTGCTAGCTCGTTCAATGGCAATGGTTCCTTACTCTTTCTCGGTGGATCCTCCTTCTATTATTAATCTTACGAAACACGACCACCAGTCACTAACGCTTGGATTTTAGCTTACGATCAATTCTTAACCTTTACCTTGCCTACTCAACGGTTGACACTTAAATAGAAGTTGCATTTGCATAAAGCCAAGTCATCTCTACAGAAAGCGATTTTTCAACTAATGTCTCAGTTAAAGAATGTTTTTCCCAAGAAGATAAGTAGAAGTCCGAAATGAATACTTCTGAGATTTTGTGAGGATTGCAAGTGTGATTTCCCCCTTCCTACTTTATACAATAGTAAGTCAGAAATAACTTACACTTTTCGTTGTACAACTTTGTTAAACAAAGATAGATGGCAGCCGCATGTGTTGAGTTGCTATGTTTGGGACCACATGCGCGAAATTTAATCTTGATCGCATCTGTTGTCGTCTAGCTCAGCGTTTCTCGAACTGTAAAATGCGTTGCCCTACGGGGGCGTGTAATTCTACAAAGGGGCGGGGACAAGCAGGTTAAAAATTCAAAAACAGGTTTTTTTTTAAAAAAAAGAATTACTAATTTACTGAAAGTAAACGATCAGAATACACTCTGACGGAACAAAAAATTAAATACACATTTGCACTGATATAATACACTTATAAATATATCAGTACTGTGCAATGTGTATTTTATAATTGATTTAAAAAAAATACTAAGTTAAAAGAACAAACTTAATAATTACCTGTGACCCCATGGGATTGCCATAAATAAAATTATACACAAAAATTAACACTTATCTTGAAAATTAATCCCTTAACTGCCGACAAAAGGTTATGCGATTTGCTCCACAATGCCACCGTTTTCCACGTAGGCGCATGTATGTAATGCATTGGGGGGGGAGGAATAAATTAGCAAATCCTTTTGAAGAAGTAAATCCTTCGCACCCTGTGAAGATCCTTTTATTGCATTCCAAAGCCTTCGGAATAATTTTATAAGTAGCTGCGCACAGAAAAAATCCTTCTTCAGAAAGCCGTATATATACGTCCGGACTAATTAAAGCACTGGCTGAGCAAGACGTTTATATACGCTTGTGACTCTTAAGAGATTAAAATCGTATGGAGATCAATCGTAAAAGTTCTGATTGATTATTGTGTCGCAAAAATTGAAGGTTTGAGAAGCATTGGTCAAGTTGCAGCAGCATAAGCATGTCATCGCCTCTCTCTGGTTGCACCAAAGAGGAGTAATGAAGAGTGATGAGATTTTTATGGTCAGAGTGTGTAACGTGTTGAAATTCAATGGGAACTTTTGTCTCAATACTGAAAAAAGCTTTCTTAAAAGCGTTTTTCTGTAGGTCACTATCTTTAAAAGTGACCGACGAGCGTAACACAAAAAGGGGAGCTGGGTAATCATCAATCTGTACCATTGACAACAACATTCAGCAAGCTTGAGTGAGGTTTACAGCAGGTAAGCGAGTTCCCATAGAGGATGCATCTTTGAACACTAGTCATGTCTATGTCTATCAAATTATCCGTAACAATCTCTAATTCCTTAAAGTGTGTGCGAGATAGGTACCACGAATACTTTCCTCAGCAATCAACAGGTTAGGCTTTTAACAACCTGGAACACCCTTCCTACAGTCCAGATCTAGCTCATTCTTTTACATCTTTGAAGTTCTGAAAGAAGCTTTGAGAGATTGTCTATTTGCTGCAGACATGAATGATCGAGATGCAGAACAAAAATTGCTTTACGACCGACCGAAACCCTTCTACCAGGAAGGATACAGAAGCTTATGGCCCAATGGCCCAAGTGCATTACTCAAAGTGGAGACTATATAAAAAATAATGTATCCGTTATGCACCTATATTTGTTTAATAAAGTTTTATAACTACAAGTGTAAGTAATTTTTGACCTACCCTTGTATTTATAGATTAGTTGGTAGATTATTTGTTGATGGTTAATGGAATAAACAGATCATGTTACGGTAATACATTTAAAAAACACTCTAAATATTAATTCGCGTTTTTAAAAGGGCATCAACAGCGCATTTTTAAAATGAAATAAATAAGAAACCAATTATAAAGCAGTAATACATTCGAAAGATTTAATTTTACTTATTTGATTTAAATTAATACCATTTAGTACAAATACGTTTATTCTATTAATAAGAATAACTTTATATTAGTATTATATTTGAATTCCTTTTAAAGAGGCAAATACAAAATGCAATATGATCATGAACATCAAATTCAATAGCATTTATTCAAGGATGAACTTAAAAAACATTCTTTAGCAGAGACTTTGCACTAATTCTTAATTAAATTAAACCTACCTTCTCTTCTATGTGAATACCATACCACTAATACAAAATTCCTTCTAGTTATTTGACTCTTACTAAAAGAATTCTCTTGCAGAGAAATAAAAATAGTTCCAAATTATTCTTTTCTGTGCTGTGTAAGGCAGACGACAAAAGCGAAAATGGTTTTCTAATTTAATTTGACGAATGAAGTGTGAAGGGAAATGTTTTAAGAAATTCCCTAACTGACGAAAAGCTTTAGGGAAAATTTTAATTGAAAGCTGATACAAGAACGACGGACTTCAAATTATGGTCGCAGTTAGTTTGTGACTTCGCCATAATTTTTAAAAGCTTTCGCGAAAAATGGGTTTTGGGAAAACTCCACAATTGAATTTCCGGTCTTTTATTAAAGGACATGTCTGTTGAGTATTAAGAATTTTCTTTTTACGCTATGGAATTGTTTTAAGAATCCATAATGGGAAAGACAATGAGTACATTTTGTCTTGTTCTCAGATAAAATATCGGGAAATATGTTTATGCGCCTCGTTTAAATATTAGATAATATCGTTTGTTGAATTATTAATTTAAGAATATATAAGAGTGGAATAAAAGTTTTTGTAATTTGTGATAATAAACGATTAAAATTGTTGTATTATAGTAAAATAAGTGTATTCGATTATTTTTAAAGTTGTGCATCTGTAAATTTACAATTAAGAAATTATTTTTTAATGTAAATTTTTAATATATTTCAATACTTTAGGCGTAGAGTAAATTCTTTCTTATTAATTGCTAAAACGTGTTAATTATTCGAGCATATTCAATCAAAATAAATTCAGAAATGATCTTTTGATAGAAATTTAATTGGTAAGTTATTGCAGAGAATATATTATACTATTATTCAATGCTTTTTATCAAAATATTCCTTCTAATTGATTATTAAAGCATGCTTAACCGAACAATTTAGAAATAAACTTTTGACAGAAACAATTGGTGAATACTGACTTTAATAGTTAGGTAATCTTATTAGTTAGAAAATAGTTTCAGCACTTTAGAATTAGTGTTTGAAGAAGGTATTGTTGCAATAATGACTTTTAGAAAAGCCTAAAAATATTATTATTATAACGAGATTCTTTAGCAGAATACAAACCTTTTCTGACTATGTGTCAGCTACCGATGATTTAATATTGAATTTTTAAGAGATATTTAGAATTATATTGATTTGTTCAGTTACATTTCTTGAGAAGATAAGTAAATAATTTTCGAATGCGGTTCATTGCTTCGGTAAGAGGTTTTGCGTGCTCTGGATCTTTTGATAAATGAAAATATTTAAGATATTCTAAATTTTCATTACGTATTCATGCATTTCATTTCCTTAAATTTATAGATTACATAATGATGTTAGATATTGTTTTACATTTATTTTCCCGTTAGGCATTATACATATTAAATTTAATGAATGAAAAATGCTTTTTAAAGCAAATAATTTTTTACTTTCTTTTTGGGTAGAGTTTGAATTTTGAGTTACACGATCTTTTGATTACTTAAATTTATTTATTATGTATTTTCGTGTTCAATGTAATTGGAATTTTTCTGATACATCCAAAGAAATATATATATAAATTAGCATAATTTATCTATTACAAGGGGGGGGGGGCAGACTTTTCCAAGGTAGGGTTTACTTCTAATTTCTTAAGGTGCTGCGGTTTACCTAATAACGTAGATGTGGGTCTGAAATATTTATTATAACTTAATAATAAATACGGAATATGTTCTTACCTACATGGATAAAATAAAAAAAAATCTCACACTTTTAAAACCGTGTTTAAAGCAAACCGCAAGATACTAACGTACTAACAGCCGTAAATATAATATCGAATGATGCATTTGATATCAAACAATTCAAAATACATTAAAAAATAAAACATTTTCATCTGAAGTTAATTCTCGTTGTTATAGCCAGAAGAAAACCTATTCTGCATTTAGGTATTTAGGTAGCTAATTACTAATTGCCAATCATCAGGTGGTCACTCCAAAATGTCTTGGTGATCCACCGGTCGGTAGCGATTGATTTAATGCCCACCCCGCCTCTATAAGATAGATCAACATCGTATTTAGATAAATTATATTAAATTTTTTTTGATGCAACTGAAAAATTACATTTTATTCTTTTTATAACCGTTTGATTCAATCACGTGCAAATGTAGGTGATTTTTTCCCACTTATATCCAGGTGAAGTGTGTAGAAAAAACTGAAGTGCTTTGCCTAGTCCTAATCACATTGAAAAAGTTTTATAGCAATCGTGACTTAAGTAGAAAATTTTGATCACCAATGTCTTTTAACATTCAATATTTCAAGTGTTTCATTTAGATTACGTGTTTCAATTGTTTATCTCTTCAAATGTCTCAACTTCTCAATATGTCTGAAATTAAACACTTCCAAGTTCATTTTATTTCTAGATCATGGATCAAAAAATGCCAAATTTTTAATACTTATTTTGAAACATGCAAATCTTTTTAAACACAATAGCACTATTCGCGTGCAAAATTTCCTACAAATTAATGTATGAAAATCTATTTAAATAAATGAGTAATTTACCTGTAAGGTTGGCTTTTTGTATGGCAGAAATCATTAGACTTTGAGGTCAATGCACTCTAACTATAAATATAAAGCTTAGAATACCTAGCTTTTTAGCTTGAAGTACAAATTTTATTTACATCTTTTGCATTTACATGAATGATTATGAAATTAGTTATCAAAATTTGCTTCTGTATGTTAAATTCGAAAACACGGTACTACTACACATAACCCAAAATCGCAATCTGGACAGTAAAATTTTGCTTCCTTTCTTATCTTTACTATCTCTCTTTGAGAAGCAAATAATACACAGTCGTGTTGGGTCAGTTTTCTTCTCTGTTGGGGGAATGTAGTCAACTAATTGTCTTCCGGACAAGCGTGAAGAAGGAGGGGGTTGCTCAACGGAAGGACGTCCTCTTTTTGTAGAACTCGGGATGAAACAGGATGGTCATTCTGAGTGTAGCTTGGGCACGAGTTACAGCAGGGAAAAAGTTAAATTACTTACACAAATCTCTTTTTAAACCATTGAAATGGACTTAAAATTGAATTACATGTTGCGATATTTTGCTGCTAACAAATTTTCCCCGAAACCATTTTGCATGAAATTTGTAAAAGTTAAAAAATATAAGCACCTAGATATTTCCTTTGTTGCAATACTTGTAATATCCAATGTATTTATAGGTAACGAAATCAGACAAAAGCACAGTGTACTTACGAGAGTTGAGCATGGACAGTTTCGGTAACTACACATGTCAAGTGTCCACAGACAAGCCATATTTTCGGTGTGTCCAGACCACGCGACATTTAGAGGTTGTAGGTAAGTACTTAGTTTTATTTATTCTGTAATTATATCACATTCGTTGCTAGAATTTTTGGCTGATTGCTTATAATCACCTTTTGGCATATGATGGACCTCTTAACCCGGGAGCGGTCATGCCGGGCGCAGAGTCACCCCATGCTCACGAAATCTTTAATTCTGGGGAAACTGTTTATTTGTTAACAATGACCTTGTCAGTATCCTCCTACTGTAATAATCCTGCTCACAGAGGGGTGATTGGTGCTTGGGGGTTCGAAAAAAGATCAGCCATAACTAGTTTAAATTATAATTTATTATTTTTATTTCTAACTTAAATTGAAAACACTTCAGGGTAGGAAATGCACACTACTACAAAGTATAGGAGCAATTGCACGGCAAAAAGAATACCTAAAATTTGAGTATACTTTAATTCACTTACTCTTGGAACACTTTTGATGCCGACGGTCTAATTTACCGTAATTCCGTTCTTGGTTGTTCTACCTACCTCTGTTTGTTATAATAAAGCTCTATCTTATTGACTAAATCGTCAATTAGTAATCTTTGATCATTCAGCAATTACTGTCGACTAACTCTTGACTATCTCTACTAACTTCGCGTATCTAAAAATGAATGCTTAAATAGAACCCTTCATTTCAATAACTCAAGTCTTCTTCTTCGGGAGAAAGTTTTCAATACAACAAAGTTAAAAAGAAATAAATTTTACCACAAGAGGATTAATGACAAGCTCGCGGATAGACACATTACACAACATGACAGTCTTCATGGGCACTAAAATATACGTATCATATATCAGCCTTTTTCTTGGGAGTGGTAAGCGTTTTCTAACAATCTTAAGGTACTTTGGGGCGACTGAGTTCTCCGAGTGACCCTTTTTGTTCCAAAATATTTTCAGTGAATATTCTACATCTTTCTTGATTGCTATGTTGTACAGTTTATAAAGAAAAATGGATAGAATATAAAACAGTAAAGGCAACCACGATCTCTATTGTATGAAGTTGAAACTGGTCAAGGAAGGGAAGAACCTGATGAATAATGAGTACTAATCATAATAACGAAAGTTAATTTTAGAAAAACGATGAACATGAAACGCTGGAGTTGAATGGAAAATTTTCAAATGTAACCTAAGCACTCCATCAAGATATGAAGCCATAAGTGTACCACAGTGCCTTGTGAAACAGTCTCAAGCAAGAAAAAGGTCAATATGCTATTTGTTGATCATCAAAGGGCAACAAAACTACAATAACTTGAACAAAATATAACTGTTTTCTCTGCACACACAAATACCATCCCTGTAAAGTTAGCGAAAAGTGTTTGTGATTTGTGTCCTTTATGAAAGTCACGCACGTTTGAAGCATTTTAGTTCAGTTTGATAGAATTTTTTCTCAAATTATTCAAGGAAAAATTGAAGAGTCCTTAAAAGTAAGTTAATATACGTTCTCTTAGTTAAATTATGCACTGGAATTACGATTTTTATCGTTTGCAATAAAGATAATTAAAAAAAAAAAAGAATTGAATCAAATTTGTAGGATTTCCAAGAGTTCTAAGAAATTTGTGGAATCGAAAATTGTAAGCATTATTCATTATAAAATGATGTCGAAATTATGGCAACTATTTATGAGTATTTTCTTAAGCATCCGAATAATTTTGGGGGAAATTTATTGTGGTGTAAATTTAGATTGGCATATAGCAGAAGATTCTGATTAATTTTAAAAATATTAATCCACCAGATGATGTTTCATTATCTATATATTAATAGTCCATTGATAGAAATATGTAAAGACAACTCATGAAAAATTCGTAGAACCTTATTTATTTGCCAGTGGATTTTTCATAAATTTCCTTTTATTTTTTTACCTTTTACCCTTTTGTTATAACTTTTAAAAAATCCAAAATTTATTTAATGAAAGTAATTTGAGTTATTTTCTGTTTATTAATGTACTGAATACAATTTTTAATTATTAAGAATTACTACTTTTTTGAAACATTGGTAATTATTATCATCAATATCTAGCAATCCCACACAATATCAAATAATGCATTTCAAAATAAATGAGAGATATCGTTGCAGACATTAATCTTTATAAGTATCTTTGGGATTAATTTTGAATGATTATGAATCTTAGAGATTTTAAGATTATTTTATAGAGAAGTAATCCGTATATATACATACGGACTTTGCCTCATGCCTGCATGCATTTAGCTGAGCATATTGGAATGGCCTTCACGCCTTGGGTGACCCTACCAGAATACACTCCCGACGTACTTCACCCATTCCACCCAGTAACACTCTCCCGCCACGATGAGACAGCAATGCAGGACATTGGAAGAGACATGAACATAGAATAGAATGATATGAAAATGTATTCATGTAGAAATAAAAGTTTCTGATAAACAAGTGTATATTTTTTGTTATTTTAATCAACAGTGCCACCCTCGGATGGTCCGGTTCTTACAGAAGAAAAATCGGATTACGAAGTGGGAGATAATGTATCCATATGGTGCATATCAGGAAAATCCAAACCAGCTCCAGACCTCAAATGGTATATAAACGACCAACTGGTAAGCCAAAAATTAATTTTATAACTCCTATTTCTCATTTACCTTTTCTTGGCTTTCACCCTGTAAATTGCATTATCAACAGGGTATTTAGAGTTCAGAATGTTTCTAGGAAAACAAATTGTTATAATTACATTTAAAGCCATCGTAGAATGAAACTAGGTAATGAAGATGATGTGTAACGAGTGTTGTTAAATGTTCCTTTTATCTTTAATGTTCATTTGCAATGTATATTTTTTTTCTTATTTATGATGGTATAAAGACAAAATTTTAGTGGCCAATTCGCTTAATTATGCTAACATTAAATTATAGCGTAATTACTCGTAAAATGTGTTTAGAAGGATATAAATGGGGCATATGAAATGCAATAAGCTATTTGTATGGCCTTTTGTACTGCCTTTTGAAATAGAATTTCAAAACAATTGGTTTGAATAGCAAATAGGTGTTTAGGCTTTTCTAAGGAACAAATAAACATATATGAAATGTAAGCACACTTTATATTTGTCATTTTATCTTTCGACGCTAAAGATTAAAAAATGATATTCATTTAATTTTTTGATAAGATCCTATTTCAGTCCCCACATCTTTAATCACCAACTTTTGTGAATTATTACCGCATATTGGATAGAATTTTAATATACAGAATTTAGCTGCTAGCGCAATTTGGCACAATGTCATCAAAGGTGTAAGCTCAAATAGGTTTTACCCTATATATATATTATAAAATAGATGCATTTGAGTACTTTGTGATTATTAATAACAATTTTTAAAACTTCTGTCATCAACAATGAGTCATCTTTCCAAAAATATATGTTAAGTAATTAAAACTATCCTTGAAATTGTTAAAGAATTGATATAAAAGAATTTAATATTTCTGTGTCTATATACATATTGATTAATGTGTTACCTAAAAATTTATATGAATCAAGAAGCGAAGAAATTACTTAGGGGTGGGCTGATTTATTTACGATTTTAAGAGAGATATTGAACCGCCATGTTTGTTTTCAGACGGAATGCCTTTCCTTAACCTGATTCTCTATTTTTCTGTTTTGGTGCCAAATTTTTTGCCATACACGATACCTTTGTTTCTTTAATTATTTCTTACACTTTATACAAATTATATATAAATAAATACAACCAAAGTTTCATTGAATATTATTATATGAATAAAGAGCTGAACATGTCATGTATTTTCATCAGTATCTTATTTTTTTATCTGTCCATTGTCATGCATATTCGACATCTCTCCTTTTTTTTTCTATTTTTGAAGTTTCTGCATGAAACGGAGTTGTTGACAATTATCCAAAAGTCTTGCGACTTAGTATTTTTTGTACTCTGGCTACAGTATCTGAAATAAAGACTTCATGTTTTATTTTATGGTCACCTGAATTCAAAAAGAAATAATGCCTGCCATAATATCTTGTTACTAATCTGGTAGTAATACCTGGTAATAGAAAACAAGTTAATAATAAGCTCCGACTAGTGTAAGTCTTGATCATAGCCTCTAAAATTAAGTGTCTCAAGACTTCAGATGGTTTTTCTCATGTGGTCCGGCTGCATTTAAGTCGGAATGCCAGTTGCTTACGTTGTGATGTTTTCGCGTCACACAGCTGAAAATGACTTCGTTTTGTGGATAGGATAACAGTGTTTCTATGCACACGTACATCCCTAAATATTGCGGGGACCTTTGATCTACACCCCGAAACCGGTGGCCGTGGGAAAACACAACGGCTAGACACTTACTTGCCGCAACCTCCGAGTGTAATTCGATTGTCTGCGAGAAACCGCCCCCATCCCAAGACCATGGAGTGGAAAGAGATTCCGCGGAAAACACCGAAGAGAACGGTTGTGTTGCTTCCTTCCTTTACAAATAATATATTCTAAGCACTAATGAAATACTCAATATTACGAAAAACTTCAATGAAAATGTATGTACTGTAATTAATTGCTGCGACGTAGTAAACCAATTATTTAATTTTCTAACTCTCCCGCTACCATTAATTTTCTGAAACGTCACAACTTATGCTCGCCACAAATCCTTATTAATTTCAGAATTGTAATTAGCTTTGATAACACTTAAAAGAGTGATTTTATTTTTAAGATGATTTCTTTAGCAGTCATTATCTGTATACAGGTTGTCACTAATTCCAATGTCAAGCGGGCTTGGGGCGATGGAGGCGGTTCACATCAATTTTGGAAAAAATAATAATTGGTTAAGTGATGATTAGCCTGTTTTTGAAAATGCGGAAAATTAACGCTCTCTATCACATCATTAGGCATTGTGATCTCAAAGTTCACAATTTTACATTGATTTTCTCGCTAACGCGATCTTACATAGTTCTATCAATCGCTGTCACAAATCGAGCAAAACACCTTACTGAAGTGTTTTTCAGTGGGACGCGCTCCCCTATACGGGAGGGTATATACCTAGGTGGGGTGGAAGGGGGCAATCCATTTCAAAAAGCTGAAAATAAAAAAAATATTTAAAAATTATTGATTTACAGAAAGGAAGCAAAACAAAATATACATTATGACATAATAAAAATAAAATACATATTTACACTGATATTTACACGTATAAATGGTATTCATAATGCACAATGTATTTGATACCTTTTAAACTTAGCCAGTTTCCTAACTGGGCATGGAAACTTTAAACCGTAATTGAAACGCTTCAATTTGTCGATTACTGGTCAATGTTCTTGCTCCAGTGACTCAGTCCAGGATGTCTAGTATCTGATACTTGCTTGTACTAAATTCACTTCCGAAAGACGTACTCTTATGAATTTCCTACAAAAGAACAATACAGCGTGTCCTCCTCCTTTTTCTGTCTTTGTTCAGGGCAAATCTTTCTTTTAAATCATTTTGGACATGTATTAATAGCATTTATTCCCGTATTATTAAGATAGTAATTTTTTTCTTTGTGTTTGCTAACATTTACTGCACGCGTGTGCGTATTTGCATGTATATATAAATAAATATATGTTTGTGGGTATATGTATATAAGTATTTGGTGTGTAAGTATGTTTTATATATTTTTATTTTGAAAATCTTATTATGATTACACATGTGTTTCCAAACCTTCATCATTGTATAACTTTAATTGCTGAATATCTCTGTTTTTGCTTGTGAGCAATCTTGTATTTTGTTCTGTATTTGCATCCATTCTTGTTTCTTTTTTTCCTTTTGATTCCCAATTGTGTCTGCATCCCTCTACTTGAAACTTCCTACCACTATTAATTGAGTATTGAATTACGCTTGTGAGCCTTGTGTTGTACATGTCGGCGCACAAGGAGTCTATCTAGAGTTTCAAAAATATTATCAATACTAAAGGAAGAACAAGTTTAATATTTAATAGTGACCCCATGGAATTTTAAAAAAAATGTTCTAATATTAGAAACTGATACTTTATATTTTGACTTCAAGGCAGCCACCGCACAAAATCCGGTTGGATTTGGTACGGATGGAAAGTGGATGATTGAGGAAATAAATACAAGGGGTGATCAAATGAAAAGGTACGAAACGACATAAAAATGAAACAGTTAAATATTTGCATATTCTGCCAAGGGAGAATGTAGCGAGACATCTCGGGATGCCATTGGAGACTCTGACTGGGATCGGATCATGCGCGGGTGCCCGCATCCGCAGGAGAGAGCAAAGGCTCTTATAAAAAGCGGTGTCCAAATGATGCGAGCACAGAATTACTCGAGCACAGAAAAAGCATTAACTCCGATGTGTACTGTGAGACACTCCGACGCCTACGCAGGTCCATCAAGAACAAAAGACCGGGGCTGCTCTCGGAGGGTGTGGTTCTGCTCCATGATAACGCGCGTCCACACGTCTCTAGAGTCACACAAATGGAACTGGACAAGTTCCAATGGGAGACGTTGGACCATCCGTCCTACAGTCCGGACATGTCACCCTTCAATTTCTATGTATTTGGTCCACTGAAGAAACACCTGAAAGGAAAGCGCTTCAACTCGGACGACGTACTCAAGGACACTGTGAAGGACTGGGTCTCGTCACAGCCACAGGAATTCTGGGAACAAGGAATCCTGCGGCTTGTTCATCAGTGGGATCGTTGTGCTCAGGCCTATGGTGTATATTTTGAATAAAGTCTATATTTGTACCCACCGTGTCGTTTCGTACCTTTTCATTTGATCACCCCTTGTATTTAATTTGATTAACAATTATATTGCAATATGTTCTAATATTTCAAAATTATAATTTGACATATAATACTTATCCTACTTACAAGTAACTTTCCTGAAATTTCTGATTTAAAAGCAACACATACAAAATGTAATACTTATCTTGATAATTTTTACGGTTTATAATTATGGTCATATTGTAGATATAGCTTCAAAGTACACTATTATTGCATTCAGTGCATAGTTATTGTATTGAAGATACAATAACTATGATGAGAATTTTGATTGAAAATTGGGTCACAAATATTCAAACTGCCCCTCTCACTGGCTATGTTAAAATTAACATAGTTTGAGTCGGTTTCAGAAAATGACGTCACCTAACTCTGACGCAGCATAAAAGAAAAAAATATTACTTGTAACAAACTACGTTGATTTTAACTAAACCAGCAAAGTGTTTTCTTCATTTTGGGACTGAGGTTTTGGGATTTACATTGTAATACTATGCAAGATAAGGTTAGTGAAAAGAATCATTACAATTTTGAGAAATTTTTGGACGCAGTGCCTAATAATGTGATGGAGAGTGTCTGTTTTACTCTCTTGAATTTGAGTTTTGGGACACCCTGTTCAGAACAATTTGGGAGAAAAAGGAATCATTTCAAAGATTGTACAACTGTTTTTAGGACAATATGTAAAGTTTTCCTTTTAAAGGTTTTTCGAAAGACGGGTATCTGCTATTCAATGCAAATTGATGATTAAATATAAATTGCATGTCGAAATTTTTATTTATGTTTGTGTAAAAACAATACATATTAGATGTTTTGTCCAATTTACTAAAATGAGTAAGTTACGCATTTTTTTCAGCATGTATATGATTTAACGAAATAAACTAAAAATATTTTGCCCGCAAGAAATAGGAATTCGAGTTTATGGTCTTTTTTTTTTTTTTTTTTTTTTGCTGACAGAAAACAAAAACCGATTTTTAGGGAACTTCATCTCATTGTCGAAGTTCCTAAGCAAAATATATTTAGCTAGGTGACGTTAACACATTTTTTCTTGCTTTCCTATAATCTCACTGTATGACATTTTATACATTTTTTTTTATACTTTTAGTCGAGAAAACTGTCGCTACACGAAGCTTTCATCCATTTACTGAAAGAAATGACTCTAAGACACGAATCTAGAGTCAAATAGATGAATTCTGACATTACTGACATTTATAATATACTTCTGTATTTTTCGATTGTCAGAATGGCTAAATAATATAGCTTCAATGCTGCATGTCTGGTGCATGAATATTTAATGTGCTTCTCTTCTTATTCTAGAATTTCATAAAATTTTAAAAATAAAATTTCTGAAATAAGAAATGCTTTGCGTTTCTTTGAAGATTTTCTGGAAAGGAAAAACAGTTTGCAGTCAGTGTTACTAAACACTATGCAGGATATGTTTACATTAAACTAAAGATTCTTTAAAATCTTTAAACAGTTATTGAGGTAGTAATTTCAAAAAATAACTTTTTCAACGTGATTTGTGAATTGGAAAGCTTTGAATGAAATAAAATATTTATAATTTATCATTGAAAGTAATATTTTTTAATAATTTTGGATTGAAAAAAATTATTTCTGTATCAAGTAATTGTTAAAACAAAATACTGAAAATTCACCATTTATATTTAGAATGCTTACAAAATGCATATTTTTAATTGATTACAATGAATGATTTAAATGAAAAAAAATTAAGCTTATATTCTTTTGCTTAAAGGGACACAGTACGATTCAATTGGCAAAAATTGGTCAAAAAATCAAATTTAATTGTTTTAGCTTAAATTATTCTTTATATACTTTTCTATAACCTGACAATATTTTAAAGCTCTAAGCTTAAGAATCACAGAATATTGATAGCTTTTGCGTTCGTTTTTATTCACATCTCTATGGTAAATCAAAACTTTAAACTTACTTATCTCGGAAAGGTAAAGTAATTATTTTGTCTTCATTTAAAATGCTAAGGATTTTTTTTCTATTGTGCCTAATGCTTTGAATTTTTTTACCTATTGATAATAGTACATGTAACAAAAGTTGGTATGCATTTTTGAATCAAAGCAATAAATAATTGAACTCAGACTTTGTACATTTTTTAAGGAATTTTCAATAAGCATTCATAAAAAGCAGTATTGTACAAATACGAATCATGTTATCGCCAATCCCATACCAACTTTTGTTATGCATAGTTTGACGTACTTGTAAATCAAATTTCATGAGTGTATGTAAATTTTTGTAAGAGGAGTGAGTGAGTGATTTTGGGGTTTATTGGCGCAAGAGCCGATTTCGGCTATACTGCGCCAAACATTTGTTTTAATATCTGTGGTCTAGATGTAAAAAGAAAGAAATAATGAATTGAATGACAAGAAAGAGGGTCGAAAATAGAGAAGGATCACTAGGGTACCCCGAGTTCGTGAAGCCCGTGTTTACCAAATACAGTAAACCCCGTGGGAAAAGGAAAATATGACTAGGGCACCTCGAGATTGTGACACCCGTACTCGCCTAAAGAAGGTGAGCCCCCTGAGGGGTTTTGTAAAAGGAAGTAGCATTTTAAAATCACTCCAAATATTTAAGTTTTTTTTTCTGAAACAATTAAATGGCTAGTTTCTTACGAAATTTTGAGCTCAAAATCTGTTTTACATAGTATACACTCCTTTTGAAAATTCTTAAATTAAAATATTTTGCTTAAATCGTACCATGTCCTCTTAAAAAGAATAATCAACATAGTGGATGCTTTTTTGTGAGATACATGAATGAAACTATAAGAGTTTTTACTTTAAATACAAAATTTCAAGAAATACAAAACACTGAACTATATAGATATGCTGTAACAAAACAGTTATAGATTAAGTTAATTTCTGTGTATTCCGGTGAGTAACACTCATTTTGAACGCAAAAAATATCAAAATTGCATTATAAGTCGGTTATAAAAAGCATAGCTTAAAAAATAAAGGTAAAATGAGAATAAGAATATGGATTTCTAAATATATCTAAATAATTTTACATCATATTTAAATTTATTAATGTAATTTAATTTTTAAATTTTTTTAATATTTAAATCTTTTTAAATTACTAATTTAATAATATTTTATTTCATATATATTTAAAGAAAATGATATACTTTATGAACTTTCATTATTCCATAACATGACAAATTCGCCATATTCGTCTTTCGTTATATATCCAAGTCCGTAATTGAATGCTGTTTCATTTTCATGAATCCCTGTTCATAATCCATGAATAAATATTCATCTTCCATTTCATCTAGATTCCATGTTAGCTATACTACGTCTTTGTTAAAAGACTTTCGAATTTTATCGGGTTTTAATTTCATGTCATACTTTTATTATTCACTCATGCACTACTTCTTGATTGGCTTAACGCATTTGGCCTCCCTTTGTAAATGTCTTTTCATTTTCTATGGATCATATACTTTATAACACCTTTTTAGGTTTTTAGTTCTAGAAGAATGCCATTGTTTAAAAGCCTGGTACAATACATTGAATAAATGACTTCAAAAGATAAGAGTACTGCCCATGTACATTTCAGATTTTTACTTAGAAAAAGGGTAAGAGTCATATGACGAATATACCAAAAAATTAAAAAATCCAGTTTGAAAGTATGGGTTCACTTAATATACGCCGGTACATACAGTAAGTAAACCATTCATTATGGCAAGAACTTTAATATTACATGGATGAAAATAATATATAAGGGTTGAAATAATATATAAGGGTCCCAAATGAAAGGGACATTGCTGGAATAAGTACACAATTTGAAGAGAAAGATGACTGCGCATGTCCTTATAGAAGGCACAGAGGGCTGGGAATGCATGCAATATGGTTAAATCCCTTCGGATGTTTGAGTGATAGCGTGAGAGAGAGAGTACGTTAAAAGGAATTGTTAGCATCATGGGAACTATACGACTGTCAATGCTACCACGTACTGTGCTCCATTACGTGAACTGAGAAGGAATATCAAGAACTGATGACGTGGCATACTGTTGAACGTGGTTATAAGCTTGCATGATTATGCTCGTCCTATTATGGAGGTGACGTGCCAAACACTGTTACGGCAAATCCACTGGGAATTTCTCGAACGACCCCCTTTCAGCCCTTACCTCTCGCCGTCCTCCAGAAATTTCTGTAGAGACAGCGATTTCACGATCATAATGAGGTCCAAGCTACGGTTGAAATGTAGTTATACAACAAATATGGGACTTTCTTCACCCATGGCATCCATCATGTCGTGGAGCACTGGGACACTTGTTTCAACCTACAAGGTTACTTCGTCTAGTCCATCTGATACGTCTGTGTTACTTCTTTCCTTTGTATGCAATTTATATTAATAGCATTAAAGTAATTATCAAACCGAATACGAGTAGTTCCACATTCATTTGGAAATAATCATAAAAAAAATTTCATCTTTAACAAGAACGTTTTAATAACATAACTATTTTTTCGGCAGATTAATACACAGCATTAAGGTTTTATATCATAAGCCTCTGATTACAAAACCCGAAACAAAATATTAAGTTCCAGAATACTCTATTTGATCATAAAATGATACTTGAAGCAGAAACCGAGTACCTGGTCTTTAATAAGCCCTATGTTCTGTATCTGCTTTTCAGCTTCACCTTACAACCATTCTTATAACAAAATTGATTTAACTAGGTGGCATTAAAACATTTTTACTTGTCTTCCCAATCTTATTATCTGACATCTCCTATTTCTATTTGCTTTTAGGAAAAAAAATATCTCCCGCTTCGTTACTTTCTGGAGACTCTCTATCCATTTATAGGCAAAAAATGATTCCAAGAATCTACTCTAAGAGTTGGTACATTCTTATATGTCACTTTCTATGTTCTTCCATATCTTTTTGGACGTCAGAGCACTTTTGGGATATGGAATTGAATTACATTCTTGTTGACATGTGAATATTTTACGAATCTTTCTTCTCTATTCGTGAGTTGTTGAGAGTAAATATTTTCATACAGCGTTTCTGGAAGAATACAATTCTCTTGTGGTGTTCGGAGTTTCTTTGTTTTTTGTTGTTGCATTTCATAAGATGAAAGAGGTGTTTGTAAATATTTTCGTCTGTTCGATTTCATTATTGGAATAATTTTGAAGGAGACTTTTATGTAGAGTTCTTTTGAAAAATTGGAGAATCACCATCGGTATTATGAAGCTAACAATTTATAGTTATGTTATATTTTTTAATTTTAATTTTCCCTAATAAGTAGAGATAATATTGCTTAAATATGCAAATTCTTATAAATAAAAAAAAGAATATTTTTTGTATCAAAATTTGGAACTTCGCCAAAGTAAAAAAAAAAAAAAAAACATGGAGGAAAACGTATTTTAGATAATTGGTGAAGACTATTATTCAATTTAATTTCAATGGTTTAAATAAAAATGCATTTATATATAAAATATTTACGAATCTAACATTTATCATTGAAAAACCTTAATTTTAGTTAAATACTCTGCAGAAAAGGACATTTTTGTTTCCTATAAATTCGTGTCTAAGTCTCAAACGATTAAATATATGAAATGAACTTATGGAATAATATTATGATCAGTATTAAATAAAATAGGAAAACTAATAAAAATAACACTAGTTAAAATAATTACCCTAAATTTAATTGGAAAATTTATCAAATAAGAATTATACTAAATTAGTTTTGTAAAAGTGTTTAGAAAAAAAATAACTGAATTTGCGCAATTGAAGTTTGAAAATTCTGTTCTATTTAATAGTAATTTAAATTTTATTAAATTTCAAATGGATTTTGAATAACGTTAACTCTAGACATATTTGTTTGAAGATATTTTTATATAATTACATAAATATTATTATATTAATCATCTCAGTATTTCTGTAATTGTATTAAAAACTTATTTGAACTTTAAATTTTAAGTTTTTGAAAATCTTTATAATAATTATCTACGAAGAATAATTTTAAATAGTTTTTGTCTGGAACATAACAAAATGCTTTTGTATTATTTTTTTTAAACACTGAACTCATTTGAGGATAAAAAAATCTTATTTGTTGGAGCCTCGTATATTTAACTTTTACAATTTAACAAAAACAATTTAACTTTTACAATTTTATAAACTCGAAATAAATGAAACAATTCAAATATTGGAATAAAAAAATCAAAAAAATATAGGTACGAATACATATTTTTTGCACTATTAATAAAAATAATGCGACATGATCATAGGATAAATTATTAGATGTTTCAAAACATGTTCTAAAACCCTAAATTGAAATGAAAATGAAAGTGAATGACAACTTTTTGAAAGCAAAATTTAAATAGATGAAAATAATTTTTAAAATTCATTGTATCTATGAAACTAATTGGTACTATCGCCCTATCGCATCAATGCCAACGTTCAAGTAAGCTCGCCAAGTTGGCAACCACAATTTCACATGTTTCGTACGCGCTGAATTGGCAACCATGAGCTTCGTTTCATATAATGTCACCAACACGGTTGCGATAGTACGTACTAAATAGCAATTAGTGTGCTATTTGTTTCACATTACATCAAATTAATTTTATTTATATTTTATTATTTTAAAATATTAATCATAATATTTTTTAAAAAAATTTGGTCTTAACACACTTGGAGCCATAAAATCATTTTGATTTTATTTTACGGTTTTACTTAGAATTAAACTCTGAAAATGCATTAAATTTTCCATGAAATTGAAAAAAAAAAGACTGGAAAATTAGAGAAAGTAATGTATTGTAAGAAAATAAGTTAGGTAGAGAATTAAAATCTAGTTTTAAATACGATGTCACACTCATCAAAACTTCTTTTCTCAATATGATGTTCTGCCAAAAAAAATTTTTTTTCCCCCCTCTAAATGTCAAAATTTTTATCTCGAAATACATACATTGATTTTGAAAGATTTCTTTCAAATAAAAAAAGGAAATTATTCTTAATTCCATAATACTTATCATAGCATTAACTTTTAATCTCCTGTAAAATATGAATATATTTAATTATAAAGGTTGAAATAAGAAATGACATATCTTTCTGACGTTAAGCACTAAGACGAAAAATAAATAAAAAATTTGAGAAGTTTCGAATTATGAGGTAATTACATTTAGCAGGAAAAGTTTAAAAAAAAGCAACGGAAGCTGAATTATCACTTATTTTTGGTACGATAAAAAAAGTATTTCCATTTCTTTAAGATACTCTATAATGAAAACCTTCTTTAACAGAACAAGTAATGGGAAAATAATTTTAGGGGGATTTCCTCTAATAATCACTGGTATAATTTTCATTTGCTGAAAGTATTAAAACAAGGCAACGCTTAAATTTATTTAACTAGGTACTGAACAAAAAATAAAATATCCATATTAAATTAAAATCCATGAAAAAGAAAAGGATTAAGAATGAAATATTTAAGTTACATTAAAAAATTGCTCCAAAAACAAATATAAATGTATTGAACTATGAGTATCAATTCAATTATCTTTAATACGTGGATTAAAATTTATTTCAACTTCAAGATAAACAAGTAATATAAAAAAAATTTTCTTAAATCAATTCCTACTTTGAATGGATGAATAAAAAGCATTTTATAAACGATATATATATAAAACCGGTTTGGCTAGTTTGGCTGAGAAACTGGTTTTCGACGCCAACTTTTGTCATTGTTTTAGCAGTTACATTGTTACAACAATGGAAAAGAATCTAAGTTGGTGACGAAAACCAGTAATTAATGAATTAATATTTGAAAAAGTGTTTTAACATCAAGTGTCATCCTCCACAATTTAAAAAAAATACTTGAACATGGTTGGATGAATAAAAAGTATTTTAGTAACGATTGAAAATTTGAACAAGATATATAAATAAATGCATATATTTAGGGAAGGAGTGAGCTAATAGTAGGAATTCAAAAATATTATTTCATAAATGAGACAAAAAATTAATTTAATCAATCCCTTGTATATATTGAAAATTTAACATTGTACAAAGTATATAATTTTGAAAAAAATTTGTATGTTTCTACTAAAGTATCAAAATTATTGTATAGTAAATTATTTCGCTTTTTAAATAGATTTTTTCACATTTATTTAATAAACAAATAGTCATTTGTTGTACCACTGCATTTGGACACAGTTTAACTGCTAACTACCTACTAACTACTTTAACTATTAACTGCTACACTACCAAAATCGGCGCATGCGCTTGAGATTTCAGTTGCAATGGATGGTTTTATTGATAGCAGAAATTCAGACTTGTAATTAAAATATCCGACTTCTTGCAAAAACATTTAAAAAACATTTTGTGATTTTTAGATTTATTTAGTACATTTTGAGAAAAATATGATAAAATTAAGAAGAGAAAAAGAAATAATTATTATTTCTAAAATGGGTAAAAATTTACAAAAATAAGCAACATATACGGGACCCATTTCTTACCAAAAGTTTAAGAACAAATTTTCAATTTTTCAATTCTGATGTGTTCTTATATTATTCATTTTTGAAATGACCTTCAGGATAAGAGATATTTTAATTTTTACCAAAACTAGAGCACTTTATCTTAGTTATTATATGAAATAACTTGACAAACAGGGAATATATTAAAATAAGGGACTGTAAATTTTGCAGTAAAACAGTGATTGATAAATCTAAAGGTTAAAACACTTCCACTATTATTCAAAACATACACAAAGAATTTCTGTTAATTATTTTGAAAACTTTTTTCAGCAACGCTGTTTCCATTTGAGGAATTAAAAAATTACAAATTTCAAGTAAAACGCTTTTTAAAGTGTGAAATCTTGCTTAAAAGTAATGGAACCTGCTTTTACTAAAATGCTTGTAGTTTTGTTCTAGTGAACGAAAAATAATACATTTTGTATTGGTATAAAGGTAACAAGATGGCCTATAAAATTAAAACATAAAGAAGTTGTCAATTTTTGGCAAATTTCCCAATTTTAGGGTCGTCGAATACCCTAATGGACAGTGCTGTTAATGGTGACCACAGAGTAGTGCTGTGGCTGTATGAGGAACGTTTTCCAAATAGACGCACACAAAATGTTTCAGCGATTACATCAACTGCTATGCTAAAAGGGTTCATTTATCGGTAGAAGGGAAGGGGTAGATCGAAGACAGTACGAAAGACGAATCTGGAAGAAATCTTGAGCCATGTGGACGAAAATTCCCGGTATAAGTACGAAGGCTGCCGGGCATGTCTGTCAACCAACTGTTTGTGAGATTTACTGTTAGTCTGTTGGTGGATGCAATTTTTTAAACTGTTTGAACATTTTCACCACGGAAACAATCGTTAAGTATGCTGCTAATGCATGTTTTATGTTTCCGATAACGTGTTCTTTCTTCTGATTGTACCGCACATATATATTCTCACACAAAAAGTTGTTTCTTTTAGTGAACTCTTCCACCTTTCAACATTTATCCCATTATTATAGAATTGCCCAGTATGTTAGAGATTATATTAAGTATTTTTATGCTTTCCTACAAAGAGTTTCTTCGAACTTTCAAGCCCCTTGTTCATGTTTCAGGCTCATTCTGAGCTGTCTGATCAAGAACTGGTTGTTTATCCGGATCAATTGGAGAGTTCTAGTCTTGCTCTGAGATTTCCCTTGAAACCGGACGTTCTACACAACGGAAAAGTGACCCTGAAATGTGTAGCTACCATCCAACACATTTATGCAGAAACCGTCAAAGAAATTAGAGCGGCTGGTGAGTATTCGTGTATTTATTCGGAAATGTCCTTTAAAACTTTGATTTTAAAAGTTCATAAATTATCCTAAAAAAATGTTTTCTTTTGAGTTTATGGGAGAACTTAGTTCAAGGAAACTCCTTTGAAAGAAATTCTTAAAATCATATTAGATGTTTCTTAAGACCCATAAGTAGAGATTACGAAATCCCCCCCCCATCCTATTTTAAATGTAAAATAAAACTATTGCTGGTTTAAGTTGCATGTAATAGTGTATTTTCTACAGCTTTTAAGAGATTTCTGGTGGTGTTGAGAATTGTACTTCAGTTGTTGATAACCAAGAATCATGTTTCTTTTAACTTTGTTCTATAGTATACTCTTATATTTAATTAATCAGATTTGTATCAAAATGTTTAAACCTTTGGGTAAAAGTAGAGATTCATTCTAAAATATAGTTGAGATTCATATTAAAATACTTAAATATGAGAAAAAAAATTGAGTTTTCCAGAAATTTTGAGAGTTGCTGATTTAAATTATTCAGCTTTTCGTAAGATTTAATTGCAGGGCTATTTTCGTGATAGGTTCTCGAATCCTTTTTATTTACACATATGGTGTATTTATTTTAGGTATCTATATGTCATTTTAAAGAATGGGTATGTTTTATCGATAAAAATGGTTATATGCAGTTGCAAATGAATTCGTAATGACCGTACATGTGATTAATGTTTCGATAATGCTTTTAAATCTTTTAATTGCAGTTTATCTTCGTAATTATTGCCCAAATTCACAACTATCCATTACCTGAAATTTTGCCTCTTTTGAATTTTGTTAGAGTAAAATATTTTCGGCTTGTGATAAATGAGTTTGTAATTATATCCTATCTAAATCAAAGAGAGGTAATAATTGTAGTTTGATTTTCATAATCATTTTAACTATAATGATATTTGCTTCAAATTGGAATGATCTGTAAAACTTTTACTGCATTAGTTGATATTTCTTCCTTATAATTTTCTTTAAGCCTATTATGTGCCCTTGATAAGTAAAATAGACTCATTATATGTTCTTTTAGTATAATGAGCCATTTGGTCTTATAACCTATCTCTTGAATACTTTATTATGTGTCCATTATCCTCGAAAACTATTTTAAGTAAGATATTATATATGACACACTATAAAACGAGACTAAGGTTGAAGCTTGAAAAAAAGAGTGGAGTTAGCTGCAACTGTTTCGGTGACGTCATCTCACGCGCCTTCCCTATCCCATGTGACCAGTTTCTCTTCAATTGATCGAGCCATTTGGGAGACCTGTGTCATTGAGTGAACACATGCAACTGCATTCTGACGGGAAAATGTCGAATTAACAGGAAGTTTCTTGTAAAACTAAGGCACGAACATTTTAAATATTAACTGGCGCTTATGGAATTAAAACTTTGTCTTGTGATCATGTGTTTGAATAGTATAAGAGGCTTTTAGGGGGAAGGATTAGTGTGGAACATGATGAACCTGCTGGGCGCCCAAGGCCAGCGATTACACACCAAATTCATGATATGAGTGCGTTGCCTCTCACATCAGTGGTCAGACTGTTATCAACATTACTACATTGAAGTACTAAAAAGAATTCGGGAAAAATTAGGAAAACAAGACCAGAATTGGGGAGTGATGAATGGCTGTTGGAATAACACAATGTATCCACTCACATGATCCTATTTGTCAAGCACTTTTTTACCAGAAGTAACACAAAACTGTGATGGGGAATCCTCCTTATTCACCTGATTTCACCTCATGTGAATTTTTTTATTTGGTGCAGTTAATTCTTGCCGAAAGGGGACCCCCTTTTCCTCAGTTGTTAAAGTTCAGGCAAATACACAAAAACTCCTAAAGAGACTTCCAAAAACCTCATTCCAGAACTGTTACCAGTATTGGCACACGGAATGCAGAAGTGTGTGAAAGCTGAACTGCGTTCAAGGTGATAAGTGATTTTGTAAATACAATGATTTTTTGGACCAGTCTCGTTTTTTTTGTGTCACATCTTGTATGGTTATCTATTATGGAGAGAATTAGTGTACTCAATCAATTATCTTCTCAATAATGCTGGATGTTAATGTATTTACTTTTGAAGCATACTTTATCAATACTTAAATCTTTTAATTGCTCTTAACTTTAAATTTATATCTATGGCCAATAAATTAAATTTTTTTGAATTCTTCCTTTGTATTATTTTCAATGACATAAATGTTCGATGATAAATGAGGAGAAAATATTGGTCGAAATATTTTCAAATCAAAATGGTTCACAATGAATTGAATGTCAGGCATATTGCTATGCATGTTATTGATATATTATTTATTTTATACTATATATATTCAAAAGAAAATCCAATAATGCCTCCTAGTGTTTTTCCAGTTTTTTCGGTAAGACTTAAATATTTGTACTGCCTTGCACGCGCCTTTATTTTTTTGTAGAAGTAGTGCTAACATGATTTCATTAATCAAGATTTTAAATATATGTGAATCTCCAGTGCAATTCTAATGCAGTTTCACTCAAACAAAGGGTATGTACCATGTGTTTAAAATTTTTTATCCAATTTATGAAAATGCATTATTTATCTTTTAATACGTTTTGATCAAATAATTTGACGATAGAAAGAGATAAATTACGAGTTATTTTGTCTAAGTTTAATATTTTTCATAATATCCGACTTTCAAATCAGGTGATCCTATTTTAAACATCCTGTATATTTGTGGAGATGAATCCAGTGACAAATTTGTAGATTGGCAAAACTTTATTCTGAGTAAAATTAGTCACGAATCCTAACAAGCTTATTTTACGGAATTTACAAGCTTATTTTTCTTAAAATTATTATTATTTTAATTTTATTAGCATTGAAAATATAAATAAAATACTAATTCAAGGGCGTTAGGATACTTCATTATATGTATACCATTTTACATATTTCATTCCAAATGATAATGATACGAGCTACTAGCACTTCATAAGCAAGAATATGAAAATGAAAGCACAAACGTTTTGGGAACTGCGGTAGTATTTTATTATGTCTTATTCCAGCGTTTCTCAAACTGTGGGGCGTACCCGTTAGGGGAACGGGATAACCCTACATGGGGGGGGGGTGAGTATATTGAAAACAAACATTATTTAAAAAAACTATTAATATACTGAAAGTAAGCAAAATAAAATAATTTCTGACATAATAAGAAAATAAAATACATATTTACACTGATATAATACACTTATAAATGAATCAGTACAGCACAATGTATTTGGTAATTAATTTAACAATACTAAGTTAAGAACAAGTTTTATAATTACCAGTGGTTTCATGGGCTTATAAAATTATATACAAAATTTAAAACTTATCTTTATAATTTGTACGGTTTATAATTAAAGTAGTATTGTAGCTTTACATCAAAGTTTATTATTATCGAATTCAATACATTGTTATTGTATGGGGGCGATGAAAATTATGATTGAAAATTGGGTAGCAAATATTGAATGTTTGAGAAGCACTTCCCTGTTTTTTTTATTAGTTTCTTATCTAATAGTAAATATTCATAAAAATTTCACGTCTTGAATAAACAAATATATTCTACATTGTTTTTTAGAAATAATGCCAAGCATGGAAGTGACAGGAGTGTATTTACTCTTTAAATTGATAAGTAAAAAATAAATGTAAAAGAACATTAGAAAGGAGATATTGATTATCCAACGTCCATAATGATGTACATTTAATTCTAATGTCAAACGCAATGTTTCTGAAAAAGAAATCGTTTGCCATACAATTTTCTCCCATTTGACGAAGTCAGTTTAACGAATCTTTCTGACACAAAACAAACCTTATTATATTTCAATCGCAAATTTCTTTCTTATGTTGATACATGTATCGAATAAAATTATTTAATTGGAGGTTGTTGAAACTAAGGTTTGTTTTTAGTTTTTAAATATACACAATAAGGATTTCTTTGTTTATTAACTCATTGAATTTTCTGTCATTTCCGCTTTTTTTCTTCTTTACAGGTTCTCATATGTCAAAGCCAACGTGGCTGTTA
The DNA here is from genome assembly GCA_019973975.1 of Trichonephila clavata. NCBI lineage: Eukaryota > Metazoa > Arthropoda > Arachnida > Araneae > Nephilidae > Trichonephila > Trichonephila clavata. Next base: position 71,899 of record BMAO01012794.1, read on the forward strand.
TGGATGATAATTGCCGCAGTTTATTTCTTTTACCAGCCAATGATAAGTCAAAATGCAAGATGACGGAGAAATTATGTGTGACCAAATTATAAAAGACTGGCTTGAATACATTGTGTACATAGTCACTGTGTCAAGAACATTTCTTATATATGTATGATGTGAATCTTAATGTGAATTTTTATTTATAAATATGTGTCATGAAATTATATGCTCTAAATGTTATTTCAAACAAATGAAATGTATAAAAAAGGAAATTAATTTTCATTTTACGTAGAATACATTTTTTGAAGCGTAAGCATGTTTTTTTTATTTAGAGTACAGTAACTTTTATATTTATGTGTTGTTTAATTATAATAATTACATTTGAAAATTAAAAAGATGATGTAATAACTATGTGTTAATTTTAATGATGTAAAATTGTTTCAAAGTAAAATTAAAAACCATTTACATATTTATTTAGATAAAAATATGTTTTGTTTTATTCATTAAATAATTTAAATGTTTCTGTAATTTTCATTTGTTGATTTATTTTATCTCATTTACAAATGCATGTTGAAATAAAATGTTTCCATACAAGTTGTGAAATTCTTCATTTATTATATTTACTGGGATTGATATATATATTCTACCTGTCTCTTTAAAGTTTCAAAATAGTTTCATATTTATGCGTAATATTTAGAGGATCATAAATTGCTTTTAAATCAATTGAAGTGATTCAATACTTGATTATGACACAAATATGACCTTTTCCAGACAGAAAACAAATTCATAGGCATAAAACTTGCACAATCATAAACACGTATTAATAGAGTGATAAATAACAGATGATATTACGCATTCAATAACTAGATATTTATTTCGTACACTATAAAATAAGAAGTAACTTTCGCAATTAAATGTTTCTTACATTACTAATTATAAATTTTAAATTTCTTCATTCCATATGTATACTTCCGAGATTCCATCTTTCGTCACCGAAGTCGAGAAATATAGTTTCACTCGGGAGTTAATATTTCTCAAGCCTCTTTTTAGCTGTGCAGAAATGTGTAAGAATTTTTTTTTTGTATTTTTCAATGTGATACTAATCTCTCATTTAAAAGTTAGATTATTTTCACTTTTGTAATGTTTATTTAGTTATTTATTTTGATCACTCCTTGCTTTCTATTGACAGGGTATAAGCTACGAAAATTTATATTTACATTATACCAATACTGTTTTCCAACTTCCAAGATTTTAATTACTTTCATATATCAGCAAAATATATTTAAAATTTTGCTTTTCATCTTATTTTAATCTATTTAATCTGCGTTAATCTATTTTATTACAAAAATGTAATTAGAAAAAAATTTAAAAAAAAGTTTTTTTTTTCAATTTTACAATTATAATGTATGCAAGTATGTTTTTTTCTCATTTTTCTCATCAGGTTTGAAAACTTCTTGAAAATCATTAAAAAATATATTGACTGAAAAGTGTATACCTGTTTATATATATATTACTTTCGAAATACAACAAATTGAAATAGGTAGTTTTTGCTTCAAAAAAAAAAAATTGCAATGCGTTTTTTTATTTATTATGTCTTTTTAATTTGTAAGGTTTTTCTAAGAAATAATGAGCTTTATATTTCTAATACGTTAAAAACAGTAGCTGAAAGATAATAATGTTTTTCTAAGTGTTGAATTCCTTTTGTATTTTTTTCCTTACATTCGAGAATTACTTAAATACCAAATAATACCTATTTAACTTCATAAAGGTGAAATAAATAAGAATTTACAACATAAAGGAAATTTTAATATATTTTACGCACAGATTTTGTTTTCAGATCCAAAATTTAAATCCAATCTAATATTTAGCCTACTATTTTTCAAATGCATGCTTTCACATACAATGAAATTGATTTTCAAATATTTGTTATAACATAGTTAAATTTCTTATTTATTTTGTATTTGCTTAACGTAAAACTCTTACAAAAATTAAAACATTTTTTATTTTAGTATTTCTTAATGTTATATGTAATTAGAAATTACATATAACATTTAAATGTAGTCTAAATGTAAAGAATTGAGAGAATAATATGTTGATGTCGAGAATTGTTCTTGCGTTACTTGGTTTCTTAGTGAGATCCAAAGTGCGCAAAGAAAACGTAGAAGGTGTGTGTGTGTGGGGTAACCCTTTGTAAATATTTCCTTTTTTATTAAGGGGACACAGTACGATTCAATTCACAAAAATCCGTCAAAAAATCAAAAATAATTTTTGTAGCCTAAATTATTTTTTATATACTTTTCTATAACCTCACGAAATTTGAAAACTCCAAGCATAAAAACCGCAGAACTATGATAGATTTACGTTCATTTTTATTCACATCCTAATGGCAAAAATCAAAACTTTAATCTTACTTAACTCAGAAAGATAAATAACTAGTTTGTCTTCATTGAAAATCCAAGGCTGTTTTACTATATATATATATATATATATATATAGAGAGAGAGAGAGAGAGAGAGAGAGAGAGAGAGAGAGAGAGCCTAAAATGCTTTTGAATTTTTTTACTGATTTCTAATAGTACATGTAACAAAAGTTGGTATGTATTTTTGAATCAAAGTAATACTACTTACTTTTTAAAAGCAATTGAACTCAAAATTTATACATTTCTAAAGGAATTTTCAATAAGCATTCATAAAAAGAAGTATTGTATGAATACCAATCATGTTATCGCAAGACCTATACCAAATTTTGTTATGCATAGTTTGAGGTACTTGTTAATCAAATTTTATGCATGTACGTAAATTTTTGAAGGAGGAGTAGCATTTTAAAATCATAAATTTGAAGTTTTTTCTATAAAAAATTAAATGGCTAGCTTTTTATGAAGTTTTGAGCACAAAATCTTTTTAACATGGTATACACGCATAGGAGGCAACCAAAATTTTTCGAAAATTTTTAAATTAAAATTTTTTGCGTAAATCATATTATGTCCCCTTAAAAATATGGAAAAAAAAACCACAGATTTTTTCCTGATTTTTAAAAATTAGTAATGAAGAATTGGATAGATAAAAAAGGCCAGCATCAATACATCACTGTGAAATATTTTATCATTATTACTAAAAAAACTGTTATTTTACGGAAACTTTACTCTGAATAAATTTGTTCAATGATTTTTGCCTTATGATTCTTTGTGTTTAATGCATTTCTGAATTAGTATTGCAGTCATATATCTTGCTTTAAAGGCACTTCTGTTTTAAATAATTTTAGCAGAATAAATGTAATTCTAATTCTATTTAGTTTATCTTTTTCAAAGTTAAGATATACGAGATTTAAAATATTTTCGTTCATTTAACTATATAAAAGACGAATAGAGTGATTTCGTAGACTCTATTGATGCAAATTCATAGCCCCACTGAATTCAAGATGATCCTAGTTATTGAATATTTCAGTTACAAGAATTACGAGGAATAATATACATAATTCTGTTATTCAATTATAAGGATTGAAAATACTCTGCCGAAAACATAAATTACTTTATTCTTTAAGCCATTTATTTCTACCAGATTCTTTATTATTATATATATATATATATATATATATATATATATATATATATAAGCACATTTCCTTTAATGGAAGGCGTAATCAAAATTCGAAGAAAGACGTAATGTAATGGAGTGTAAGAATAAACAGGTAAAATCGATTGTAATTAAAATACTTGATTCTTTTGCAGTGGTATTTCAATTTGGGATTAGTTTGTTCAATGAGTTTATGCCGAGCTGCAGGGCATTATTCCTCACATTAGTCTACAGAAAATAATATTTGTATCCGAATGCTAATTCGTTAAAATAGTAGACTATGGATTAACATTCTAAACTTTTAAGAACCATAGTGCAGAGGGGCTAATGTACGTTAAATATTTGGAAGCTCAAAACACTAATGTAGACATGGTGTGAAAATTTGGGGAAACGAAATAACTTCAGAATATCATGATGTTATTATACACAGCCGCCTGGGTGGTGTAACGCCGGCCTTGTACGCTCAAATTTGTTGGTTCGACCCTGGCCCTAGTTGGTGTATTTTCCAGTTGCAAAAAAAATCTACAGCGTCCATGTCGTATGATTATGCGACATGTTAAAGATCCCTAGAATGCCTGTTTGACTTGGGTGTTGTTAGCAAAATTAAATGCCTGGAGCCATTCCTCATCATCAGAGTTTAAAGGTCTTCCTTCTGAGAGAAAACTGGGTGTTAAAACTATATTGTGGCAATTGGTAGATACCTATATTGTGCATTAAAAAGTAATACCAGCTTCTGGGAATGTACTAGACCTGTAACGGTAAAAGCACCAATCCACAGCCCCATTTGAAAAATAAAAAATAAAAATATACTATTATATACACATTTATATGTGTTCAACCTATGCAACCTAATAATCTCTAGATGGACTGAATTATTGAAGCTTGGAAACTACACATCGAGGCTAATGTTGCAGAACCTCATCAAAGGGAAACTTGATTAAATTAGGAGGTGGAACTGGAACTTTAGTACCTGTTATCTTAACTTTCACACCATTTTCTCCAAGAAAATTTAAAATTCTGTAATGAGCACTAGCACTCATAATGCTTACCACTATTATTCCGGATATGCAGAATAATAAGTTTGTACCAAGCTATCTCGCTAGGTTTCCCTCTTTAAACTGACTTAGAGTTAGCCATTGAAATCACTGAAACTAGCAATGTACTAGCTATTTATATATTAAGCTCAATTGCTACATAACGTCGACCTAATTATAAAAATGCGTAACTCCACAAAGCATCTAAATTTGGTATAAAAGTGCTAAGCGCCAAGCAGCGTTTGTTGTCGAGTATGTTGTATATGAAATCCAAAATAAGAAATAACCAATATATGATCACCAATAATGAATATCTATGTACTATAATAAAAATTATATATAAAAATAATATTTGTAACATATTATTATTATCTTATTATATAATGCAATAGTAACTATGATATATAAAGTTCATATAATATAATTATTATGTATAATAATGCTCATATAATATAATAATAATAATAATTATAAATAAATATAACATTTGTAATATTTATATAAAAGTAAAAAAATTATTATAAATAAATAATATAAAAATCAATTATTATATATATAATAACTATTATATTAAATTATATTAAAAATAAAATAATTACATAGTATGTATTAAAATTAATATTTAATATCAATTAATAATTGTTGATAACTTGCAATATTCCAAAAAACGCAAATTTCTTCAATGAATTCCATCGAACAAGGAAAGTTCATAAAAGCATTATTAAAAAGTATAATAAAGCGGAAATGTACGATTTATAGCAATTATTAAAAGCATAACATTCATTCTTTTTTTTAAAAAAAATATCCTGGTGCTCTACAATGATATTAGAAATATCCATATTTGAAAAAGTACAAAATACAATAAAAGACTGAAATGTTGCTTAAGGAACAAATGCAATGGAAATGGTTAAATTTTTAAAGAAATCGAATTAAAATTGTTTGAAATTAATAGGATTACCTTCGAAAAAATCGATAAAAATTAACTCTAATATATGTTATTCCCATGACACAACTATATTACCACACGATAAAAACATTAAGGTAACCATATTGTAATGTTATCGCCCATCTTGGCGAACATAAAAACAATTTGGGGAGTAGCACTCCTATATCAAATTAGTACCCCCAGAAGTTAAGGCCGACAATATATGTATCGTATACATCGTGATATCATCTGACTCGAAGAGAATAAATATAAATCATATATGATATTAGTGTTAACTAATAACATATTAGCACATTGTTTGAAAATTTACTTGATATTTAAATTTATTAATTTCTTTTCCTGTACCTGAATTGAATGTGCCTTTAGTAATAGTTTTTCTTCTCGTAGTAAGCTACCACGCAAGTTTTATGAATCTCCTGTACATTTTTGTAAACAACTATTATGATAAATGACAGTTAAAAATAATCCCACTTTGAAGATATTTTAATAGCAATTCCAAAAAAAAAAAGAAAATATTTTTTGTACGTAATAATCAAGGAAAAATTTTCTGTCAGAATAGTAACATTAAAGCGTTCTAATTAACAATTTGTTTCAAGTATTTTAAAAAAGCAAATAATGTTTGATGTGAATAAAAAAAAAATCTTTAATATAAGCAGTAGTAATATTCAGTTTCAGAAAAATTGAGCTTTATTTTTTACTATTTCAGAAACAAGATGACATAATTGGGTTTAATGAGGATATATATTACGCTTATTTTCCAATAATTAGTCTAGAATGTAACTGGACTAATTACCGGAACCATTATTACAGGAACCATATTTTTTCAATATATAACGAATGTATGCATTTTTGCTACCGAATAGCTTTGGATTAAATTGAAGTAAATAATAACCAATTAAAAGAATTGTTTTGCTATTTAAAAAAAAGAAAAGGAAAATAAATGCCGCACTGTGTGTAACTGGATCGAATTCGTTATATGTGAGTACTACCCATTTATTTTAAGTTCGGTTAATTTAGTATTAAATAAAAGGAATATAATTATAACTTAAATAATATTTTCTGGTCTAGCTTTTTGTTTCGGATAATTTTGACTTGCAGTTTTAATCGGACAGGGCAAAATCTAAAAAATTGTTTTGCTCAAGTAGAATTCCAAAGAAAAGAGTTTTCTTAAGAACTTTGATTTTGATTTCATTTAATGGATAATTAAAAAGCAAGGAGCGCATTTTTGGAAAATAAAAATCATAGTAGTTGGAAAATTGAAAAAACGAATGATTATGTATGCTCCTTACGACAATGAGCTCTTAGCGAAACAAATTAATTTTGATAATTCATAAAACATTCTGAAAATGTGTAAATTTTTGAATTTAATTACTTTATTTAAGGTAAGAAAAATTTTTTTTAAACATCTTTGGAAAAAAAAGTAAAAGTAAAATTCTTAATATGTGCACTTTTGTGCATTTTAATGTAATGTCGAGAAAAAACGGTTCACGGATAATGCTGCGCATATCTTTTGACACATTTACACTAGGTTTCATTTTTGGAAATATTAAACTAAAAATTAAGTAAATATTACTTTATAAAATTAATTTTATAGTTCCACTGAATTGCTTAAAGTTTTATTCTTTAAAGAAAATGAAAACTAACTTTTTCAAGATTAAAATTTTTCTTTTCAATAAATTTTTTAAATTAAGACTAAGCAACTAAAAGTATATCATTTATTAGAGAGAGAACAACTAAGAGTATACCATTTCTTATTAGCTAAGAGTATATCAATTGAACGCAGCATCTTAGTCATGATGTTAGTCTCGCATCTTAATCTCGTGTCCAGCGTGTGTCATTTCAAAAGCATCATAAAAGAATTCTACTACCCCAGTTTGTTAATTTATTTCTCACATTTTTAAATTTCTCATCACAAAGCTAACTTTCTGATTTCCCAAAACTCTATAGAACAGTTTTTGAATTTAGAAGGCTTATTTGAAGCTTATATACAAGGTGTTGCCGAATTCAATCTGTGGAGGGTAAAAGAGGCAGCATGAAGACGACAAATCACCGTAGAACGTGTTATCGCTAACCAAGTTTAGTCGGAGTAATTCGCAAAAACAGTTATGAAGATGTGATGTCGAGTGGATTGAAGAGAGTAATAACATGTAAGAGAAATACACTTATTCGACGTAAGGCATCGTTACGAAACGAACAATACATTACAGATCGATATCAGAAATGGAATGAGAAGTGATTGTCACAGGAATTAGTAGAAGTTGGGACCGTGTAGGTCATATCTCAGCCGACAACGATGGGCGAAGTATTGTCGGCCGTGTTCAAACAAATCTAGAGTGCTGGCGATTTTATCTGAAGCGACAAGGATCCGTGACGTGAGATCCTTCAGTGTAACCACCGACGTCTTATACATAATCTATTTTCGGTGACACCAGAATAAACTCATGGGAGGGTGGAGGTCAAGCAACAAGACCGCTGCTTCCAATCCACCTTCCGGGAAATGTAGTAGGGAGATGGTTCCTCCCAGCATTCGTAAATTGAGCTGGGAGACCATCATATATGAGCCACACGTTCTGGTGCTCAATGACCGGTACTCCCTCCGATTGCGACTCCCTGTTAATTTGTCATCCTCAAGCTGACTACTATCACCCCTCTAAAATTGTCGGTCGAATTCGGCAGCACCCTGTATAAGTACATTAAAAAACAACTGAGTTAGAGATGGTTGTCTTGTGCCGTGTTGTTGTTGACATGTCCTTCCCGAAGGGAAGGAATGAAAGTTGCCCGAGTCTGATACAGGTTGGACACGATAGATGGCTACACCACATACTTCCACTTCCACAATTTAGGCATGGAACTGGTGGGGAATGAAATATTCTCCAACCCCCTACACCCGTGGGTTTTGCTGCTACCACCCACAAGACTTTCGGACCTACTGATTTAACAAGCAGGTACTCCGTGTGTACTCGGAGGTTATTTGGTGGCATCGAGTATCAAACCCAAGCTTTCCGGTCAGGAGTTTGATACTCTAACCACTAGGCTACCCACGGCCTAAGACATTTTTGCTCTAGAGAACAGGACGGTGGCCACGGAAATTGGCATCCGCTAAGGAGTGTGTAACAACTCACTTGCGTAAGCAACCGGCCCTGAAAATGGATGGCTGCCGAGCGTCGAGCCCATACCCGGCCTGTTCTTTTAGAATTATATTATAATAGAGAGAACAGAGTAGGAGTGTCACGGCGGATAGCGTAGAAGGTCAGGTCGTGAACCCGACTGGAACTTCCGCCAGTGCAAATCTTGGTGGTAGTAGCAAATGTTCACTGAGAACCTTGAAGTCTGTGGCACGGAGAAGGGTTCCGTGTGAACAGCAGTTGAACATGGGTGAGTCGGTCCTAAGGTACCTCTCAACAGACTTTGTACCGTGTGGCAACATCTATCACTCTATTGTCCCATTTTAACATCCTTTCCCTTTTTCCTTAACATAGGAGCGACCGGATTTATTGGTATAATATTTGAACACACAATTTCTCTTTACAAAAACCCATAGTTAAAGCAAAAGAGAGAGTTAAGAGTGTTTGAGAGTGAGACGTTTTCATAATAGAAGTGCTTCTCAAACTTCCAGTATTTGCGACCCAAATTTTAATCGTAATTTTTATCGCCCCTGCACATACAATAACAATTTGTTGAATGTAATAATAACGTACTTTTACGATAAAGCGACAATACACAACCTTAATTATACACCATACAAATTATCAAAATATGCATTGAGTTTTATATGGGTTATTTTTAAGTAAAATATATTTTAATTTACTTTAAAACAATAATTTTTTTAAAAAAATTGAGCTTTTATGTATTTGCACCCCCAACGTGAGGCTATCCCTACCCTACGGGGTACGCCTCACAGTTTCAGAAACGCTGATAGTAGTATTCCAGCTATGCTTGATGAAGTTAAGGACATGAGTCCTAATTGCCCATATTAGAAAATGTGAAAAGTATTCACATAGCCTATTAAAAATTAGATGGTTTATCAACTTGAAGGACAAGATCTCCCGAGGAATGACGAAGACGCATAAGCAGAAACACATGAACGTTAAAGAAACTATGGCTGCAATCATTATCACTCGAATTCGTTACCCGGTAATAAGTAAACTAATAGTATAATGTAATTAATTTACCTTTGTAAGAAAAGAAATTTCTACATGTAACTAATCAATGCTAAAAGTAAATCTATAAATTTCAGAAAAAAATAGTTATAAAACCTTGAAATCTTTTTCAAGACCCTTCATTTACAGAAAAAAAAAGAAAAAAAAAATGAAAGAAATATAAAAATTTTTTAAAGTCAATTCCTATTTTGGTTAATAAAGAAACATTTTATTTTAGTTACTTTTTATTAAATAGTTATAATTAAAATAAATATGTATATACATGTGATAGAATCACAATATTAAGGGACAAAATAGAAAGCGATTTTCCTTGCTATAAATGATAGACTATTTTTTGTTTGTTTTACTATTTATTCATTCATTAAATTTAATTATTTCAATAAAATAAATCACATTCTCAGAAATTAGGCCATTTTAGGTGGGATTCGAACCCACGACCTTTAGATAAAAAGGCCTAAGCGCGTTCCATTGCGCTACAAGGCACAGCGAACAATTTCCCTTTCTATATATGCGTTCGACTACTATTTGTGTTCGTTACAACTTATTAATTTTTTAATTTAATTAATGAGTTAATATTTGAAAAAACTGTAGTAATATCAAGTGCATCCATTACAAGTTTAAACAATGTATTTGAACTTGAATGAATAGAAAGTATTTTATTAACGAGTGAAAATTTGAACAAGAGTTATGTAAATCAATAAATATATATATATATTTATGCGCTGCTGATGCAAGTTATATATAGAAGGAGTGTGAGCTAGTAGTAGAAATTGAAAAAAAATATTCGTGTGCTAATATACAATAAATACTATGCATTTACCTTTGATTAATATTTTGAATGTAAATGAAATCTATACAAATAAATAAAATTGAAGCGTCTGTTTGTAATTTCAAATTAGCAGCTTTTTACTAAATGCATTTAAAGGTACATACGGTACTTATATCAAAAAATCACTTTTTGAAATTTTTGTCTGTCTGTCTGTCTGTTTGTTTGTTCCGGCTGATCTCAGGAACTTCTGGTCCGATTTTAAAAATTCTTTCAGCAATGGAAAGCTACATTATCGGCAAGTAACATAAGATATATTTTATCTCCATATTTCTACGGGAACGGAAACTATGCAGGTAAAACGTTGACGTTGCTTTCTCCCTGCCAAGTTGGCGCAAAATTATGCATTTGGTCAGTAATGGAAATTTTAATAAAAATTTTCTCACATTTCTAACAAATAACTGAAACATAGTGTAATTTAGCATCTTTACAAAAAGCAATTTTTTAAGTGTTTTTTTTATTAAACATCTAAAGAAAAATTACATTACATTTGTTAAATGTCAAACTCAAACTTTGAGAAATATCGCCAAGTTGGCTAAAAAGTTCTCTATTCCGACAATCCCAGATATTTTAATGCAAATTTTCTCCCACTTTTTAAAGAGTGAAACGAAATAAAGTTTTAGCGAATTGCGCGCGTGATATTGAAAATTCTACGATAGTATTAATTGACAGTTTCATAAAAAGTTTTGATTTATCGAATATTTATTTGAATTTTTTTAACCGAATTATACAATATTCATATTTTGCACAAAATTTTTCATTTATATTGAACCTAGATACTTTACAAGGAGGTATTACTTTGAAGATATACTAGATATTACTATGGAGGAAGTCATACAATGTCACTCGCCGAATAAAATTAGGAAGCTTTAAGCAATACTTACTTCATCTTCGGTCTTTCTAATCCTCAAACCTTTTGGAATAAGTACAAAGACTACATGGCGGAATATATTTTGCGACGATTGCAGCAAGTACAACCAAATATGCCTTTCAATGAACACATCTACAACGAAACGCAATAAAGGTTTTCAGAATGGTTGGGAAGAAGCTACATGATTTTGGAATGCTTAGTCCTAGACGTGTCGACGGAAATGGCTTCGATAATGAAATTGCTTGAGAATTAAACTACGATTTTATAGCGTTGCAACATCAGGTAACAGAATTTATCTCTTAATTAATTCCAGAACAAAGTCACGTTTTCCAACAAGTGTTACGCAAAATATAATCCGGCAGTGCATTCTTTTTTCTCGACGCTCCTGGAGGAACCGGATAAACATTTTTGCTAAACTTATTATTAATGACCATCAGAAAAACCCAGAAGATAGTAGTTGCTATGGCTTCTTCTGGTATAGCCGCTATTTTACTGACCAAAGGTCGTACTGCAAATTCCGTTTTAATATTATCTCTTAATCTTGCATTTGAAGATTCCCTCATCTGAAATTTCAGAAAAAATAGCTCTCGAGGCTGGATACTTCCACAATGTAAGTTTTTATTGTGGGATGAAAGTCATGTCTCACAAGAAAGCTATAGAAGCGTTAAATTGGACTCTTCAGGATTTACGAGATAGTATAGATATTATAGGAGGAATGGTAGCTTTATTATATCTTGGCTGGTGAATTCAAGCTTATGGGGAAAAGTTGAAAAATTCAGTCTGAATATTCTGTTTTAAGTTCTTTTAAAGAGGAATTATGTATTAAAAGTAGATACTTTCGATTTTTAAAAATATTAATAGTTTAAGTTATTGAATATTTGTTGTTAATTATTATAATAAATTACGTTTTCAGTTTTTTTAAACTAAGCTCAATTTTAGAATTTTTAAATTTTATCGGTTCCAGTTAAACAATAAAAAAAACTACCATAGTATATTATTGACTTTCTAATGATAATGATTACGACTTTGACGGTTATTTAAAGACATCAACGCGAGCGGAGCCGCGGGTAAAAGCTAGTATATATATATATAACAGAGAAAATCACAGCTAATAATATTGTCACGAAAAATTTAGTAATTATTTATAAAACTCCCGTCATCAGATCACGTGACAATGGTAGCCTAGTGGTCATGGCCACGTGGCCGGCGTGTCACGAGTCCTAGTACAACTAAAGACATACCGTGTAGGGAGACTGATGCACGTTAAATCTAAATCCTCCCGTAGGTGTGATGTGGAAGTTCGAAGGGGGATGTCAAATTAGATGTCGTCTTCATCACTTGACTATTGCCCTTAATTACGAGGTTGTCGTGAAAAGCTTTCGCGTAGATTTACAACGCGGAATTAATAAAAATTAACTCACTAATCCATCCATTGGTCATTTTAAATTATAGGATATAATTTAATTCTACGGATATTTGATTTTTCTCCGCAAACTTAGGCTATTACTTCCCATTTCAAAACAATAAATTACATTCGGAAGAAAAGAATTAATGAAGATTTACCAGCAATTGAATACTTCCTTTCAAAGTCTAGAATAAACGGATCAGTCTATTTAATGAATCATTTATAAGTTTTCATATTCTTCAAAAATATTTTCAAACTCCATAAAAAAATTAATCCAGAAAAACCTTTATTATTATTTTTTTTTGATTTTTCGAATGCATTCGAATCGATATACTTGTCTAGAATTCGGCAGAAAGAATAGAATTTCCATAGAATTAACGTTCTATTAACGAATTCAAAATAAAGATAGACAGAAACCTTAAGTAATAGACTTAAAAGTTTCATTTTATTTATGTAGCAAAACATCAAGTGAAAGTAGAAGTACTTTAACAATAGAAGCACTTTTGAAAAATTCTTCCTAAAGAGTGTTATTTAAAGGTTACTCTGTTATTGTGTGTTGCACTTAGTTTGATTTTCCATGGAAGGTAGAATAAAAAATATTTCTTTTATCAATCCTGAGATGGTAATTTGTTTTATATTGAGTTACTGTAATACAGTACCTAAAACACTTTCGTTTATAAAGCACCTACAGAGCACGGGTGGTAAAAAAAAATGAAAATTTAAGAAAATATCCAAAGAGAAGTATATATTTTTGAATTTTTATTTAAAAAGCGCGAGATCGATTCTTCTGGGATCTAGACAAAATTTGCTTTTTGAAAATGCAATTCTAAAAGTAATTCGGTTCATAGTGAAAGCGCAAGCTTTTGCTTCATCGACGAATCGGTTTTCCGATGTTTCTAGTTTCTAAATAGGATTTGCCTAAGCATTATTTTTCGAACGATTTATATTTAAAGAATATATTCCTTTGTCAACTTTGATTTCAGTTCTTTTCCGCTCTTAATCATTCTTTGAAATTTCTCGAAATGAAAATTTGATCTCTTTCAAGAACGTTTTTATCATTCTTGAGATTTCCATACAAAAATAGAAACTTGAGCTTTTTTAATGTGACAGGTTACATTAAGTGTATACTTTCTTGAAACATTTGAATGTTGCATAATTTATCCTTTAAGTATTTCTGAATATTTTGAAGTGTTAGTAACTTATGAACTTTAAAAGGGACCGATTGGCTTTATTATGTAAAAAATGAAGAAATCAAAATCGTTGATATTTATATCAAAATAAAACTTACTGAAATATTTTTTCACTAATCTAACTTAAAATATGTTTTAATAATGAAGTATTAATTGCATTCCTGGCCACACAAAATGCAACGCTAAGAAGGACCAGAGATATCACAGGGAAATTATTTGACTGATAACATGTTGTTCAAAGATCAAATGATTAAAATTACAGCCTCTTGTGACGTTTTGATGATAATAAAATCAGTAGTTAGTGTAACCACATTATTGACTATAACCGTTGCCACATGCCTCGGTATAGAATCAAAGAGACTTTGAATTCATCCTTGGGGTACAGCAGTTCCTGCGGCTTTCACATATTGCCAAACTTGATCTAGTGTAGTAGCTGGTGGTGTATGGCGGGCCAATCATCGTGCAAGCATGGGTCACGTGTTTTCGAATGGCGATAGGTTGGGAGAACAAGCCGGCCAAGGAAGTAGTCTAATCTGATTTGTAAAGAAAAACTCTTGAAGATTGCATGCCACGTGTGGTCTTACATCATCCTTTTGGAATATGGCTGATGGCATGTGCTGAATGTATGGGACAACCACGGGCTCTAACCCCTCAGAGATGTACTGATGGCTGTTTATTGTACTGGCAATGCGTACTAGAGGGGTGCAGCAATGAAATTCAATACAACCCCAAGCCATGAAACAGGGTGCAAGCCCAGTGTGGCGATGCATAACGCAACAGTTCAGCTGCTTCTCACCATGGTGTCTCCAAACTCGTGTCCGACCTTCGTGACGTTACAGGCAGAAGCGGGATTCGTCAGTAAACGCAATGTCATTCCATTCCGTTGTCCGTGCCCAACGTTCTAGGTTAATTGGTTCAAAAATATTCAGCTCATAGTGGAGTGAGTTAATTTTGACTTTACTTCAGACATTTTTTTATTTTTAATTTTCCGTTGTTAGAAAATCCTGCAGATATCATGAATCCCTTCGGGAACTTTACTGTACTCTGACAAATCCATTTCGTACAGTCATTTCCGTCAGTTCTGCAATAGAAAACTTTGATCTTCTCTTATTACAGTTACTTACATATACCCATATCTCATCGAGTGTTATCACAAAATTTCATTTTTCAACAACTAAGTGTTTTTTACATACATTTCTATAATTTGCTTTTCTTGCAGCAATATGTTTAAAAAAAGGGAACGAACTCTTTGCTTAAGCAATTTTTTTAACTTTAAATCCTTAGAGAGATTTTAATTACAGTTCCGGAAGACATACCTAGTTTCGATGCAATGAATCTTTGACTCGGCGGATTTTCTTTTAGGATCAGAGACTTCCCTTTCTTATTAGTTGCCTGCGTTTAAACAGTCTTAGGATGATGTTTAGTGGACATGTTTTCATTTTTACTTTCTGCTAGACTCTTTTTTCTTTCAAATTTCATATATTATAAATTCCTTTGATTGAAATGCAATAACGGAGATTTTTATACCACTTTTTAATTTGTTGATATGAATATTTCTCCTTGGAAAGCGTAATTAAGTAATCTTCGAGCTATATACCATTTTTAGGAGCCATTTTTAAAATAAATCTTTTATTTTACATTCCATTTGAAAAAAAACCTTAGCAGACAATTATTGTGAATTTATCAAAGTTTTGTTTGAAAATGCAAACTAGAAAATGAATTACAAAATCGTTTCCATAATGTGTGAATGACCTTCGTATCTGGAATCTTTTCAATCTTTTCCCTGCACTTGATGGATTACTTCTTTCTTTTTATACTAACTTAACTGAGTATATACGAGGGGAAGTCTTTAAGTAAGTCACAAAAGATAATAAAAATACAATTTAACATGTCAATCACTTGAAAACAATTTTTAATTTTCCATATAATCTCCAGCAATGTTGAGGCACTTATTCCATCGTTTTATCAATTCCTCAATTCCAAATAAGCAAAATTCTTTGATTATTGTGTTATTCTCAGTAGGACTTCATGATGATCGTCGAACCTGTTGGCTTTATTAGTTTGTTTGGTCAAAATTCCCGATGCAATGAAGATGGTCACCCAGGCAGTCTTGACCTTTCAAAAGATGGAGCTTAGCTACAGCTTCACGACGTGGGCTGTTGGGAATTGTAGAGAGGTCCTCAGGTTTCCAAAGTTTTGTCTGCATTTGGTCGAATAACTGCAGTTCATAATTTTGAATTATAGCCTATTTAACGTATAGTTTTATGGAATGATATGACTTGACTGTACTGCTGAATATCTTGATTGCACCCACTTTGTGCCAGAACATCAGCCTGTTCATTCCCAGTAACTCTGCAATGTCAAGGTATCCCCTAATACACTACATATTTCATTTTTAAAAAGAATACTTAACGAAAAAATTAAGGTTTTGTTCATTTAACAGACCTTCAATGATGCACGACGTAGGTTGATGGGAATTGTAAGGAGGTCCTCATATTCCCATTGTTTTGTCTGTATTTGGGCGAGTAACTGTAGTTCATAATTCTGAGTTAAAGCCTATTTAATGTACGGTTTTATGAATGATATATGACTTGACTGTACTGCTGAACTTCTTGACTGCAGCCACTTTTTGTCAGAATACAGCCTATTCATTCCCAGTAAATCCGCAATCTCCAGCTATCCACTAAAACACTACATATTTAATTTCTTAAAAATATTTAACGAAATAATTAAGGGTTTGTTCATTTAATAAGCTTTCAATGATGCATGTATTATAAAAAAAGCTGTTAAACTCTAATATATATTAAATTGTGATGGAAATATTCTGTTTTTTAATTCTTGCTGTTGAAATTTTATACTCATCATCACACTAGCAACTTAATTTCTTAAAAATTTTGTCAATAATTTTTAGATTTTGTAACTTTTTTTAAAATTCTTATACTAACTTTTATCCTAAAAAAAAGAGCTTGAACAAATAGACGGAAAAAAATTAGTTATAAAAGTTTGGAAAAATATTTAGCTTAAGAAAAACTACTTAAACCAAAAAAAGAAAATGGTTTTTTGAAGAACACTTTGCAGCACTCAAAACAAGAAGAAAATATTTTTACCCATTTAAAGTGACATACATACACCTATTTGACTTTGTTTTTGTACCAAGAAAAACATAGATTTTTAAGGGAGTTTTCAAGAAAAATTTAGTATAGACTTTTGTATTAAGCTAAATAAAAAGGATACTCCAAGAGTTACTTTTTTAGGTTTGAAAAAATATTTCGTTTAAATACTTGAACTTACTTTTTAAAAAAAAATTGTGTGGAAAATTTATGCTAATACATGCGTAAGTTTAAGGAAAAAAATTGTTATTTCCTTTTTCTTACGTCAACATAAAAATATATTAATAAACTTTGATTTATAAAAAATTTACTTTTTTTCATTTAAAAATCTAGTTTTAAGGAATCAAGTTAAAATTATTCTAGTAACTTGCTCGGTGAAACTTTTCTCGTGATAAATTGTAATAGAGTAGAACTTGTTTTAGTACGTTCTTTTTTTTGCAATTTTATTTTTGTGCGATTTTTTTTCTGTGCGATCTTTTATTATGTGGTATATGAATTTCAACGGATTTGACACTACTGTAATGTTTTCTATCAATTTACCAGTAGCGAACGGATAATGTTAGGGCCTTCCTGCAAAGTCAGGTTTGGCCTTTAATATTTTATAAATTGGGTAAATATGTACTTGGGGCGTTTGGCAGGCCTTGAGTCCTCTAGAGTCCTGTCCGTCCCCACGAGGTGGGGGTTGCAGGGGTGCACGTTACGCCACTGTAATGTACATATATACACTTCAAGACGCTGTCTTCATTTGTTATAAACGATCTTCAGACAATGCACATTCAGTTGCTTTCTTTCAACGCACCAATAGCCCGCACTTGTTCGAAGACGAAACTTTCAATGACAGTGACATTATCAATAATTTGATAGATTATAAAAACAGACAAGAGAACTGGGTTTTTTGAGAGCGGATAAAATATATGCATTGATACAGCTTTACAACAAATTGGAAAAAGCCTTTTCTTAAAATAGATACCAATTCCGAAAGGAGCATGAAATTTTAAAAAGAGCTTCGACCATGCATATCTGTTATCGGGGACATTTAGTAGCAACTGACCAACCGTCCTCCGTCTCAAAAACTTATAATTGACTTTATGGTGCGAAAAAATAAAACAATTGAAATTGTATCTACAAGTGGTGAAAACGGTTTTGAACATATTTATCACAAGAAGATGAGCGCTTTGAATTACGATGAGTAGTAGTGAACTATGTATGTGCATTTTGAAAACTTCTCTATGTGTATACAATGAAAAATTAAATTTTTAAAAAATGTTTTCATGCGTAATTGAATTATTTATTTTGTTGTGGAAGTACTTTCTCATAAATTTCGTAAATAATTGGTGTATTTTCTAAGTGCGACTTTTTTTATTCGGCCCCTCTCCACCGCATAAAGAAAATCCTGCAGTATTTCGACAAAGTTGTCTGTTATATTAAGAATTTATGAAATTTTCGAATATATTTTTGTGCGTTTTTTTTATGCGGTCCCTATCAAACGAACAAAAACAGGTGTTTTACTGTATTCATTGACAGTCGCATTAAAAATTACACGTTCGTAGAATCCTGTATAATGTATTAATTTTTGTTCAATGTAATAAAAAAAATGGCTGATGGTAGTAAATTCCTTTTATGTTGAGTTAAAGCAACAATAGAGCCACTCCATGTCTCTATTTTCAAACAATATAAATATATCATTTTAAGCAAGATCTTGTAAAAATGTACAAATACACGTCGTTTATAAGGAAAATAAACTTATTAAGTAAATTTAATGATCTTTAATAACATGTATGTGTAGTTATACCAAATTTAAATTATCTATTAAAATCATATTTGATTTAATTTCTTCCTGTTACGAAAATTTCATCAACAGTAAAGAAATAAGGATTTTCACTATATCTCAGAAAATGTAATAAACTTTAATATTGATTCTGAATTTAAATTCTATCGGTGAAATTTGTGCTGGGAAAAGTTAAAAAAATTTAATTAAAATGCGATTCTTTTTTAATCTTGTTTATTACTTGTAAATTGTTACTAAGGAATTCAAGGAATAAAATTTTTCTAGTAAATTGCAATCCAAATGTAATGGAAAACGTTTTAAATCACTTAACCAAAGTTAAGATAATTTAAATTCATTTTTTCCTGTTAAATATTTCTCTAATGGCTGTTGGGAGGAAATGCTATTGGAGAAGAGTTAAAGGAAAAATTCTTTAAATTGAGTTTAGAGCAAGAGGTAATGGAATTCCACTATATAGTCACCAATGAGGATCCTGAATTTTAATTTAATGGTAGTTGCAGTCTGTATTCGATTTAGTTACTTTCTGTTTACTTTAGAAATAGATTTATTTTTGTTACTCCTATCAAGGAAAGAAGCAGAAAAATTCTTTTATAAAATACTGGGGGGTGTGGGGATGGAAGTTATGCAACTGTTCGTACTCATTGCTGAAATTGTAAATTTATATTGATTATGTAGTTGTATTTGCTTTTTTTTCCTCTCAAAATTTGTTCTTGGTTCTCCTCTCCAGCAAAACTCATCACTGAAGCTGCAGCTTCCAACACTTCATTGATGAAATCCTCAGATTTTGATAAACCTGCGGTTTCTTTGGAAGTTGAGTAATTAGTTCCATTGATTGTTAATAAGTCTTCGTATGAGAGACAACGCCTTTTTTCACACAACAATTCCAGTCCAGGCAATCATTACAATGTTTTTCTGCGAGAGTTTGCAATAATGTACTATCGGAACCGTATTGGAGACATTACACGAAACAAAGCAAATGGTTGATCATTCAGCGCGAACAACACATGCAAAATCCGGAGTACCAATTTGGTGAGTTATCCCTGGTCGTTGGTGTTTTTGCGATAGTAAAAAATAATCTTACTGCAGTAACACAAAAACTTTTTTATATGAACAGAGAATATATATATATATTTATATCTAACTCTACTTTATTTGTAAGTATGCGTTTTAATTCTAAGAAATTTGAAGTTGTTCAATTGTTGAAAATGATGTATTTTTATTCTGATACATTCAACTTGTGTGAATATTCACGAAAATCACTGATACATGAAAATTAATTCTAATTTCTGCTGAATACAAACAGTTTCAAATTTAAAGCAAACTCAGACTTTGTATTTTATGTATTTGCATGAAATACAAGTTAAAATTTAGCTACATATTTTTTTGGTTAATTTTGAAATAGTGTGATAATTCGTGGTTTCATTTCATGAATGATTTTTCTGCATTTTTGATATTTTAATATTTTAAGTGTAGTATTGTGATGGCAACTAATGACTGAACGTTTTTAAATTATGTTGTTGTTGTTTCAAATCCCCTTGGAGCAGGGAACCCTACACCAAGTCCATTTGATCTTTCCGCATAAGAATGTCACCAAACAGGTCTTGATCTCCAAACAGCTGTCCCAAGGAAATGTGCCAGCAGTCCAAAAGATGAGAAGGAAAAGCAGGGAGAGAGCAGGGACAGGTAAAGAAAGATTTTATCTCGTGCTTAAAGGTCATACCACGCATGTGACTTCTTCTAAAGCGCGCCAAGGTTGTTTGAAGAGCTCTGGATCTAATGCACTGTAAAGATAGACCAGGACTCTAAGCTGCGTACCAGCGGTGAGAGAGAGGCTTTCGCCAATTCAGATTCTCTTTAGCTTTGTGGAGGGAATGAATTTCAGAGTGGTTCAAGACCGAGGCACTGAGGTTAGGGAGATCACAACCCCTACCAGCCAGCTCATCAGCTGCCTCGTTCCCAGGCACACCCACATGCGATGTTTTTAAATTGTTGCCATTGTGAAAACAGGTACGTTTTGTTGCTGATACAGTCATTACTTTTAAACAATATGAAAGAATATGATTATTTCCAATTGATTTTTTCCCGGTCGCATATCTTCTGATCTCTCTGTATTTGGCTAGTTCAATATGAAAAGATTACTAAGCTTCTTGAATGAAAATTAATTATTTATATTTTTAAATAAAATATTTTTAAAATGGAAATCCATATTCATTTGACGTAGCGTGAGTAAACTATAGTTGCTGAAAGTGATATTAAATTGAATGTCATAATTCACTCCCATAGCATTGGGGAAATTGGAAAAGAAATGACTATGTTAATACAATTGTGGGGTTCGAAATCATGACTTTCGTTCACCAATAATCCGCCAATAAACTGCATTGTTTTAACGAAAAATAAGAATAAAACATTACAGGGTGCGGCAAAAAAACTCGGACAAATTTCTTGCCTTCTAGAACAATTAACAAATTCCTTTTAATTGTATTTTCAAGTTTCTTTATCCACCACTTCAATAATAAAATATTTTTTAATACATTTCTTAGTTTCTACTTTAATTTATGTATTTTTGATAATGTCGAGCAAAAGGTCTGCTATTTTAGAGTTGTTTTAGCAAAGGAAACGAAAGTGTGAAGTCTTTCATTTGCTTTTTGTACTTCGGCAAACAGTGTTTGAAGCAATTTGCCGTTTCAAAGAGCTTGGAAATAATGATCGACGTCCAGAAAGTGGGCGAAAAAGCACTATAAGCACTTCAATGAATCGCAAGGCCATCGAAAAGAGAGTCCAGAGGAATCCGATGGTTTCCATGAGAAAATCGCTCGTGACGTGAGAATACGTGTCAGATCGGTGAGACGAATTGCAAAAACGGAGCTTGGACTGAAGCCTTACAAGTTGCAAAAATTTCAGCTCCTCAATGAAACAAACTCGTACGGCTTCAAAGATGCCGAAAACTTTTGAGACGGGCCGCAAGTCAGCGATGGGAGAGATTCCTTTTCACTGATGAGAAGCTCTTTGCGGTTCAACAATTTCATAACTCCCAAAACTATTGAATCTGGTCTATGGACGCTCCAAGCATTCGGCAATTGTTGAATATCGCCGATATCCAAAGTTGGTCATGGTCTGGGGTGGAATTTGTGCAAGTGGTAAAACTCCTTTGATTTTTGTGTAAAAGGTCGTTAAAATCAATCAAAAAGTGTACCAGATGGACATTCTTGAAGCTGTTGTACTTACGTGGGCTCAAAAGCATTTCGGAAATGCAAAGTGGTCGTTTCAACAAGACTGTGCACCAGCTCACAAGGCCAAAAAGACACAAGAGTGGTACAAGGCAAATTTTACAGACATGGTATCATGTGAAGAATAGCTACCCTATTCGCCGGATCTCAATCTCACGGATTACAGTGTACGGTCCATTTTTGAGTCCAGAAACTACACTAAACCATACAAAACTTTAGAGTCTCTACATCAATTGTTCCTGCGGGAATGGGATAGATTAAAGGTAAAAGACTTGAGGCTCATTGTTGAAAATTTCTGCAAGCGTTTGCGCCTCTGCATTGCTACAAACGGCGGTCACTTTGAAACCAATTAAATTTATTTATTAGTACGAGTGTACTCTTATTATATTATTTGTTATATTTTGTTAATTTCTTAATTTTTTATAAAGTTGTTTAAAAAATTGTTTGTTAGGGATTTTTCGCCGCACCCTGTATTTATATAATAGTTCTCTAAAAGAAGAATAAAAAAAATAAGGTCTGTGACATAAATGTCGAATTCTTTGAAATAAAGAATATGAGAATTTCTAGAATAAAAATAGAAAAAAAAATGTCAACAATAACATTGCGATGAAATGTTGAAAATAATTTAGACTCGAATATTTGATTCAAAGTAACATTTATTTACGAATATGATGAGAAATGATTATTGGAACATTACTGTATACTTTGCTTTTTGTTTCATTAAAAAATTCTGAAAATATCTTCTTAAATAATAAGTATTAACGTTAGATTTACATTAAAAATCTCAATTAGTAATTACTTTCAATAACTTGTTTGAAAGCTATTTTGGAATAGTTCTGAGAAAATAGCCTACCGATTAAAAGTTTGGGAAAATATTTTAATTTATAAAAAATAATAATGTTATGTGCTTATGTTTTATAGGCAAGGATTTTATAAATTATTTGAAAAAAGAGAATAGAATTTTCATAATCTTAATATCTTAGGAAAAAAAAGCAATCAATATGATGCTAATTAAAATTTCTTACCTGTTTAAAAATAAGTAAAACTGCAGTTGGATTAAATTCATTAATTGTAAAAGGTAAGCTTGGCCGATCAAATATTAAAACTAGACATAGTTTTTTAAATAATATACTAGAAAACGATTTTTTTTGCTTAGTAATCCGTTCACGAATTATTTTTTTTTATAGTTTTTAAGAATGAATCTTAAATTAGCGAATCAACATGTAAAAAAATATATTCTTTAAAATAAGCAGAGAGAAGAAACACTTAAAAATTTTGACTGAGATTTCCTAGATTTTTTTCCATTAAAATGTAAAAAAGATTTCTTTAATTTATATAATCACAGAGGATAATGAGATATAAACAAATAGCGATCCAACGTCTGAAGCAGGATTGTAAGATGAATGTATAAAAACTATTCTACGAATTTTTCCAATTTTTAACAATTATTTTTATACTAACCGCTAACAACTAGAGCACCTCTTTCCCTATCTTCAAGGGATTATTTTAATAATTACTATTAAAACAAACAGAGTTTCTCAAAACTATTAATACCTATCTATGGATTTCTATAAAACATGAATCTTAGTATATTTGCATTGCATTGGACTAGTGGTTCATTATTTACAGCAGTGCATTTCAAACTGTGGAGCACGTCCTCCTTAGGGGGGCATGATAAACCTAGGAGGGGGAACGAGCATATCGAAAAGTCAAAAACTGAAGATTATTCAAAAAAATAATTATTAATTTATTGAAAGTGAACAAACAAAATACATTCTGACAAAATAAAAAAATAAAAAAACATTTACATTGATGAAATACATGTATAAATGTATCAGTACTGCGAAATGTATCTTATAACTAATTTAACTATAATAAGTTAAGAACAAGTTTAATAATTACCAGTAACCGCACGGGCTTGCCATATATAAAACTATATGCAAAATTTAACACTTGTCTTGATAATTTGTGTACGGTTTATAATAACTGCGGATTAAAAGTTACCCGATTAACACCATAATGCCTTCATTTCCCACGTATGCACGCGCTTCTGGTGTATTTGATGGGGGGGGGGGGAGAAAGGAATAAATAAAAAAATATTCTGAAATAAGTCAATACTTCGCAAACACTATTAATGTCATTTTATTGCATTCCAAAGCCTTCGGAATAATTTTATGGATAACAGTGAACAGAAAAGATGGTATTTCGGAAAGATGTATATATACGTTCGGGGCAATTTACACACTGGCTGAGCGAGACATTTATATACGCCGGTAGGGGAGAGGTTAAATTCATGTTGTAGCTTTAGCGTCAAAGTATGGCATTATCGAAATTTAGTACATTGTTAATGTATGGTGGAGGGCGCGATGAAAATTGTGATTGCATATTGGGTCGCAAGTATTGAAAGTTTGCAGAGCACTGATTTACAAGGATCTTTAACAGTTTATCATAAATTCTTTTAAGAAAATAAGGAGTTTAAAATTAAATCTAACGAAATAAACATTACTTTTATTGATAATTGCTTAATTTGAAAATTACTTTTATGAGAGGAAAATCTTTTTTTAGAAAAGGATTCCGAGGAACTTTTATTTTATTGTCATTATCTTATTGTCATGTAAGGAGCATTAGTATTTGATAAGAAACCAATGCTTCTATTTAGCATTTTAGAATATCGCAGATATCTCTGACAGAAATACATTCCTATTTTTAGTTTGCGTAGGAGAAAGCAAGCCCACGATAGCTCTCTGATGTATACCCTTCATGTGTCCTTTGAAAACAAAACAATGAATACGATATCATTCAAAATTGATATCCCATGGCATCAACCTTCAAATTCAACTGCAGGAGAATATTTAGGACCCATAAGTATTCATATCGATATTATTACAAGAATTCATTCCATCCGGAAGCACAAGGGACAAGAATGGCATTGTCAGCTACATGCACTTCATGCATATTCATATTCACTACATGTTTGAAATGCGATATATGCATCATTATGAGGGAAACAACACAGAATACTTCCGTAACAAACATATGTTTCTCATAGATATTCATAAATCAAAGCTCTTCAAAGAGAAGTTGGCATTTTTGGACATGTTATTCTAGTACATTTGATGCAAGTAAAAGTTTAACTTTATCACAGATTATCTATGTTGATTTTATTCCAAAATAGCGGTCTTTACTAGATGTTCTGGTAAAATAAGCAATTGATCTATTTAATGTAGCGATTAGCTTCTTCATTTTTCTCTCAATCATTGACTCTAACAGATTTAAAGAAAATTCAAAATCTATATACACGTCTTCGTACACTTGCAATTTTCTATGAAATTTGATGTTTTCGACTAATAAAAATTAATATATCGGAATTGTTATTTTTAATATTTGAAACTTGTTCTTAATAGATACTTGTTCTTAATAGATTCTTAATATAACCGATTTTAAAAATATAATATATAACTATTATTTTAAACAATTATTATTCAAAAAATTACTAAAAATTTACGCCACAAAAGTCTTTGTACACTTAAAAAAAATCTCAACATAGCTTTAAATATAGTGTTTTTTTCTTAATACTTAATATATACGGTATGTGTTAGCATCCACAATTTTTACACACGTCCAGACATTTTTAACTCCACTCCTTTTTTCAAGCTACTCATTTAGTCTCGCTTTTTTTGTGTCATACCTTGTAACCTTAAAAGTAGAAGTCTTCAGTTCACTCATCACTTAGTATAAAATTTTCACGCTCTTCATCGGAAAATCGATGGTATAATAAGAAGTAAAATCGATATAATATAATAAAATATTATTAAATAAAAAAAGAAAATAAGATTATGCTAAATTTAGAAATTTCCAATAATAATGAGAGAGACATTTGAAGCTATGATTAGGTAATATTGATTACGATGATTTCTCTTCTTATAAGTTGCATTTTAAAACCGCCAAAATATTCTGGAGACATAGTAGTGAGAAAAGGATACTAGCTTAAAACAGATGAAATGACAACTGATACTAAATTAAGCAAATTATAATGTACAAATCAATACATAGCCTCTGTACTAATTCAATAAAATACGTAAGCACCTTAAAATGTTTCCCGGATGCTTTAAGTGCTATTCCTAGTCCATATTGTACTGTATTTATATAGGTAATACAATTGTAAAAAATAATCTTTAATAAAAGTTATATTCATATATTATAAATAGCTACAATAATTTTATTTTTTGTGAGATATATCAACTTTCTCATGTGTTTTATTTGGAAAAAAAAACCATAATAGAATTCATTTTGATAATCCTCATTTACGTCTTTTTACACTTTCGGAAACACCATAGTCTAACATTTTCGGATTTCTATTTCCTGTCAGCGGAGAAGCTTTCACTTCGTTACTTACTGGACGCTTTCTACGAAATTTGCTGGTAAAAAATGACTTTCAGACCTTGCTCGCGACATTGAGAAATTTCTTACTGTCACTTTCTGTAATTTTTGTATCTTTTTAGATGTCAGAATATAAATTCAACCATATCTTATCGAAGTATAAATGTTTCTGAAATGTATTTCTTTGTATTCACTGATTGTCGAATGCAAATATTCGTATGTTACAACTTGCGAGTGTGTGAATGTGAGTGTTACAAATATTCTTTGCACTAAACCTATATGGTTCTCTTTTGTATGGGGAAAAGAGATTTGAATGTAGGTATTTAATTTTTCCTTTGTTATTTATTGAGATATTTTCTATAAAGAATAGAGCAATGTAACAAAAAATATTTAAAGTTGGATAAAATTGTTTTTCTCAAAGTTCCAACTAACCGCGGCAACTTTTTTAAAAAAAATGAAGCTATGGATACTTTTTTGTGGTTTTTAGATTTGTTTAGTACATTTTAAGAAAAATATGCTAAAATTAAGAAGATAAAAAGAAATCATTATTACTAAAATGGGAAAAATGGGTAAAAATTGACAAAAAAATAATATAAACAGTGATCATCTCGGGAACAAAAGTTTATGAACAAATTTTCATTTTTTAATTCTGATGTGTGGCTATGTTATTCATTTTTGCAATGACCTTCAGGATAAGAGATATTTTAATTTTTACCAAAACTAGAGCACTTTATCTTAGTTATTATATGAAATTGCTTAAATATACAGTGATTATATTAACATAAATAATCACTGTATATTTAAATTTTGTAATAAAACAGTGATTGATAAATCTGAGGGTTAAATCACTTCTACTATTATTCAGAACATGCACAAATTCACTGAATTATTTTCAATACCTTTTAAGCTATCTCTGGTCCTATTAAAGCATTTAAAAAAACATTTCGAGTAAAACGCGTTTTAAAGTAACTTAAACTATAGCATCTGCTTTCACTAAATCACTTGTAGTTTTTGTTCGATTGAACGGAAAATAATAAACTTGGTATTTTTATAAATCTAATAAGATGGCCTATAAAATAAAATCATAAAAACAATTTGTCAATTTTTGGCAAAATTTACAATTTTAGGGTAGTCGGATACCTTAAGTGTTTTAGCAAAAAATATTACATTAGATATTCATTATACTTTTTTGCACATATACCTGTATATATATAATCATCTTAATAGTCATAATATTAAGAGAGATAGAGAGTGATAGAAAGACAAATTTATTATGTCCTTTTTGAAAAAACAAACAAATTTTTTAAAAATATTCTTGCAAATCTAAAGCTTAGAGAAAAACGTATTTTTAAATTTTGGGCAGTAAAAATAACCTATTTTCATTACATTTTTTTGATTATATACAGGATGTCCCGGATTGTTGGGACAAAATTTAAGGAGAGGTAGGGGACACCACAAGGAATCAGATTTGTATAACAGCTCATGGTCGGAAACCTCATGGGAAAGTAGTATGGCAGGTAGAGGAAACAAAAGACACATGACTCATATCATCTGAAATATTTATTGGTCACAGCTGGGTTCTGCTGGAAGTTCGAATCAATTGTGTCCCGCCCTCACTACGTGTATTACCTCGTAATGATTCATATTCACACAAATTGTGACATCCAGCGGTCCGGTACCTCTCTTTGTGGGTACTTTTTGCGATTCAATCTTTCTATTGCTCGTGCATTTCCATTTGCCAGTCCATAAAACAGGATCATATCTGACAGTTCGGTGTTCATAAAAGTGTTCCATACTGTTCTACGTGCGATGACATCTCAAATGACTGAGGTAATGCAGGTCTGTTTCCTACCATGGTCTTTTGAACCACGCCACCTAGCACCGAACGAAGACATTTCCGACCATAGGTTGCTTTGCAAATCTGAATCCTTTTGATGTTCCCTGACTCCCAATAAAGTCTGTCCCAACAATTCTGGGGTACCTTGTATATGCTGTTTTTGAATAATTTGTTTTCTTTTTAGAGGGACAAGTGAACGATATACGAGTAAACGTGTGACGGATCTGTACGCGACCTTCCAACTAATCCGCTTAGGGAAACTTTGGGGCTAGCATTCGCGTTAATTCACAGCCATCCCTTTCAAGAAGAAACCCTGATATGGAGATTAGTTTGACTATATAAAGTCAGGTTTTTGTAATTGTAGGATAGAAGGAGAGGAGAAACTGTTGTGGTCTTACGAAGGTGAGATATAATTGATTTTCACATCTTGAGTTAAGAACGGAGTTGACCACTACACTAAATTAGTGGATTGGGAATTTATAGTATAAGATAGATTAGATTAAATTAAACTGTTTACTTATGGTTCATTGCTTTCTTTATATAACTCCTAGAACATCCTCTTGTAGTTTAACTTGTGGTTGATTAGTGTGCTTGAATAGTAATAAAATAATAATAATTACAGAAGCTTCTGGTCATGCTTTGATTCCCCCACATCCTTAGGTAGGCAGGACGGTGAGGGAGCGACTTCAAATGGAAGTCGCTCACAAACATATTTTTTACACACACATATACGAATAAATACCCAAATTAAGGAAGTATTATTTTAATTTACAAATATATTGTATGACAATATCTGTCATCAGTATAAAATTAGTTCAGAATTATACTATTTTTCAGACATTTAGAGCTATTTTTTTTACAAAAAGGTTATTACCATTTAATGGCTCCGTACTTAAAATACATTTATTTTTACCAAAATGAGCGTTTTGAAATAAAAATACTCAATGGAATTTAAATTTAGCTTAAAAATTTCAAATACATAAACTCTGTGTGATTTATAAGTTATTGTGTTATAAATCCCATATGGGGTCATAAAATTGCTCTTTTTGTGTGATGATGTAAAATAGTCTCAGATGAAATATTGCTAAGATAATTTGTATAACATATTTGGAAATTATTTTCATTTCTATTTATGACTCGGTGAAAATATTACAATGTGCCGAATTCCCTATTTAATTAACAGATTGATGAATAAATTTTGTGCAAACATTATTTTAAATTCCCAAAGCATAATTCGAATGACAGTAAAAATTTGAAGAAAAAAAATATAGAATGAAAAAAAAATGTTTTTTTTCTTCTCAAATTTGTTGAGTGCATACGAATATATATTTATAAATATTAATTCATAATGAAATAAAAGTAGAAACATTTAAAGATTTTTTTCAATTTTTGTCCTTTGAGACTTGAAGTACTGAAAGAATGCAATGATGCTTAAATTTATGATTTCGAATTTTTAATAAATAAAATATTGAAAAAATGTGCTGCGTAGTTATGAATTATTATGCTCATGAACTGCATAAAGATTTATTTTTCATAAAATAAATAATTTTGAGCGTATTATCATAAGAATAATTCAGTAAACAAAGACATTATAAAAACCAAAAATATACGCTTATCCGGTATAAGACGGACGCTGACTGTGCCGTAGGGCCTGGGTACGAATCCCGGAGGAGGCATGGATGTTTGTAAGCGTACAGTGCCTTTGCGGCAAGGGGGTACCCTAAATAACCGTCGCGTGAGGTACGTGAGGTTGAGGAAAGGAAAGATAGGTGGGACGCCTCTGAACACCCCCAAAATGTTTCCCTTCAAAATTGAGGTGGCCGAGCAAAATTGTACTGTCACCTGTATGATGCACAAAGCTACGGCTAACAACAGGCGTAAAAATCTAGCCCCTTTGCCGCGATGAATTTCGTGGACCTCTATCTGATGTTACTGTTGATCAGGTGGCATAAGTAACAATAAAAATATAGTTTTTTTAAATTCGATTCTAATTTAAATTATATATTTTTTTAATTATTCATCTTAAATTTATGAATGTATTTTAATCTAAGCCAGTTCAAAATCTTTTTTTTTTCAGAATTAAAGCCTTATAAGAGTCCACCTTCTCTTGGATGTTTAACTTAACCTATGTAAAGTCTTTGCGAAATTGTTTCGTAATAAATGAAAATAATTTGACACATAAAACAGTTGGGAGATCAAGTACCCAATATTATAAAAAATGTATACGTATAAATCATAAAATCATATTTTTAATTTAAAGAAATAGTACCATTTTGACAGCAGAAGATGCTGGATTCATATTAAATATGATAAATACCTAGAATATTTGCTGTTCTTTTTGCATAAGACAAAAAAAGTTTTATTTAACATTCTTTAATTCTGAATTAAAAACTGATACGATATTTTGAATCACATTCCTCGATATTTTGAATTACAATATATGACATTAAAATATTGTAATTAAAATAAATAATTAAAAATACTTTAATTGACAAAGAAGAATTATACATAAAAAATGATGGAAAAATCCGGACATTTAAATATTTATAATTACAAATCATTCTATTAGTTTTGAATATTTTTATAGTTAATTGAACACAGTTTATTCTATTTCAGAGTTTTTTCTCTAATTAATTCTAATTAATTGAACATTATTCTATTTATAATTTGCATTTTAATTATTGAACGTTGAAAATTAAATACGTATAAGCAATTTAAACGTTTTTAAATGTATATCATAACTAAATTAATATTTAAACAAGAAATGAAGTAAAAGAAACTAATTGATGTAAAAAAATTCTTAATGTAGAAATAGGATTTTTTTATTTATTACCTGGAAAATCAATTTATATTCGCTTCATTTAAAAGCTCGTGTTGATTTTGCAAACTGTTATTAGATTTTATTCAATTTCCCTATTTTAGTCACCCAGAGAGCTATTGTTTCAGATGATCCCTTTTTAAAATTTTATTGTATAGGTACATTTGAATATTATAGTCTCTGTTTGGGTAAAACTATGCTTAGCGAAATTTTGCTTAAAACAAAAATGAATGAATAAATAACGCCTTTTACTGGTAAAAATAGGTATTGATAGTGACACAAATTTTACATTATTTATACCGCTTTTCTTTACGTAAGGAACTTAAACTATGGTATATAACAACTTTTATTCGGAATTACATTTAAAAACTATACAGACGAAAAACTCTAGCCTACAGAGGAAAAGTTGACTTTAATATTTTCTTCCCCTTGAAAGGTATAACTTATGTATTCAAATAATTAAATCTCTCACAACGGTCATTTTATATAACTACATTATCATGGTGAAATTTAAACTGCTTTTGAGTATACGATGAATAAAAACGGGTAAATCTTTACGGGCAAATACCGCACAAAAAATTTCATTTCAAGATTTAAAATATAAAACTTGAAAAGAACAATGTTTTCTAAAACGCATTTTGAAATACTCAATACAAAAGCATGGACTTACTGCATGTGAGAGATACACACCTATTTTTTTGTGCTTTAGGAGAGAGATAGAGTTATTTTTAAGGAAGGATTTTGGGAAAATGGTTTTATATTTGGAAAATTGTTTTATATTTGATTTCACATTTGATCTAATGTAAGTTTTCCAAAATTGGTAATTTATGTTTGCTTATAACTTGTTTCTGTTTTTTCACATGTCTTTGAATAAAAAGTAAAGGGCCATCTCTGTTTACTCAATTGAAGATTTTGGGAGAAGGAAAAGATACAAAGTAAAAATAAAAGACAGAAATATATCCCTATTTTAAAACTAAGGCTTTAACAGGTTTATTCGTGCACTTATTACTAATCCTCTTGAAGAAATTATATTACTTTAAATATTGTTCAATTGAAAACTTTCTCTCTCGAAGAAGAAGATGCGATCTATATAAATCATATCGTATATTTAAGCATTAACTTTTAGGTTCGAAAGAGAAAGAGAGAGGTTAGGAGTTAGATGATAGAAATTTGTGACTAACGTAAAGTAATTGAAAGATAGACGAGAGTGACTCGTCGATTAATTAATTAATATATGTTGTTGCTGTTGTTACTAAGGCCACCTGTCTGACGTAGTCAGATCGAGGCCCACGAAATTCATCAAGGCATCGGGCTAGATAGTATGCCTGTCATTAGCCATAGCGTTGAGCACCATGCAGGTGACAGTACGATTTGGCTCGGTTTAATTAATATGTAAAATTTGATTCTAATTCCAATATTTTATTAAATGAACTGTTGATTATCAATTTCATATTATTATTAATTAATATATAAAATTGATAATCGACAGTTCATTTAGTATGATATTGGAATTAGAATCAAATCGACCACAAGTCGATTATCTGAGATATAGGAGTTACGATTATTACCAAACGTAAATGATTCTACTTATAATTAAATATTAAATATCTCATATTCCTTGCTTTGTCTTCAATACTTTATCTATGCGCATTTCCTTCCCTGGGTTTGTGAGAGTTATAAAAGGATTAATAAATTATATTTGTTTTAATTATGGCTGGTGTTCATTCTAACTCCCAATCATCAAAGGATTTCAGGGGAAGTCCTTTAAAAAGCACGAAGGCTTGTATCTTGATGATTGAAGAAAATCTTGATTGATTGAAAGAAAATTCAGCTTAAAAATTCAAGGTTAGTTTTCCAAATAAAATTAAATTTGTAAAATACTACCCGAATTTCTGTAGATTAAGGTATGGAATTTGATTACATATTAATAAGCAAAACTTTTCATCCCTTAACTGTCCTTTAAATGTAAAATTTGAAACGAGCCCAGTTCCCTTCTACCCTGCTGCCCAGCTAAAGTGTGGTGGGAAATGAAGGATCCTTCGACATGAGAAATTTAAACTATTTTATTTACCACTTGAAACGACTCAAACACAAATAACACTATAAATAAGATAATTCAGTCAAGCACACTAGAGGGAAGAGACGAGATTCGGGTTTGGCAAGATACATATAATAATGTGGGTCCTTTTTATTATTACTTTTCAAAAAAGCTAAGTATTTAATGTCCACCTAACGATTTTAACACTTTAATCATTAACGTAATATGAAGTTGACAGTACCTGACTTTAGGCAGTCTTCTAATAACTTGTAATTAACTCTATCTTCCTGGCTATAATCCTTTACAAGGTATTTTAAACCAATTCTGGTAATCTTCAGCTTGTAACTATCTTGTCACCTCTCTTTAGCTAAACTTCTAAAACTCTCTAACTCGTGAAGTAGGAATATATATAATAAACTTATTTTGCGTATCACGTTTCCTTCTTTAGGAGAAGATTGGTTAAAATTTGCTGGCCCAAAGGAATACCCAAGAGGATTTGTTAATTGAAGGTCGCATATATAGATCCGTCACAGATTGTTAAGGTATCCGAACACGTTCGGAGTACTTTTTAACAAAATAGCATACTAAAACATTATAAATACTCTTTTAGGACTCAATACCAATAAATATTACTATTTAACTGTCAAAATTTAAAATAAATGACCTGAATTTTACAAAAATCACAATTATAAGTGAAATTTTAGCAATATTTTTGAAAAACTTCAAAGCAGTTAGAGAAAAAAGTAATAAACATATATTAGTAAAAGTATTACTAAAACAAATTAGATGCATTTGTCTAGAAAATGTACTAAAATTTTAATTTTTTATTAAAATTTGAAAATTTTAGAGCTGATTGAGTAAACATTATAATAAATGTTACATTTTTCATGAGACCATTATTTAAATAACAAGCCATAACTCAAAAAGTATTCATACAATAAGAAATATTTCAGTACATTCTCTAGAAAATAACATAAATAACAGATTCAAAAAGTTACATTTATATAGAAATACATTCGTAATATTTTGAGTTATCAGACTCGTCATGATAGATTTTGAGCAATTTGAATGCCCACTTCTGGTCGATCAAAAACCCACTTCCAGTTTTTTAAAATTTATAAAATTGATTGTAACTTGGCCTCTAGGTAGTGTAGAAACAAAACAAAGTATGTTTCATAACGTCAAAAAAGATAGCTCTATTCAATAAAATAAAAAACAAAAATATCTGTCTTGACTGAATTTGGTCATTTTCAACGTTTTCGGATACCTTAAAAAAATTGATTGCCTAAATTTAAATTCATTTTAATAATATGTTTTCCCTTAAGTTCCCTTTTGTATCAATTTGGCTCTGGTATTCTCGACTAACTTAAATCACAACAAAATTTTTAGCATTCAATGAGAGCTTCAATTAAATTAATTCGAGCGTCAGAATTTAGTAGCGAGGGTAGCTACTAGATGGTGCCACCATTGAAATGGCTTTCACATTTGGGGACTCACCGTACCTGCAAAGACTTAGTTGCCAATAGGCAGCACATTAGAAGGAAAAATGCAATTTCATCATTACATATTGAATTGTTAGACTAATATAAAGAGTTGAAATCTTTGAATGAACATAGAAAGCAAAGAGTATACTGCAATAAGTTGTAATACAATGAAAGAGATGAATAATAAAAAAAATCAAATTCATATGAAAGGAGGATATATTGCTGTAATAAATAGCCATAAGGGAATAACCATTTTTGAAAATGTAAATTCAGCGAAATTTTTACTAATAAGCAAAATTGAATGTATTTAGAAAAACCATTAAAACTTAATTTTATTTTTGTAGATTGTATTAAGAAAATTTTCAGTATAAATATATTTATGCAATTTAAAAATTATACATTTCCAAAATTATAATAGGCAAATAAGACAATAATTCTCATTTTGAATTTCATTTTTTATTTGTTTATAACTAGATATATATGTACATCACATTATATTTGCTTCAGTTTATCAACCTTAAGAAGAAAATAAATTTATTTGCTTATATTTTTACTAAAGTTTTAGAAATGTGAAAAAGCAATGGAAACCAAGTACTCTACAAAAAATGAAAATACTTTTTACTAAGCAATATAAGAATAGGAACGATTGCAAGGTAATATATATATATAAGTACGATTATAAAGTAATATAAAAATAAAATAACAAAAAAAATAAGTACGATTAAAAAATAAAAAAATAAGTAAAATGTAAAAAAAAAAAAAAAAAAAAAAAAAAAAATAAAAATAAGTACGTTGTGAAGAATATAAAAATAAGTACGATTGTGACGTAATATAAAATAAGTACGATTGTGAAGTAATATAAAAATAAGTACGATTATAAAGTAATATAAAAATAAGTACGATTATAAGGTAATATAAAAATAAGTATGATTGTGAAGTAATGTAAAAATAAGTTTTATTATAAAGTAATAGAAAATAAGTACGATTGTGAAGTAATATAAAAATAAGTACGGTTTTGAAGTAATATAAAATAAGTAGATTTATAATAAAAATAAAAGTAATAATAAAAAATAATAATAAAAAATAAAAAAAAAAAAAAAAAAAAATAATAAAAAAAAAAAAAAAAAAAAAAAAATAATAAGTAAATAAAAAATAAGTACGATTGGAATAATATAAAAATAAGTACGATTGTGAGTAATATAAAATAAGTACGATTAAAATATAAAAATAATAAAAAATAAAAAAATAAGTAGAATAAGTAATATAAAATATAGTGAAGTAATGAAGAAATAAGTTTTATTATAAAGTAATAGAAAATAATTACGATTGTGAAGTAATATAAAAATAAGTACGATTATAAAGTATTATAAAAATAAGTTAAATGAATCACATGTTCTGAATGTGACACAATAAATTATGAGAGTCTTTGCAAGTAACAGTATCTTTCTAGGTCGTAGAAAAAATGTCAATCTTATTTGTAAAAATTATCAAAAAAAACAAGATCGATGTTTGATCCTTTTTAGTAATGAAGTAAAAAAAAAATCCAAAATAGAGAGGAAAAACTTGAGTCCTCCTGAAAAGCAGCAGATATTACATTCGATTCTGATAAAGAAACATGAATATAAAATATCAGATTCTCAGAATACTTTCTTACAAAATCTGATCCGGGAAATAAAATTTATCAGGTTAAATATGTTTTTCTACTTTTTTCTTCGATTTCTTACCTTGACAATTTGACATCTTCCATTTTTATTTGCTTTCGGAAGAGAGAGGACTTCACATTTTTAAGATACGAATTTTATCAACTTACTGACAAAAATGTTTCTAAGCTCCAATTCCAAATAAAGATAAACTTCTCACTGTCATGTTTGTATCTTTTTTTTAAATGTCAGAGCACTTCTGCATAGTGTACTTATTAATATTTCGGTGACGTCTGAATATTTTTTTTTCGATTCGAGGATTGTTGAGAGCAAATATTTTTCACCTGACAATGGGAACAGAAATTCTTCTTCCAGTATTGTTTCACCCAATTTTTCGAAAAGAAAAATGAATTACAAGATGGAAATATTTGTTCAGTTTTTTTCTTTGACGAATGTTTTACTTAGTACTGATGCCAATAGAGAGAAGTTACAAATGAAAAACAAGATTTAAGAAGCATTATTATTTTTATTTATATTTCAAAAGATATATAACAGTTTTACCTTCGATAATAAATATTTTATTTGTTGTTCTTATTATTGAATCTGGTAATGTTAAGGGATGATAATAAGATTAACTGTCATTATATCTAAAGAACTGTTTATATATTTTGTTTAAATAGTTAATATGAAAATTCATAATCACTTAGCTTCATTCGAAGAAAATTATATTAGTACCTGACATACTATATTGTTCGAATTAATTGGAACAAATGGTAAAAAATGATTTTTTCTGAAACCCTAGCTTTTAATCCTTACATGACTTAAGTATTCAGAAAAATCTCAATATTATTACGAAGTATGTCAGAAATGACCTCTTCAGCTCATCTTGATATTGACTCCACTAGTACAGCGCACATGTTCCTAACTTCATCATCGTGAAGCCACACACGTATAGCACTTTTTATCATTTATTCTGTTGTCGTACAACTCATCTTAACTAAACGGTTCTTGAAAATATGTCATAACTTCTCAATAGGATTTAGGTGTGGTGAATTACCTGGCCAATTAAGCACTTCAATTTTATTTTCTTCATAAAAAAGTCTGGACCAATATTTACTTGTGACAAGAAGCCAAAGCATTTCGAAAAGTTCCGTCAAATATTTCCATGGATGGAACGATTCTGCTGTGTAATATTTCTATGTGTTTGACACAATTCACATGTCTTTAAAATAAACTAAGTTTCCAGATGTTATTTGTTATTAAAAAAACCAAAAAAAGGGTGTTTTACAATCTGTTGGATATGATCTGGCAGCAGAGTTTCAATTTCACTTTGTCTAACTAGATTTGTACCCCTGCTCAAATAAATGCGTTTCATCACTGAAAATCCTCTTTTTTTTAGTCGTTAACAGTCCAGGATCAGTATTTTTGGTCTATGCTTAAAGTGTTTTCATCATTTTCTGTGTTAAAAATTGCTTTTTCTTCAGTCTTGATGCCTAACAGCTAACTTGCAGAATCCTTTTTTGTACAGATGAGGTACTCACTTCTACATCACAATCTAATAAATCCTTTCGAAGGCCTATGCTTGTATTACTTTGATTTATTTTGCTCTTTCTTATTAGAATTTTATCAGTTCTTGGAGTAATTTTCCGTTTGAGTCCACATTTACCTTTTCTTTTTGGAGACGATGATCAGGAATCTTGAAAGATTCTTAAAATTCTTGAAACACTTGATTTGCCCACACCAACTACCGCAGCTATATCTCTCACATTCATAGAAGTGTGTTCACAATAAGAGGGATTATTTTAAAACTCTTCCTCGGAGTAATATCCATCTCTGAACAAGCAAAAGTAACAAGTGTTACGCGGAACGCACAATTATAACCACCAGCTACCACACTAAAAGGCTCACAACTGAACTACTAATGTACTATAACTAATTAAACGAGTAAATTGCAGTCACGGTTTATCCGTCACATTACTTCTGGGCAGTTAGTTATAAGTGGTTTGAAGTGGTTCGGGACATAATTGGTAATCCCATACGAATTCAAACAAGGAAAAAAAATATTTGTTCTAATTAATTAGAACAGTATAGAACAATAATGTTATGTATTTCGTTTCTCTAACCCTTTATACGACCATTTTTTTCTAGAAGTGTTAAAATATTTTTGGGATTGAGATTGATTTATAAAAGGAAATTGATTTATAGGTTTTTACCTAGAATCAGTTTGATTTTTATGATCACTTTTATGGTAGGAGGTGTGTTTCCATTTGTGTACTCAAAGGTATGGAGTCTTACGTTTTGAGAGAAGTTCTTTCTGTATCCTATTACGTAATATAAGGGTTGCCCAAATAAAAAGTGGACACGTGTAATTGTGTCAAAAATGATTGCAGTTATAGCAGCGCTAACAAACATAGATATAAAGGAAGGTAGACGATGTACACCGCATACGACGTGCAGTGATGAAGCCTGTCCTTTGTAAAGGAAATAGATCAAAAGTAATGTCGTGCTATTCATGAATGCGTCCATATTGGAACAATACTCAGAAGTATAGTTTCTGATTGAGAAAGGTGAGCTGAATGCGGGCAATTATAAGCAAATGGGATAAATCTATGGCGAGCACTGCTTAATTCGAACAATTGGTGCAATAGTTTTCGTGAAGGATAGCAAACGATACCAGATCTCGATGACAATGATGGCCCAAATGTATCTCCTAAAGCCCAGTCCCCCAAACAAAATTTCGTTGAAAAGTGTTCACCATGTAGTACGTATTTATCTTCCTGAAACCTTTCACAATTTTTCCACTTAAGAGAGCTTACGTTTCTATTCAGACGATGAGGTGAAGGAATCTGCGCAGGACTTCCTCGAGAATCAAACCCAATCTTTGTACCGTGACAAAATAGACCTGCTGTCGAAACAATGGTACCTATGTTACAACGCCCAAGACAATTTATTTTAAATTCCAATAAGGTATTCTTTTTATTCAACTGGTTCACTTTTCATTTGGACAACCTTTATATGTATTAAAAATGATTTTAAAATACTTAAATCTACAAAATAAGTTGCAATTTAAATATATTTTGAGTTTCAAAATTCAAGAGGTTATACGCATTACTTACCATGAAATTTCAGAAAATAGGGATCAACGCACAGATGGATGTTGCCAGCTATACAAACGTATCTTGTTATCTTCTCATGTCTTAAGCAGAGAACTAACGCAATGTCTATTTGGTTTTTGTAAGGTCGGCATATTGTCCCCAAATTTAAGCTACGATCCGCCATTTTGAATTTTTTTTATACTACTTAGGAAACTTACAGTTCGTCCTTTGCGTTTACGACTTGAAGTTGTGCTATACAGCCGAAGTCGAAAATTTATTTATACTTATAGATCCTAACCTCTTCTTACTTTCCGGGGAATGAAGGTTTTGACATTGCCAGATCAATTAGAAAGTATAGGATTTTATGCCAATTTTCAGTAACGTTGTCCAATTTCATATCTTTTCCGAAGTTAGTCAAATTCGTTCACAGCTAAGATAATTACATTATGCCATAGGTGGTAAAATAACTTAACATCGGTATTTAAAAATTAGTGAAGTTGAGGGGAAGTATATTTCCTTTGTCTTATAAAATTTAAGCCATTTGCAAATAATAAATGTGCCAGTGTAGCTGAGTGGTCATGTTAGCAATTTTATGGCCGATTTTTTAGATTCATGAGATCGAATTCTGTTGCTACAGAAGAACCTCTGGCTGATACACATTAAATCTGGTGAAGCCTAGGTCCTTATGTTGTAATAACCTATCTCATAAGTTCCTTTTAAGGAAACATTCTTTAAAGCTATACTTTCAAAGTTTATCTGCCACCTTCCCATTTTGGAAAAGAATTATGCTGATTGGTTCTAAGAGACAAATCTTATTTTAGTTTATTTTATTGCATAAAATTAGTACCTCTCAATCTTTCAATATTGGTTACCGAATTTTCAATTCTATTATTCATCGTCCTTACCTCCTCCTCCATACAATAATAATATACCGAATTCAATAAAAATTCAATAAGAATTCAAATAAGAATTCAATTTGACATTAAATATACAATCAGACCGTAATTATAAACCGTACAAGTTATCATGATAAGTATTAAATTGTGTATATAATTTTATACATAAAAAGCCAATGGACTCACTGGTAATTATTAAACTTGTTCTTAACTTAGTATTGTTAAATCAATAATCATATACTTGGTGCAGTACTGATACATTTATAAATGTATTATACTATTGTAAATATGTATTTTATTTTTTATTGTGTCATAATGTGTTTTGTTTCCCTTCCTTTCAGTACATTAATAACAATTTTAAGTAATCTTTTATTTTCGCCATGCTCGCGTCCTTTTCTCCCCTATGTAGGATTATCATTCTCCCTAGGGGGAGAGACCTACAGTTTGAGAAACGCTACATTAAACCTTTCTTAGAACATTTATCAGTTTAAAAAATGTGAATTTAGAAATGGTTGTCTACATTTTAACAGCAAAGGCTTAAATTATATGCAG
Organism: Trichonephila clavata; assembly: GCA_019973975.1. Lineage (NCBI taxonomy): Eukaryota > Metazoa > Arthropoda > Arachnida > Araneae > Nephilidae > Trichonephila > Trichonephila clavata. The sequence continues at coordinate 112,748 of BMAO01012794.1, forward strand.
TTTAATTCCATTTAAAAATATACATTACGAAATAAAAAAGTATTTTAAATTAAGACGGAAATTATAAACTAATTTTGAGTATGACTTTTAAGCCCTCATATAAACTCTAGCCACTCATATGTTTTATGAGTTCCATGAACATGCTTTTAAATTTTTTACTTTTGAGATTCATACAGCATAGAATCAACAAACTGGGTTATCAAAAGAGGATGAATTATTGTTGATTTAAAAATAAAAGCAGGTTGTGTACCCTGCTGACGTTTTTACCGCCTAGTACTTTTACCTTTAAACTTTAGAAACATGTTTGGTTAGAATTGCAGACACTCTTATTATTTCATGGAACCAAATTAAATCAATTAATCTGCAATTTTAGTTATTTTGGAGTGATTAACGAAAATAAAATCAAAACATTTTGTTCTTTTGCTTACTTTCTTGATATAATTGCTGGAACATCGATTTAAAAAAACTTTCTCTGATGAAACACTAGACAAATTAAATTTACTTCTGAAAGGTATTTAATTGATTGTTTTTTCTGCTAGTTTTTCATAATGTATTTTGTGTTTTTTTAAAAAATCACGATGAAAATTCCTCATTAGCTGTTTGTTACCCAAATTCTAAAAAATATGCTTTAGTTTTTATGAACAGTGGAAAAATAATATTTCTTTAGTAAGATGGCTGAATGCGTTCTAATAATTATTTCTGGATAGTTAATTTTGTATATTAATTTATTCGAATTTTTTCTCCAAGAAATAATAATTTTTTGAATAACTGATGAAAACCAGATTATACTTTTTTCAATCTTTAAATTTTCTATAAGACAACAGAAAATTATGCCTATTAAAATGTTTTTAGTCATTCTATAAAAGAAGAAAAAATCGAAAGGAAAAAAAAATTATTGTTTCCAACATGAGTTTAAAAAATACAAAAATTAGAATTAATTTTAAGCTTGCTTAGTTAATTATTAAAACAAACTATCCTTAGTAAAAACAAGGTATCTGAGTGTAAAAAATAATTATTTTGAAAGAAATTTTTAGTCGCAGTTTTAAAATTTAATTTTGTTGTGAGCTTCGAAAAAGATATTTCGCTAAGAGAGATCCTTTCAAAAAAATTTTCTAATGAATTTTGACCAACTTTACATTGGAACTAAAAATAAAATGCAAGAACATCTTTACTTAGTTTTTATTCGAAGCATAGTCATCAGAAAAGTTAAAAGAAGTTATTGAATATACGTTGCATACTAATGAACTAATTATAAAGAATTTAAGAATTTTAAAAGAACTTAAAGTTTACCTAAAGTATGTACCTTAAAATAAATCTTATTTTTTACTTGAAAAATGGGATTATTTCTTAAAGAAATTAATCATTAATATTTATTTTCCCTAAAAATATGGATATTTATGCATTATTTGCGAAAAAATATGAGGGATAAGTCGCTTTTTATAAAGGCTTTTCAACGCCCAGTTTTATTTCTCATTATGTAAATTTGGGATTAAATACAATTTTTATATTAATTATTATATCAGTGATTTATAAAAATAATTGACAGAACAAAGTTTATTTATTTTCTATAACTTTTTCTTAAAAAAGTAGAAAGGTATTTTGATTGAAATTCATATATTGTTTTTGCAGGAATGTTTTCTTTAAATAACAATAGTAAAACATTCTAATTCTCATTTAATTTCGTATTGTATGCAGTATTTTTGAAGTGAATTGAGCTACTACGTTAGTTTTCCCCTCAAGACGTGCTAGCTGCCTCAAAGTGGCGAGAGGATGTACCTGGACGGAATGGGTGATGTACATCGGGAGTATGTACTCCTGGTTGGGTCACCCTAGATGTGAAAGCCATTCCATTATGTCTAGCTAAAGTTAGCAGGAACTAGGGGCTAAATCAGTCTTCTCCCTTTGGTACCCAGGTTCTTGGATCAATTGAAGCTGCTCATTTCCCATTACTATGAATTCCTAGGTATCAGCAGACTGCTCTGTCGCGCTTTTTTAGTGGCCATATCAAGTCTCTGACTTTTCAACAGGGCCGGAAAGTCTTCCCAGAATGTCCTAAGTGTGAGGTTGATCAGGGCTCTCCCAGTCATATTCTGAATTTTTTGAGTTTTTCATATGACGAGGTCTTAGGAAATCTTATCTTATTTCTGGATTTTTTGGAGATTTTTGGTTTTATGGAGATGGTGTAGCTCAGCTACACCATCTGGGATAAGAAACAATAACAACAAAAGCTTTAGTTTTAATTTTTAGAATGTTATTTTGAGCTGTTGTTTCTTAATTATACATTTTCTTCTCAAACATTTTGTTATAATTAATTGGTTCTGTTTAAAAAGACATTTCATCAATCAATATAGAATTCCAACACATTTTTTGTATGCAATTGATTCAAAATTATTGTAACCATTTTTCAATTTCTCATTTACTGTTTTGATATACGTAATGTTGTATTTGGGTGTGGGTCGTTAGCTAGTAAAGACTAAGAGCTAACAAACAAAACTGTTTATTCTAAAGAAAACAAAGAAAAGGAGATTACTCAATTACGCAAATACTATACTAAGTTAAGCAATTAAGCGCGCGTCGTTGCCACGAGGCTTAAGTTCGTCTTTTTGGAACTCGTCGTTTTTTCTTTCGGTCTCTCTCCGTCACTCTCCTCTTTATCTTTATCTCTCGGTGATCGTTCTCACCTCCTTGTGAAGCTTTCTCAGTCATGTCTCAAGGCGCCAGCAGGTGTTGCCCTCACATGAGGGATTCACGGTAATATCCGTACTCAGATACATGGACTAGCCATTAGAGCCCGTCTTTTTCACTGGGTATTTCATGATGTTGTTTGCCAGTTTATTGTTTTTGATATCTAAATCCTAACATTACATTTTCTATAGTATTGAAAAACATTGTTGCAGCTCTCGTCTTTTGATTCATAATGGATACGATTTGAGTTTCTACAGAAAAGTATACTTATCTGTTACGCCCCATAACACCCTCTTAGAGTTGATTTCCGCATATGTTTTTCTTTTTTTTTTTTAATTTTACTCAACAAAAGAAACTTTGTGACAAGCCCTTTCACAAATCCTCTTGGGAAAATACTTCTTTAACTGAATTTAAAACTGCTTTTAGTAGAGAGAACTTGATTTTAAGCTGATTTGAGTATTATTTAAACCCTAGAAAAGTGAGTGTTAGAGTTAGTCATTACGCTGTTATTAAAGTAAGATTACTGAAATGGACTTTTAGGAGCTTTGGTGGAAAGAAGAAGAAGCTTTAGACTGATACGAATTTAAGATAGCCAATTAATTTGATTGCTATTTCGCCTTATAACCTTGATTGAAAATTAATTGATTGGACCGAATAAAATGCAGTTATTTTCATAAAAACAAAAACATCTGTTCGTTCGGAGACCCAAACTCCCACTGCAAACTTAGAGCAGCATCAATTTGCTTGCCAAATTTCTAGTCAGAAAAACCTTTTGTTCAAAAATGAGAATTTTTTTTATCTATAGCTCCCCAGCAACTTCTTTTGGGAGTCACTTTCTGAAAAACTTATTCTTATTGTATCTTTACTCAATAACTGAAACATACTTGCTGTTTCTAGTCCTAGTCTAGTTCTAGTCCAAGTTTAGTAGCTACAGCAGTGTTTGTCAAACTATGGAGCACGCCCCTCCTAGAAGGCGTGGTAATCCTACGAGGTGGACGCGAGCATATTGGGAAGTCAAGACAAAAGATTATTAGATTATTTAAAAAATTATTAATTTAAACAAAATAAACAAATAAGATATATTCATAATAAAAAATAAAATACACATTTACTCTGATATAAATACAATTATAATTATATACCAGTACAGTGTAATTTATTTTATAATTAAATCAAGAATTAAGTTAAAAATACTAAGTTAACTACTAAGTTAAGAACAAGTTTAATAATTACCGGTGATTCCATGGGCTTTTCATACAGAAAATTATATTCAACAATCAATACTTATCTTGATAACTTGTACGGTTTATAATTAATCCCTTAAATGCCTATTAAAAATTATGCGATTCGATCCTCAATTCCACCGTTTTTTAACGCGTAGGCGAACGTATGTGGTGTATTGGAGGTGTGTGTGTAAAAAAGGAATAAAAAAGCAAAAAAAAATCCTGTGTGAAGTAAGGAAATCTGTAGTAAACTCTGTCAATGCCCTTTTTTTTGCATTCAAAGACTTCGGCATAATTTTATGGATAGCAGTGCACAGAGAAGATTGTACTTCGGAAAAACGTATATATACGTCCAGGGCAATTAACACACTGGCTGAGCGTGAGACGTTTTTCTACGCTGGTGGCCTTTAAGAGATGCAAATCCTATAGTAGGTTTAGCGTCAAAGTATATTATTATTGAATTCAATACATTGTTATTGTAAGAGGGTGGGGGGCGAGATGAAAATTATGATTGAATATTGGGTCGCAAATATTGAAAGTTTGAGAGGCACTGAGCTACCGCGATCTCGTGATGAATAAGGGACTGTGTGAGTGAGTCACTTTTTTTCCTTAAATCTAACGTAGATACATTCCCCATATAATGACAGATAGTCTTATACACAGATATACATTTCCATGAACATTACATTTATAATGTCTGGAATATTTTCAATTATTTTTTTTCATGTGCCTGGACATGAAATAATACTAATAAAATAAAATAAATCTTTTATACTTCCTTAAAAGAAATATTGGCAAAAACTAGGTAATAAAGTCAACAGAGAAAACTTTTAACTGTTAAACATTTTAAAATAAAAGTGTAATAAATAAAATACGTCTAAAACCATGACCTTACCAAGTGCGATAACCAAGATTTTCCGCTTTCAGTTTGAAGCAATTCGGCACAATTAAACATTGTACTCTGTATCTCAGAATATCTAGAAGGTTTACTTAGAAAACAATAAATTTCAATGTTTGTTCTGGAAGATAGCGTCTGATCCATGTCCCATTGGATGTCCAAAAGATTGTTTTCAGTTGTATCAGTATCCAAGCATGGGTTTCCCATAATATTTGTACAATGGTCTCATGAATGCACTTAAGTCATCAGTATTAACCTTAAGAAATAGCTTTTGCTAAGGCATTCGTAACAGGTGAGGCTGAAATGGATAGCTGGATAGCGTAGAAGAATTTTTCCCTGTTTATTATTAGAAAGGAATTATTCAGTTCATAATAAACATGCATGAATTTTTAAAACAAAGCTTGGTGACTCGTTAAATTTAATTGAATTGGAATAAGATTTCTAGAACAGACTATGTGAACTTACGTATGTGTATGATGCTATCTATTAGCTACTAACATTTCTTACTCGTGTTTGATGATAAATCACTCAGTATTTGTATAGAATTTAAAATTTTCAATAGTGTACCTGAAACGATCCTGCCTGGGTGCCTAAAGGTGAAAGAGAATTGGAAGAAAGACTAACAATACTTCAAAAAGAATCCAATTTATACACAATGTTAACCAAAACTCAGATTCAGTCAATCAGGGATAAGAGATGCACCCAATTAATAAATCCGAAGACAATTAAAGAGGTGCGCGAGCTATGAGAATACTTTAAGGGAACCAGGACATCATATACTTTCAAAAAATCGATTTTTCAATTTTGGTTTTAAGAAATGGTGCATATTTTTCTGAACCTAAAAATGTATAATACTTATATCTTTGTTAATAAAATAGCCCTAAAATATGAAAAATAAAAATGTAAACAAATGACCTCGCCCTTTTTGACATATTTTAAATGGGTAGTTTCCTCTGTGTTTGATCTATATAAACTTTAGAATTTTTTTTTCATTTGAATGAATAACCTCGCTATTCGGTGGCATAATGTGTATTACAAGATCTCGAAAATTAAGATTTTCAGAATTTAAGGTTTTATGATTATTTCAAAGAAATTATGCAGTTAATTCATTAAAAAACTGGTTCATTACGTTTGATATATAGTGCTTTATATATATGTGTAAATTTTTTTGTATATTCAAGAAATATTTTTGTAAGAAGTGGTACCTGCATGAAAATATATATCTCGAAAATTATGTTCATGTTAAGTAAAACAAAGGGGAAAAACATGAATTTAAAACTACTTTTTGTAACTGTAGAAAATGATTAAGCATTATTATTAGGCATATAAAAATAGGCAAGCAAACACTAATCAAGTGTATAATATGTGAAAACATTATTTTTTTTTAGTTTTTTCACTTTTCTCAAAAGCATATTTTTTTTGCATTTAGGTACATTTTTTAAAAAAACTATTGCACTATAAGATTCTAGATTTGTTATACTTCTATACAAGATGCCTATACATATAGTGAACCTAATTTTTTTTATATTAAAATAGTGCCTAACTTTTTAAAAATGGTTTTATGCATAAAAAAAGCAGAAAAATATATTTATAATTTTTTTAAAGAAACTATACTAAATTTTCACCAAAAAATAGGTTCACTGTCTTTTGTGTATTGTTTTATATATGTGTAAAAAATATTTTGCATGAAAAAAAGATACTTTTTAAAAAAATGGTATCTAAATATAAGTATGTATTATGAGTTCTCAAAAATTATGTATTACTTAAATTAAGAAGGAAAAATCTTTTGAGCTAAAAAATTATTTTGTAGTTTGCAGAATAATTAAACTATCTTTATTAAGAACGTAAGATATCTAAGCTCTATTGGAAATTTTAAAAGGTATATGCCTCATAAACAAAGAATCTTAATTTTGGCATTTTACACTTTTGACCATGTCCTAGTACCTAAAGAGTTAATACACTTATTTAATTCAATATATCTAACTTTTCACTATTAAATCTAGATTCAATCTCCAGTGACAATTCGTCACCTTAAATAATTCAATTATCAAATATTAAATATCCGCGATTCACATTCAATTTGATTAATCTCTACTCCACTAGCTATCTCTGTTTAACCTGAAAGCCTAAACTATATACAATAGTCCTAATTTACATATTCATGTTTTCTTCTTCTTCGAGAAGTTTTATAGTAAAATAATTTTTTAAAGACCAGAAATTCCCCTTAATGAAAAGGTCGCGGATAGAA
>BMAO01012795.1:0-93147 GCA_019973975.1 Trichonephila clavata
GTAGAGCTTGTCTAAAGAAATAGTGGTAAAAGTAAATGATAGCCAAGAAACGATTCAACACATACGCACTTAGGCTATGGAAACTCAGAAACAGCTTTAATCCCTTCTCCGGAAGAGATATGACTCGCTGACCAGTGGCGTACACAGACCTCTCTCATGGGAGGGCTACATTCTAAAAAACACGTAGACGGAAGTGCTGAGGGGTAATTTCTAAGGTAAAAATTAAAAACCTGTTGGCCTGGGGAGCTACGCCCCAATCCTACAGGGATCGATAACAATGCGATCATTATTATATTTTTTCATTTTCACTAGCATGTACGCGAGGCATCTTTTCCTATATTTATAATTCCAGCAATAATGTCAAACATTTTCGGATAAAGTGTATTGTTTAGTAATTTAAGTTATGTATAAGGTGTGTCGGACAGTAGGGAACAGACAAAACATCACAAAAGCCAGAGATCTAAAACTGGCACTACTCTATAAAATTTAGTACTTTCTTAAATGATTCGAACAAAATATCATGATTCCAGGTGAATTTTCGAAAATTGAGGCACTCTAAATACGAGGCTAACTACTTCAATTTTTGGAATTTTTGTTTCTGTGAAGATATTTTAGTTATCAAAGAGCAAGAGTTCAATAGTAACAGTCTGAAGCAGCTCTGGAAAATGCTTGAAAATATCTTTGAAGTTGAAGAAAAACTAATCCAATTAGAAGCACCATATTTCGAGTCAGTTGGCGATTTGAGAGCAATATTTCGCTGTGATAAACTTTTGAGGAAATAAAGTCACAAGTAAGTGATAGCAGATAGTTGCTTTTGCAATTCGAGACTGTCACGGCAATTATCACAACTAATAAGAGTCAATTTTATCTAGATCTACAATTCAGGAGTTACCACAAAGGAGCAGTTTAAAACTAGTTCATAGTTTCCATCTAGTTAAGCTATCCGCTGAATTTACCAAAACTACCATGCCAGAATGTTCAAAGATTAGCAGCTATTTTAACAGTAACAACTTTTATTGCAATAAAACATTTAAAAGGAATTTTTAAAAAATACAGCCGATGACCGGAATAACTGAAAGAAAGAAAAGCTGAATAACGGCTGCAGTGCGAGCAGAAATGATAGAAAATTAGGCAAATCCCCTATTTCAATATAGCTGTAGCATGACTTTAACTTCTGATGGCTTACTTCGGAACAAATTGGTTCATATTCGGCTGATTTATTTCGTAACAGCTTGTTCCCGTTGGCATACACGAAAAGGGGTTGTAAGGGGACTCAAACACCTTGAACCAAGAGATTTTTCATTTTTAGTATAAAGAATTCGCCTCGACGCCTTCTCTCTCATCTATTTGTTTTTCCAAAGGAGACTCCTCTTATAAAAGTAGTCTGTATACGCCACACACACTGTTAGTTCCTCTTCATAGTTGTAAGTGTGGAAAGATCACAAGGTGTCGTATATATATTATATATTACGAAATTTAAAACGTTGAAAATTTCGTATCAACTCATTGGTTAATTAACTTGATTTTACTTAGATACAGTAGATAGAAAGAATTTAAATCCTTAATTTGGATCATTTTTAGGGGCAAGAGGTGTAAGACAATAGTTACTCTACAAGTAAAAAAAATAATCACTACTATTTATAATTCAATTAACTGAATATTCATATAGGTCGAAAGATAACTGTAGCTTATACCTCGTATCACAAACTATGTCTTGAAATCCGGCTTGTTTTTCTTTATTATTTGAAGAGGGGAGAAAAATTTTTCCTAAAGTCTGAATAAAATAAGGGCAACTTATGAAATTTTTATTTTTCAACCTTTAGTCTTCTACTCTCTCGCTATTCTTAAATGTCATTCCATTAGTGGAATAGTAGAGAAGTTAGGAATAAGAAAATGTAAAATATTCTGTTTTTTTTTTATTATTATTAAAAATGATTTTTAGACACCTTGAGAAACATTTCTTGGAGACAACGATCAACTTTCCTATTTGACATTTTTTCTTCATTTATAGACAAACAGCACATACGGCTATCTTTTGTTACTCACCAGTCTTAATTTTCAATGACACCAATTAATCGACACTCTTTTAAGAAATATCTAATATTAATTTCTTCAAAAACAATTCTTTCTTTTTATCAACACATTTTTTTATTTTAAATTATTTTACTATTCAAAATAATAGGTTATAATTAAATTTTTCGTAATTGCCGAGTTTCGAAATCGAAAACCCGTGAACTTCATTTTTTGATATCTAAAAGAGCTTCATAGTTTACATCAATCGCTCAATATTTGGAAAGAGATGCTTAAACTCAATATTAGAAAGAGAACTTTAAAAAGTCGTATGAAAACACACACTCATGGATAAAAATTAGCGCACCAAGAAATAATTGCGGGATCGAAACGAAACTTGGCATCAAGGTACATGTCGGGGAGATAGGCAAATGATTATAAATGCAGCCTGATTGCGCATTACGTATAGCCGGTAGAGGGCGTTTAACGTCGTTCTCCGTGAAGTATGAAACAGGTAACCAAAGCTTGTTTGAGTGAGCTGAATCGTTTACAAAAGAAGATCTGTGGTAAACATGACAATTCCGCCGTTTTTCGAAGACAATATGAGCAGCTGTCGCAGTTTGAAAGGGGAGAATCATCAGCATGGTGGAAGCTGGGGTGGGGGTCAGCTAGGCGAGTAGCTCGTCAATTAGGCCGCTCTGATTGTGTTGTGAGGTGGGACCAGTGTATCCGAGAGATGTCATTTACACGAAGACCAGGCTCAGAACACCCTCGACAGACCAGTCGTCGAGAAGACCGCCACATCGTAAGAAATGTACGGGTACAGCTAACTGCTTCATCGGCCGCCATCCACTAACAGGTAGCACCTTCACTAGGGGCCCTGTGTCTTCTCGAACAATACGAAGGCACCTGGCTGAAGAACATTTGGGATCGCAGCGCCCATTACGTGTGCTTGCCCTTGACGCCACCCATTGATGCCTCCGTTTGGAGTGGTACCGCGCACGAGGAAACTGGACTGCAGCGGAATGGAACCAAGTCGTTTTTAGCGACGAATCCAGATTCAATCTCAGCAGTGATGACAATCGTGTTCGTGAGTGGAGACCCCGTGCCCGGCCTCAATCCTGCCTTTGCTTTACAGCGACACACCGCTCCCACAGCTGGTGTGATGCTAGGGGGTGCCATTGCCTACAATACACGGTCACCCCTAATATTGATCCGTGGCACCATGACAGCCCAATGGTATGTCCATGACATCCTGCAACCACATGTTGCCTCTCATGCAACGGCTCTCAAGAGCCATTTTTGAACAAGACAATGCTCGCCTCACACGGCAAGGGTGTCACAGGACTGTCTGTCACAAGACTTGGCCTGCCCGATTCCCAGATTAGTCTCCAATCTAGCATATCTGAGATCATTTGGAACGGCGAGTTGGGCATCCACGAGTTTGAACGAACCATAGGCAAGGTTACAGCAAATATGGAATGAAATGTCTCAAGACATCATACAGAACTTGTATGCCTCAATCCCCGATCGTATCGCATCGTGCATTCGCGCTAGAGGGGGTTCAACAGGGTATTAAATCCTCTGTTCTTTTGCCCTTTTCTCTGAAATAAATGATCATTTCCCTTTGATTTTCTAATAATTTACTTATATCAAAGTAGTCATTACATATGTAAAATTTCGTTTCATTTTGGCGACTCCTTCCTGGTGTGCTAATTTTTTTGTCCACGAGTGTATATTCTCTCCTACTGTACTATCAATGATACTCACTTACATTCTGAGTGTAGCGTTCTCAATAGTTTGTTTGAAAGAAATCATAACTCGAAGTATTAGCCTAATAGTTATAACATTTGTTTATGTTTTAAAGTGGAATAGCATAAATCAATCGAATAGATAATGCATCAATTATTTATTACAAGTTTAACAAACAAATCGTCACGTAAAGAACATATTTTTAATTTTTTTATAGATATTTTCTGAAATATGACAATAATGCAACGAAAGTTTTAATTCAAAGATTTCAGAACAAAAGAAATAAGAGAGATTGTGAAACAATACTTCTATTCTAAAGCTTAATTTGATAATTGCTCAGAAAAATTTCTACTTTTTAATTTACTTGCAACTTTTCATCGAATTTAAGAAACCGAAAACATTTTATTAAAACAGCGTAAATATTGTTGAAAAAGAAAGTACTAAGAAAATTTAAAATGGGAGAAAAAGTCAAGGAAGCTACTTTTTCTACCATTTCAGAAACTCATACTTCCAAAATATTTCCCCCAAATCTTAGAGAATGTAAAGTTAGATTAGCACCATTGTATTTATAAAGTTAAAAATAGAAATCAATGATATAGTTTTAAGTTGGAATTTAATTTATTACTCGGAAATATACGAATTTTGTTCCACTTCAAATTTTAAAAATTACTCTATCTTTCTTCCTTTTATGGGAGGGTGAAGGAGAAAAACTGATAATATAGACATATCATTTTCTTAATATTATCAGTGATATATATTGTTTGAGGCAGAATTGATGCATATATATATTTCATAACTAATTTTATTATATTATATTGACATTTTTCATAAATTTAATTAAAACCCCATACTATTGTTCTTACAACATTCAACCCCATAAATTTATGTTAGTTTCAGCAAGTTAAAATGAAAAGAAAAATTACAAATTATATTTTCTGGAGTAGAGAAAAAATAGCTTTAAAAGTTATTAAGATTTTACTTATAGAAACATGTTTCTGACTGAAAATATGTTAAAACTATTTTATTGGACAAATTAATCATCCCTCACAAACACCTAATTGTAATTATAAAATCAGTAAAACATCTTAAAAGGAAGCATATCCAGTCGTTATAAAACATAAGAAAGGACAAATCCTACAGACAATCAAATTTAAGTTTTTCAAGAAAAAAATAGTCTTAAAATTAACAATTTTTAAATTTCAAACTTTCTTAATACCTTCCTCTCCGTTTTTAATTCATTCTGCAATTATAAGTATACTAAGAGTCAAATGTCTACAGAATCTTATTCACTTTTATTTTGATCATCTGAAAATTTAGAACGAATTTATAAAATACTCAAAATCTATTAATATGGAATAGTTTCCGGCGAAATAAAATTTCCCATTAGCCCATTATATATTAGACATAATTATTTTAACATTATCAATATATAAGAGTCCTTTCTACCATATTGCTCGCAACATAAATATTCTTTGCATGAACTTTTAAACTGTGAGAAAAATTAGCACGATGATATATTTTATTCAAGTAGAACTACATATATTAAATCTTCTATAAAATATATAACGATATACATTAAAATAAAAGTAACGAAATGGGGATATTAATATTTTATTATACATCACTGACGTTCCACCATGAAGGACACATAAGAGTATACAACAAAAGTGATGACATCAAACTTGAGTCAACAGCGGATCAAGGCATTAAATCTTCATCCACAATGACTAAAATATATACAAAAATAGGTCACTGCAGTTTATTTTAACAATACATCTGACAACCAGCGCCACAGTAACATTTCCAGAATACATAAAGTGATAATGATGAAGACCTGTAGTTAAAATACTGACAAAGCAATTACACATAATTACCACAGAAATGGTAGCTTGATTTTTTGCCAGCATACATTATATTTGTGTAACTAACATATGCATATTGTAAAAAGCATATAATGATATATGATAAAATACTAAAAGTGAGTGATTGAAACAAAAAAAAGTATAATTCCAACTAAAATTTTCATCTAAAAAATGTTGAATTACTGGAGGTTTTTGACGACTAGTAGAGTTGTAGTATACTTTGGGACACCATTTGAATAAATACTGAAAATGTTACATCTCTATAAATATCTGCAAAGTAATGCATTATCTCCTTGCAGATTATATAAACTGGAAAAATGTATTTATGCATTTAAGTCATATAGTTACCATAAAGCGTAACATAAACAATATATTAGAAACTAGCACACTAAAGGGAAATGCAGCTATAAACTTAAGTGTGCCAAGTGAAAATATTTATAATAATCTTTAAGTATCCAAATTTAAATTTTCAAAGTTAAAATTATAATTAAAATTCACAGCAAAATAAACACTTACCAAAAAATATAACAACAAACAACACAAAAATTAACAACAAAATTGGATAGTTTATTTTCGTATATGGATTCACAGCCAACATCAAAACAGAGGATCATAAATTATCTGAAGAGATAAATACAATTTTGAAAACTAAATGATATACAATGAAGGAATGAAGAAGATACAGATGTATAACATAATTAAAACATTCACAGACATGAGTTGATTAAAATTGGTCTCAGTATTTCTTGAAAAGAATTCTACTAATATTGGAATTACAATATTTATATTAAAACACTTTTTAAACAGAACAAAGCTTATTTTATAAGAAAGATATAGCAGCATTTATAAACCCAAGATACAAATATTAATCAAACATAAAAAATAATGTCTTCCTACCTAAAAATTGGAGCTTAAAATGACACTTATTAAAAATATTCAACTGAAACAGTACTTAATTTCTGAAAGTTATAATTTCCACAATTTTTCTTTCACAAAAGAAAATGTAAATAATCACTAAATACACAAACACACACCTATATACAAGAGTATTATTAAAAAAATATATAGAAGAAAATTTCTAAAGTTAATGTACAAAATATGTTTCACAAAAATACTGTTTTAAAGAAGCACTGGTGAGATTCTACAAAATTATACAATAAGTGGGCCCTAAATTTATGAAATTTTAATCCAAAACTGTAAACGAAAAACAAGATACAAATTTTATCAATTTCTTGACAAAATAATTATTGATCTAAAGTTGTAATAAAATACTCTAAAAAACAAATTGTGACAATTCATAATACAATCAATAAGGACTTTGTAAAGAATGTTAAAACTGACATAAGGCCAAAACAAATGCATAATTTAAGTAATTGCTTTGATGATAACTATATACGTTTTCAACTTCATTTAAAATACATAATCTAAGTTTTAAAAAGTATTAGAAGGAAATGAGTAACAACACATGTGGATGAAAATGTTTCTAAAAATAAATAAAACATGCAGTGTAAAATTTATATTCATAAAGAAATAAAATTTACCATCTTAACTAAAAAACACATGGAAAATAACAAGTAACAGAAATGTTCAATAACGATAATTAACAAAGTGGTTAAAAGAAGTTTTCAAAAAAATAACAATTCATTTTGTATTAACAATTATTTGTTCTTTGAAAACTGCTAGTTACAGATTAGTTAAGTTTCAGACAGTTATAATTAAATCAAATAAATAAAGTACAAAACTATACAGTACGTTATCATAATTTATAAAGAAACAGAAAATTAAGATAACATATACTCAGAACTGCTGGCAAAGTTATTGAAACATTCATGCTAAAAGCACTGTGATGCAAAATATGCCACAAATCTTGTGGCATTCAAGTCCAAATGTTATATATGTGTGTATATACTTATATTCAAATATTGACATCGCCATGGCATTAAATTAGACAAACATTTAATGGAGTGAAGGAAAGAACCTATTTAAATTATACATTAAGAGATGTCTATACTCCAGAAAATGGACAGAAATGCTACACACACAAAAGGATACAAGTACAATTATGAACACTACATTTATAGCTACAGAATTAAAAAAAAAGAGAGAAAAGTCATTTGGCACTATTCCTCAAATATTGCACCACATACTACATAATTCAGAAGGAATGATATCAAAAATTTGGGATCGTTTATCAATTGGACCCTTAATGACTGACACTTCATTTCTTCAGAAATATCAATAATATGGAAAAAAAATTCTTTCATAAAGCATAATGCATTTTTTTGTGACAGTCATCTATTAAAATGAACAAAACTACCAGTATTTTAAGATGAAAGCATAAAGATTTAATAACTTTTACAAATTTCATTTCATTTTTTTTTTTTTACAATCTGGACAGAGCAGATACTTCATGAAAATATATATTATTATTCGTGGCTAATAATATCAGCTGTTTAATACAAATAAGTAATTTCAAAACGATAATTTATAACTCACACTGGTTGTATATTTGAAATGCTTCAGAAGGCACATTTAAAAGTGCTCTGCACCGGCAAAGTTATCACATTGATGTTTGACATCATTTTAAACTATATCACTAAGACAAAAGAGACAAAAAAACAATAAATATTTTATAGAGAAGCAAATACATCAAACACAATTTTGATTGTTTTAATGCCAACAAACATTGTTTTTAATAGTTGGCACAGATATTGTATATAAGAGCACCTGTTAATCAATCCATATGGCGATACTTGTGGGAAGACATTTGAGAAAGGCCTAAAACAGCATGTTGACATTTAAGACAATGATAATGAGTTTGCTTTTGATTATGGTTACAGTTAGTTACATTACAACTCTGAAATTGGGTATATTTTTCAAATCCAGCTGCATAGATACTGTCCATCTTTGCATGTTGTCTTCGATGAGCTACAACTTTATTAGTATCTGTACATACAAAATCACACTTTAGGCAATGGAAATGAGATGATTTGTTCGCCATAGCACCTAAAGTATTAGCATACATACATTCAGGTCTTCCACAATTTACATTAGCTCTATACTGTTGAAAGTCACCACCCATTAAAGTATCCAACCTTTCATGCCTAGCCGTATGCTGTACAAACCTAGTTTTGTCACAAAAACTGTAACCACAATCTTTTCTCATGCAATGGAAATGTGTTTGGTGCTCACGATAGCCACACAGAGTATAACCACAATCTTCATTGAAACGGCATCTAGAATATCCTTCAGGTACAGGTTCATCTTTAAGGATGCGAAGAGCTGCCAATTTCATTTTTTTTACTTCATTACTTTCTTCTAGTTTCAGTGGAAACTGTCTTTTTAAATCTGAAAACTTATTTCCACCATCAGGTCCATCAATTAAAGCACTGTAATCGACTTGTGGTGATCCATAAAAGTTGTCGCTGCTGGTAGGAATCTGGTTGGAACTACTCACACCAATACTGCACTTAATGGTCGGTTGAAATGGAGAGCTGCTTGATGATACAGATTGCCAACTAAATAGCTGATGAGAAGAAGAAACTTGCTGTTCATCTGCATAATATACATAGGATTAAATAAAATATAATGCGTAATGAATGATCTTAAAAAGAGTGAATTAACAAGTGAATTAAAATTAATTCTACTAAACTTGAGTTTTTCTTGTAAGTGAAATGTATATAAAATTCAAATTTAACAGTTTTTAAATTGTTATTTAAAGGTGAAAATTTTACATTAAAAGAAAAGAATAAATTAAGAATCTGCAACATTAAGTCTAATTAACAATTTAGATGAAATGGGTTATAAGAAAAATTGATGCCAATTAATTTCAGTCAATCATTGATATCAATAAGTCATTACAGCACCACTATAATGTTTAAAAGCTTTATAGTTATTAATTACAAAATTCAATAATTACCTATTGATTCTTTTGGCTCTTCTGATTTTATGTACTGAGGCCCATTCACAGGAGATCGCTCTCAACCCTCAGTGTCCATTTCATCTTCATCTGGATGAGGTTGACATTTTAGAAGAGCCTGGTGGATACACAGGAATGGGACTTGGCGCTCCAGGGTGTTTAATAACATGAGGTGGAAGACGTGAAAATCCGGAAAAACAGAAAAATTGAATTCTTCATTAAAAGTAGATTAAATTAATTTATTAACACACAAAAACAATTATAATATATGTGTGAAACTATCGTCAAGCAGACAATTATGTAAATGAATATCGTAACAGTTAACTTTTAATACAACGAGGATTAAAAATTTTTGATAATTTAAATTTGACAAGCATGAATTTAAATTTTATTTTCCACTCAATATCAAACAAAAATTAACTAACATCTTATTGCAATCCATAGGGAATATTATTCATATATCATTTTTGTAATATAACATTGTCTGATAATACTACGTTAATTACATAATATATTAGATTACCAGATTTTCCCCACAAAAGAACATTTCATTAAGCAATAAACAGAGCAAAATTTTAGAATTACTTGAAAATAAAACAGAATTTATGTTTTTTATAATGTAATGCAACAAAAGTGTTCATTCATAGGTATCATCATATAAAATTAAATATAAGCAATTATATTATGTTACCTTGGGTCAAAAGATACTAAATAAAGTTTTAAAACCAAAATCAAGATTGCAGTTTGTTTCGAATCTAAACAAGAAAATCTTATGATATATTAAAGATTCAAGTTAAGATTTTCCTCTTTCATTTTTTTAAATTTATAATTTTCGTTGCATCATATTTTAACTTTTTTAAATTATTAAATAACTAAAGCAAAACATATATTTTAATACATTGTTTTTGCCGTATGACTTCATACATTTTCCATAGAACATTCCTAGATCACCCCTTCTCTAACTACAATAAGACCCAATTTGGAAACAAATCCTTCATTAAATAAAGGGATAAAAGTATGCCATTCAACTAAAAAAATGATTAAAATTAAAGAAACTTTTCAAATAGTTTATTTCTGCAGTATCAAATTCAAGAGCTCGATTCTCATAGATTATTGGAAGGTGTAGAGATGTACCAAATGTTACAGAGGAAGACTTACTATTATTCATGTCATAATTACCCTAATAACTATATGTGTGTACAATTCAAACATTTCAAATACACTAATAAAGTATGTTTAATTAACAAGTGTAGACAGTCGCTTCAATATATTTGCTTAAATCTTGATTATAGAGCAAAAATTCTGTAAAATATCTCAAAAATCTTAAATTCTTTATATTTGAATTAAATTTCACCAACCAAAGATTTCCAGTTTCATAAGAAATTATTATCAGTTGATACACAAAACATTTATTTGACGCATTCATAAAGCCTTACATTTACTTATAAGAATTGAAGGTGGATAGCTTTCTAAAAGTACTATCAAAGGTCAAACCTCCTTTCTTAACCTTCAAAGAACTTTATTTCAAACCCTCAAATTTTTAAATAAAATGTTACATCAGCTTAAAATTTAATATAATTAGGGCTTTAATTTGTGCATATCACACATCAGTAAGACAGAAAATAAAACTTAAAAAACTTCTCCTGTGACTAATTTTAAAATATTAATAAATGAATGATGGATTATTGCTATAAAATGTCATGATAAAATATAAGTAGTAACTGAAAAACTTGAACCTTGAGAACTTCATATATTCTTGCTAAGAAATATTTAAATAGCAACCTTAAAAACACTTCCAAAAGATCACTGTATTAAAACTATAGGTATGTGCATTAAATCTTCAAATTTTAATGACTTAATAAAAACTAATGATTAAGCAAACAAATTTATTTATTTCAGTACTATTCAAATTTCTTATTTTTCATGTTTTTTACAAACTTTTATAGCCAACCTTTTAATATTTCAATTCAAATTTTAAAAGTATAATTTAGGAGAGAAAACATCATAAAAAAAAATCAAAATTCCAATTACTTCATCAACTCAATATACTTTGAGAGTTACAAATTTTTTTTTAAATATTATATATTCTTCATAAAGTATTTTATGCAAATTTTTATCAAAGAGCTAAGCCAATTTAAAAGCAAATTTTGAATACTAATAGAGTAAGGGAAATACATATTAATAATAACAGAGTCAAAATT
Organism: Trichonephila clavata; assembly: GCA_019973975.1. Taxonomy (NCBI): domain Eukaryota; kingdom Metazoa; phylum Arthropoda; class Arachnida; order Araneae; family Nephilidae; genus Trichonephila; species Trichonephila clavata. The sequence goes on from BMAO01012795.1 coordinate 11,745, forward strand.
ATGTATAAAGGAATTCAGATTATTTTACAACCTATAAACTCAAATCAAATAAAGTTTTTTATTTGATAGAATATAATTTTAATAATTATAAAGAATATAATTTTACATTTACTTACTTGATTACAGATATTGCAGTGAAAGTGATCACGCTTCTTCAATTTACAAAAAGGTCTTGCACAACTCTGTTGTAGGCTGTATAAAATATGCTTTTCTGTACCCTGGAAACTATTTCTGTAATTTGGTCCTGGTTGAAGTAGTAGTTTACTTAAAGGTTGTTCATTCAGATCCATATTTTGATAAAATGACCCTTCACTTTTTATGTTATTCACAATTTCACTATTGTTTTTTTCATCAGACTGCTTGGAATATTGCTGATGATTGGGAGATGAATTTACAGATGTTGGTGTAGATTGAGAAGACGTTTGACTGGTAGAAAATGCAGACAATGGATAAAATGTCCCAGCAGCTTTAACCACAGTTGTCTTTGGTAGTGATGAAGATTCAGATGATACTGTTTTGATGACTGAGGAGCATCCTTCATAAATAAAGTTTTCTTGAGCTTCATCACTGGGAGAGGAAAACAATTTCTTTTTTGGTGATGGTGGCATATAATTGTTTACATTTTCCTGCTCTTTATGTTTTTGTTCATGAACAGTCATAGTGCTGTAGCGAACAAAAGAGTAATTACAGTTAGGTCGAATGCAGTGAAAATGCCGGTTGATTTTATTACTATGACAATTTTCAAGTCTACAATCAACACTGCGGTCAAAAAACACAAAGCCATCCATGATAAAGACGTTCAAACCGCTAAGAGGGTTAATTGTATTTACCTATTAAATTGTAAAATCTGTAAATATAAATATATTGGAGAGACCTCAAATACTATTAATATTAGGATTAATCAACATAGACATGATGTTAAAAACTTCAGTTATACCAACAATTCTAATAAAATTGAGCTCAGACACTTTCAAATGCATGGATTTAATAATGTTGAATTGTCGATTATTAAAATCGTACCAAATACTAAGCAAAGATTATGGTGGGAAAATAATTTTATCAGAAGTTTTAATACAATATATCCCATATGGTCCTAATGTTTTATACCTTGCTAAAAACACACTCCAAATTATGTTACAGAGCAATAACAAAGAATTTTTTTATACTGCTTCCAATTCAGATAAGAATTCTATAAGAAACTCAAGAAGCAATAGAACTAAAAGGAAAAACAGAGATAAGAAATCTTTAATTGATAATATTAAAGCTATTATAGATGATTTTGAATTAAACTTTAATATCTCAAGCAGATCAAATACTTCATGTTTGGTCTTAATAAAAAGGAAATTCTACTGTTGGATGAAATTTTAAATAATGAGTGCTTTAAGGTGTGTCATGCAGTTCACATCATTAAAGACATTAATAATTTTTTACTTAACAAATTCAATATAAATGTCAATAAATTTAATAAACCTACTACAGAATGCTGCACTTTATTATTCATGAATAATACATTTGATAAAGTTAATTTTTCTAGTGTATTTAATAGACATTTGTCACTTTTTCCTGTTAGGAATGTAATAGTTAAAAAAGCTTTTAAATATAATAAAACGATGGGCAGATTTATCTTTAATTACAATAATAGCTCGCCTTCTATTGACATAGATGACTGTTAATGTAAGAACTATCATGAATTTATTGATAGCTATCACAAACATGTAGTAACAGACAATTTAAATATAATCAAGGACAGAATTTTAAAAGATATCAAGAGTAAAGGCACTAGTTTTAGATTAACAATTTCTAACAACAATAATACTGTTAAAAATTAAATTAATAATGATATAAATAATTTCATTACTAAATCTGCAGTGAAATATGGTTTTCCTTTAGAGATTTTTATGGTTTGCCTTCATTTTAAAAGACCTGATGAAATTTAACTATTGTTCTAAACCAGTACTCACTTATAAAGTTGTAAAACAGAAAATTTATGATTTACAAAAGAATTTTATCATTGTTTACATAGATAAAGTGCCTGGTAATTATGCTATAATTTGTAAGTATTTTTATAATACTATGATTAATGAACATTTTTTAAACAATGAATCTTTCAATAGATTGGAATTGTCAGATAAAGAAATTACTAATCGAATTACTGCTATATACAGAAAATTGAGTGTTTCCATTCATAAGATTAAGTTTCCATATATATTTTTAACACCTAAATTTCATAAAAATCCTGTTAAATTTAGAACAGTAACAAATGGTTTTAAAACTTATATCACTGCTGCAGGTAAAATGCTGCACAATATTTTGCAAGAATTCATCAATAAGCAATGTAATAAAGCTATAATTAAAAATAGTAAAGAAATTATAGATTTTTTTAAAAATAAAAATATTTATTCAGTTTATAGTTATGACTTTGAAGATCTTTTTAATTCTATTAATATCAATGATGTAATTAGGGTAAATTTAGATAATCATAGAAATTATAACCTTAATATTAATTTACAAATTTTAGTACTCTAATAAATTTTGTACTAAAAGAAAACTACATTAATTTTAATGGTTCTCTGTACAAACAAACCAAAGGTTTGCCTCAAGGTGGCCCTGCTAGCAATAGTTTGGCTTATTTATATTTACACTTTTACGAAAATAATTATATTATTAATAATGATTATTACATTTTTAGATACATAGATGACCTAATTATTTTTGGTAAAAATAATAATTATAACCCCAATATCAATTTTTATCCGGGATATTTAAAGCTAATTAAAATTAATAATAATCCTGTTAAAACTAATTACTCGGATGCATCATTATGTATTAAGGATTATAAATTACATAGCAATATTTATGATAAAAGAGATGATTTTAATTTTAACATTCTTAAAGTTCCTTACTGGAATTCAAACGTCTCTATATCAATCTATCGAAATATTATTTTCAATTATATTTATCGTAACAAGGTATTAGTTAGTGATAAATCTAATATATATTTAAACATTAATAACTTTATTCAACATTGTATGGAACACAGTTACCCTCCTAAATTTATAAAAAGTTATATAACAGTTAAATAAAAAATGTTTTCATTTGTACAGTTTATTGATAGATGGCGCCTTTAGCTAAGTAATTTTATAAAAATATATTTTATCAAAAATTAATCGTTTATGTCTGGATGGTATTTTTATATTCTATAAATTTTTTAAATAAAATGTAGAATTTTTAAAAGTATATATATAGTAATAATGCTACTTCATCAATACATAATAATTATATGCGTTACTGTTATTGTCCATAAGAGGCGAATATGTATTCAATCGGTAAGTCTTGTATTAGTTTAGCTTTGATTTGAAATATTTTAGTAATTATTAAAGGGCTATAACATTATAGTATTACATTAATAGATTATGGTTTTATCTATAATATAGTTAAACTTCTCTAGAAATTTATTGCTTTCCCTATGTCCCAGAATATTGGCAAATTCAGGTGAAGGTTGGCTGGCCAGAAAACTTTGTTTAAACCTGCATTCCTAGTTCATAAGGCTGGGAGTTTGCTTTTAGTATTTCTGTGGCTAAATCTTTTATATTATGACTATAGTTACCTTAGGTATATAACTATTTTTTGTATGTTTTTGAAATATATATATATATATATATATATATATGAATTGCATTATTTTTAGATATGTAATAAGTTACATATATTTTTATGTATGCATTATTCCTCTCTCTCTATATATATATTTATTCATTTAGGTATATATCTATGCTTTTATACATGTATGATTTATAAATATATTTTTAAAATATTTTAAACTTATTTTACGATAACTTGTTATATTGTTATTTGTGGAAAGTTTATTTTTTGGTAATTTTTAAAATTGCGATTGCAGAGAGGGAATTTTTGTTTATTACTTTGCATGATACCAATAAATTTTTACCACATATTTAATTCACATTTGTAACAATGCATAATTGTAGAATTACTTTTGGCAGAAAAGTAACTGACAAACAGCTAAGTAAGTTGTGTATTCTATTTTTTATGTATGTATTTATTTTCATATATATATATCTATAAATATACTGATATAAATTTGTTTCAAAAATATATTTGAAATTTATTTTATAGTTCTTTAATGTTGTGATTGTATTTGGATACCAATAAAACTATTGTTTTTTAATTTGTCTTTTTTTTCTGTTTTAAAAACTATTTCTAATTTTATTTTCATTTTTGTAACTATTCTGAATAAAACGTTTAAAATAAATTTTAAAGCTAAGAAATAAGCACAGTTTTGTAAGAAAAAATATACAAATACAAAAGGTTCTTATGATTTGTTACAATGTTTTTAAATGTGTTTCTGTTCATCAACATGCGTGTTCGTAGTAAATACATCGATATTTACATACTTGCAATTATTATTTAAATAGGTAAACAAAAAATTAACTCTTATGTTTTATGTACATGAAATAAAATTTAATGATCAATTAATTTTTTTAAAATTCCCTGTATGTATGTTGGGCTAAAAAAAATAGTATTTAAAAATGCATCTGAAAAGTTCCGTAGGCCATGGACGAAGTCCCCCTACTAGTAGTGACGTCACAAATCAGTAATGAGACCTTGTGTATATCTAGGAGGTGATGCCCCCGCTCGGGATTTTTGGGGTTGACCGCTGTCGGCGCCTTGTCTTCGCATTAAATCCGGCCTTGGGTGCAGTGGGCTTCTCCTGGTGTCAAAGGTTGCCCGGGCTATTTAAGACACGTCCGCGCAATATATTAACAACAGCAGGTGTTTTACACATGAAGGGATCAATTTTCCTAAAAACTGATCCTAGTATCTGTGAGGGGAAGTCTCAGGTGTCCAAGAACTCAAAGGGGTTTCGTTACAGCATATATAATCGTCTCACTCAACCAAAACGTTAATTACCCGGATGTATATATAAGCCTTTCCGATCTTTTCTGTGTACTTCCATCCATAAAACTATTCTAAAGGCCGTGAAATGCATTAAAAAGTATATTGACAGTGTTTACTTAAAGGATTTGCTTATTTTTTATCTCCTTCCCCCCCCCCAAACATCGCATACACGCTCCTACATGGAAAATGGGAAGCGAATCACGTTACTTTTAATCGGCAGTTAAGGAATTAATTATAAACAGTACAACTAATTAAGATAATTGTTAATTTTTTATATAATATTATATACGATAATTCCATGGGTCATTTGTAATTATTAAACTGGTTCTTAACTTAGTATTGTTTTATGAATTATAAAATACATCGTGCAGTTCTGATACACTTATAAGAGTATTATATCAGTGTAGATGTGCATTTAATTTTTTTTTAAGCCAGAATGTGTGATTTTTTGTTTGTTTACTTTTAATAAATCAATAATTTTTTTAAAAATGGAATCTTTTGTTTTTAACATTTTAATATGCTTACGCCCCCCCCCCGTCGAATTATTATGCTACCCTAAGGGGGCCTGCCCCACTGTTTGAAAAACGCTGGTTTAGTATGTTATTGTAGGTTATGCTAGTAGTATTCGAATTGAGTAGCAAAATAAGGAGTATAAAATCGTCGCAATAATCTCTGACAGAAAAAGATTACTTACGTCATCCGAAAAATATTCTTCGTCTTTTTGTACTTCATATGTCATTTCCCTGGAATACAACGTGTATAATTCATATGAACTTAAGAAATACAATTTACTTAAAATTTGTTCATCTTTGTGTTTCAATAATTTCATAGAAAATGACAATTAGAATATAAATGCAAATATTTAATTATTAATATTTTGTATGAGAGAATGCTTCAATTCAAATTCATATTTCGTTCATGCAAAATATTATACAATAAACTAGACAGTATTATTGAATATTATACAGTTCCTTAACAATTCCTATCAAAATTTTAGAGCGATAAACTTTTTAATTCGTTGTTGGGCCTCTAAAAATGAGAGGCCCAACAAAATGAATTCCGGCAATAATCTTACTGGTTGTGAAACAAAACTATGAAAACAAGATGTGACACAAAAAAAACGAGATTAAATGTGCAGATTGAAAAAAGAGTGAAGTTGGCAGAAACTGTTTTGATGACGTCGTCCCACCCCCCTTCTCTGTCCATGTCGCCAGTTTTACTATATTTGATCACGCTAGTTGGGAGAACTGAGCGAGCACGTGCTACTTCATTCTGCCGGAAAAATGTCTAATCAACATCAAATGTTTTTTGAAACTTTAGAAATCAACCATGAAAGCATTTCAAATATTTACCGAGACTTATGCAGTGGAAATTTTGTCTCTAGCACATGTGTTTGAATGTCATAAACGGTTTTAAGGGCAAAGGGGCAATATAGAAGATGATGAATGTGTTGGGCACCCAAGATTAGAGATTATTGCAAAACATTGCCAAAATTCGCGATACGAAAGGGTTCCCACTCACCTCAGTGGCAAGACTGTTAATCAACACTACTACTTTGAAGTACTAAAAAAATCCTGAAGAAACTATTGAAAAAAGCAAGAAATGAGGAGTCATGGATGGTCGTTGCCCCACGACAATGCGCCCACTCTCGCAGCCTCATCTGTTAAGCAAAAGCAATACTGTGATTTTTTTTTCCATAAAAACATTTAGAAAACCCCGTGCACCACAAAGTATCACACGGGGGCTTAGAACACAAAGGAAAGCTTACAACACAAACATCCATGTTTTGTCTGGGACTCGATCCAGGCCTTCATTGTACTTCAGTCAGCGTCACTAACCACTATACCGGATGGGTGGCACGTTACTGTGATGGAGAATTATTCACTAGATTTGGCCCTATGAGACTTCTTTTATTTCTAACAGTTAAATGTTGCTTAAAGAGAACCCATTTTCCTCCAGTTGAAGAGGTTAAATCAAGAAAGGAGAATCTGCTGCAGGTCCGTCCAAAAACCTCGTTCCAGAACTGTTGCCAGTAATGAGAGCTCTGAAAGCAGAAGTGTATTAATGCTAAAAGGAGCTAATTTCAAGGTGATAATGTCACGGAGAACTGATTCTGTACATGTGATGGTTTATTGAACCTGACTCGTTTTTTTTGTGTCACACCTCGTATATATACCGTAGACGTCAACATTAATGGATAGTGAGAAAAAAAGTGGTCACTAAGTCAATGATACAACCAGTGCCAATTACAGCAATTATATTTATCAATTGAATACAACTGAACACAAAATTCCGCAAAAGTTAGTGCCGAAAATGATGAAATTCAGCAACTGATGAAGTGGTGCGCAATAGACGCATCGGTATTTTCGTCTGCAGTGATGGATAAATAAAGTCAGTGTGGTTTCTGAGAGCGATTAGTAAACATTACTTACAGCCCGAAGGCCTTATTTGAAAAGATGGATCACTGATAGAGTGGAAGGAAGTCAAACACAAATGAAGGTCTCTCAAGATTTCAATACGTCTTTAAAGTGTCATATCAAGAGTTTAGGGTCACTTCTTAAAGCTACGAACTTTTTGCTCAATGCGAAGATGTCAAGGTATCCGTTGAGTAAAAAAACCTCCGAATACGTTAATTCTCTATGTATGCCATGTAATATAAATCTAAATAAACCGACGTAAATTTAGAACATTTCTTTCTAAAACTACTTACAAATTTCGTCTGTAACTTGACTGACTCATTTGTTTTGACAAATCACATGGTGTCACGAAAGCAGTTTATACAGGAATTAATTTTTGGTTGATTTTCAAAGTATGAGACTTTTTCTTATGGTTGAAATACCAGGGGTGATGAAAAAAGATTAGAAGTCGTAAAAAGAAATATTTACTGACAATAGACAGAAAATACAAAAGGGAATTAAGTGGCATACGTACCTATCACATTTCGACATAATCACCTAGTCTATTTAAGCATTTATCAGAACACGGAAAAAACTTGTTCAACCCGTCTTTGTAGAAATCAGGTCAATGTCATTTGAGCCAGGTTCCGGCAGATTTTTTCACAGCACTGTCTTGGAATACCGCAGCACATCAGGAACGATATGCTATACGTTACTAAATCTCGTCAGAGTTGGGGAAGTCCCAGCTCGGACGAGATTGAAGCAGAGTAACCATTCGATCATTTTGAATCAGTTCTCCAATTCATGTCGTGTTGATTTCTGTCGTTAAAAAACTTTGTCGGCCATTTCTTGCCATATTGCGGTTTTCGACATCTTGTCTGCCTGATTGAAAAGAGTGACACCTTTTCGCAACATATACCCTATTCATTCTGCTCTCTCTCTCACATGCGGGTACATTATTTGCCCTTAAAAATCGTATCGCAGCTCGCATTTCCAAACGAGACCAATATCCTAAGCTCTTGCCATTTCAATCATCCTGAAGCAACTGGGAGCTTTCACTACCTACCCGCAAACCACGTGCATGATAAGTAGAGCCATTTGTCTCCATTCTGGGGAAATAAAATTTCCACAATATGTAGTTTTCAAATGCTTTTGCATATAACCTTTTTTCTGATTAAGCCACGTTACTGACCGTCCTTTTAATCCACTAAAATCACTTATCCCAGTTCTTTAAATGACATTAAAATAAAACCATTTTCTTTCACATTCGATTAGAATCTAAAAGTTATTACAGTCGACTTGTATTTACCTCATCAAAAAACATTGATTGCACACATCAACTTTTTTTCTTGCAGATATACCTTTTTAATTGTTCGAATGTATTAATAGCATATGCATAAATAATTTTTCATACACAATTTCCTCTCTAAGAATTGTATTTGAATAAGTTTAAATTTTAATCATATGTACTATTAAAGCCAAATGAAATATTTCTTCAAATGGAGCTGAGGATTGGTATTTTATCATTGCAGATCTAATACATTCTCGGGGAACTGGTTTACCTTTTAAGAGCGCCACCATATTGGTTGTAAACCACAATCACTGCAAGTAGTTTTGACTTCCAGTTTCCTCCCCAGAGGGAGGCAACTGAGCTCTGACGATGCGAAATTGTGCTAGGAATTTAATTTTTCCGAGAACACCCAAGTCAAACAGGCACTCTAGAAATCATAAATATATCATATAATCATACGACATAGATGCTGTAGATTTTTTGCATCATGATAATGCACAGACTTGGACCGGGGTAGAAGCTGCATATTTGGGCGTACAAACCAACTATGCCACACAGCCGCTTAAAAATGCCAACCGCACGCGGTGTTCCCGGGTTGTCGTCCTCACAAGTACTAACCTCGCCCGATGATGCTTTCATCATGGTGGGCCATTGGCCTAATACATGAAATATATTCACATTTCTGGGCATTATAACTAATGTGCATAAATAAAAGTTTTATTTATGCACATTTTTTTTTGTTAAGAAGAGAAATTACCAAAAAAGACAGAAAAGTAAAAATAAAAAATAAACTTACGAACATGCTTCGTGGCACTGCGGAGTACATTTATGATGATATTCGCCAAGGAGTTTGAGTTGATTCTCTGAAAGATATAGTTGCAGGATTTTATTAAAGAAAAAATGTTTATGAAATAAATAAATTATTTTAAGTATATTTGATAAAAACTTACAAGAATTCATCTTCTGAATAAATGTAATCTTAGAGATAGAACCTTATGTGTTAGGAAGCAAATAAAACTTACATTTTCACGCATCTATATTTCCATGTACTTTTGAGTTATTTTTTTTTTTCGTAGTTGTTGTAAGCAAAGTAACACTTTTATGTACTTGAAATAATACTTACAAGGAGAAGGCACGACTGAGGAAATTCATTTCGAGACGAGATTTTGTGCATAAGTAGTTCGCCTTTAGGGTGTTCAATGGACAGTCAGTTAGGAGAAAATAGCCTTCTAAATTCATGCTCAGCTTTTATAAGATGCAGTTTTAATTACTGTGGGCGACGCAGCCGCGTGGTAGGTAAAGTACCTGTTTACCATATGGTCAGCCTTGGCTCGATTCGCACGATCAGTTTTTTTCGTTTTAAATTTTAAATTCATTTAATTATTTTTACACTTGAATAAATTTATTTAAAAAAGACATAAATATTTTGTATAATTTTAATACAAATTTATAATATATAAGATATATATTATTTCTATTATTTTGGTTATAAAATAATTTTTTATAAATAATTATAAGAAAATTTTATGTATTATTATAATATTTTATTTATAAATCATTGTCTTTCATATTATAAAATTATTTGAACTAATTTTTATGTAAAATATGGTTTAATATTTATTAGAATATATTTTTATAATAAATAGTATTTATTGATATTTATATTTATAATATAAAATTGTATTTATAAAATATATAAATATTTATATATTTTATAAATATAATTAATGATAAATATATATATTATAAGGTATATAATATAAAATAAATAAATTACAAAATATATAAATGTTTATATATTTTATAAATATAATTATTAATAAATATTATTTGTTACATAAGATATTATAATAATTATTTATAAAAAATTGTTTTATAATTAATATAATACAATTATAATATATAAATCTTATATATATTAAATTTATTTTATAATTATATAAAATATTTTATGCCTTTTTAAATAAATTTATTTAATTGTAAAAGAAATTAAATGAATTAAAAACTTAAAACGAAAAAAACTATCGCGTGACTCGAAACGAGGATGACAGCATGGTAAACAGGAATACTACCGACAACGCTGCTGCGTCGCTGTCAGTAATTAAAACTCAATTGTGTAAGAGCTAGGCATGAATTTCGAAGGCTACTTTCAACGAAACGACTGCCCATTCGGCGGAATTACATTCAGGGTTGAACATCCTAAAGACGTATTATTATTGCACGATGTCTCGTCCCATATTGAATTTATTTAGTCTCGTGCCCTTCTCTTGTTAGATAAAAATCTCAGTTGCACTAAATATTCTTAATTTAAAGATGCATTCTTGTTTAAAAAGGAACTATATGTGTAAGTGTATATAAAAATCAATTGATTCTACGATTATAATGATTCAATGCATATTAATGATGGTATTGATTGATACTGCTGTTGGTGAAAGCACGAATTATCGTCTGCTTTGCGCAAACGTTAACGAATTCTTTCAGCCGGAAAACCTGTTAGAAATTGGATCGTTTCTCATGTCCAAATTATCTATTAAATCAAATACGCGAATCGCGTAATGTTTCTTTATTTGCATATTCATCGCATCAGGCTGATGAATGTGCAAATTCGTTTACACTGCCGATGACGTCATCGTGTGACCTGTTTGTGAATGACGTCATCGCATTGCTGATTGGTCGCCGTAAACTTTGCACTTGTATATATATTCCGATTCGTTGTGTGTCTGTCTGAAGATTCCTGTTTTTGCACCATGCCGTGTCGATAGTTTTAAATAAAAGTATTTTAAAAACAACGAAGTCACATGAATGCTGAAACTGCTCTCTGCTAGATTAATTTACAATAAAGATTAACAAAACCCTTAATGACCATGATCACGCGAAGACTGAAAGACAAAACACTCTTCATTTAAAACCTCAGCTTCACCTTTTACTGATATTACAGGCTGTTATAGGACAAAACAAGAGAAATGGTGCAAAAATAATTTTTTTTATAAGAACGTGGTTGGACTACCATTGGCGTAAATGACAGTTTGGATTTGACGTGAGATTGACAAATGAAGTTCATCAACACAGTTCATCGGAATTCGAACCCATTCCTCGTGCAGGGCCATCTCGAATCCAGATAGTGAGCTTAAAATCTTAAACTAAGCACGGACTTTGTTCTCTAAAAAACACACAGATATTCAATGACGCTCAAATCAGGTGACTGTAAACACCACTTTAGATGTGTCATTTCATCAGCATGCTCACGTAACCCTGTTTGAAATGGAGGCGTGTGAACAGGGGCGTTGTCATCTTGAAACAAATGCCATTCTTACGGAAAGAGAGTCTGAAGTATTGGGTGAAGATGATATGCGAGAATGCTTCGATAATGATCGCCTGTCATCCTCCTCCTTAAGACAACGAGATACCTTAATTCAAAGTATGATATTGTGCCTACACTATCGCAAAACTCCTTACACGTTTCCCGTTTGGATCCAGACAGTCAACATAAAATGCTTCTCCCGGTTTTCGCCAGAACAACACACGTCCGGTAGTCTGTAATAGTGTAAATAAGAATTCCCAACAGACCAGATGACTTGTTCCAAATACAGCTGTGTCCAGTTTAGATGGCCTCGGCACCACTGTAAAATCTTCATAGAATTCTCTTCTAAGACTAATGGATTTCTGCCATGAATGTTCGCAGCATGCAATTCCTCTTTAAGAGTTTTCATGGATACCGGGCTCTGAAAATGGGTATTCATCTTGGACGTTTTCTGAGACAGTGCAGTCTTGTGTTTTCGAATGACAATCCTCTTCAACGCCCATCTATTATAGTCTTTCAACTTTCTCTCTTTGTTGTGATTTGCAGGAGATGCCTTATCTAGGTTTGTGTAGGCTGTCCTAACTCTTTACATAGAGGTCCTTGAAACAACCACAAAGTTGGCCGTTCTGGACATTGACATTTTAGCTAAACGAGCTCCAATTATCATGCCTCTTTTTACGTCGGAGAGGTTGGATATAATGATGCGTCTATAGGAATAGAATTTCTTCACGCATCCCTCACACTGAAAAATACTTGACGTATACCTTCTCTTTCACCACCACGAGGTGAAATACTGTTAGGAGAAGTGGCGGCCATTTATTGGATGGTGGAAAGAAGAAACTTTTTTAAATAGGAGTTCCTATTATTTTGTCCCATGCCTATACTTCTGTAACGAGTAAAATAACAAGAGGTCTTAAATAGTTATAGAGAGTATGTGCATAATCTTAGGATAAGTACAATTTATTTTTTTCGTACCCTTCATCCCCAAAAATGGATGGAATTGTTTGAGCTTACTTAACATATAAAGGTTTTTGATGTTGAAAGCTATTTCACAAAAATTGTGAAATTGTAATACATCTTTACTTACCAGGCACGCATCTTTGGTAATTGTGAGGATACCATATAGATAGTAAAACACAATCAAGATTCAGCAAGCTTAAATTCATTTTGCAGTGCTCTATGCATTCCTGTTGAAAAATACATAAAGTGTTGCTGTAGATTGTTTTTCTCTTTGAAGATACATACAGAACAAGAATAGAAATAAAACACAAAAAAAGTTAATATCACATGCACAATTTTTAATATTTTTCGTAAATCTGATATATAATAGTATTTTTTAAAGGAGCTTGATTTTTTTCATAAAAACCGAAATGTTACTGAAATTGCTGTTTTTGAAAATCGCATAAAAATGAGAAAATACCTAGTGAATCCCAAGTGAGGAATTATCTTTTTAAGTATGATATTAGGTATCGTGTTAGGTATGTATATTAGGTATATTGTTAGGTATGCATGTTAGGTATGTATGTTCGTTATGCATGTTAGATATCTTGTTAGGTATGTATGTTAGGTATCTTGTTAGATATGTATGTTAAGTATCTTGTTAGGTATGTATGTTAAGTATCTTGTTAGGTATGTATGTTAAGTATCTTGTTAGGTATGTATGTTAAGTATCTTGTTAGGTATGTATATGTTAAGTATCTTGTTAGGTATGTATGTTAAGTATCTTGTTAGGTATGTATGTTAAGTATCTTGTTAGGTATGTATGTTAAGTATCTTGTTAGGTATGTATGTTAAGTATCTTGTTAGGTATGTATGTTAAGTATCTCTTATCATGTTAGGTATGCTTCGAATTAGTTCAAAACATACTTTATTTATTCATTTGTAATCCCTTTGTGTCAAATCATGCACAGCTGGTTTTCTATTTTTGATCATAAAATTAAAACATGATCGCGGAAACAAAGATTATAGTAGAGATTCGCAATATAGAGTTATGAAATAGAAAATTATATTAAGAACACGTTTGTATTTACATATTCTTATTCTTTATGTATCGTTTTATTAAAGGGAAAAAAATCCTACGCGAAACATTCTGACTCTAAACTTATCACAGTCACAAAATATTTTGACAGTATTTTTAAAAAATATTTCTACAGCAAAATATACGTTTCCATATTAGTGAATTTTTTTTCTGCTCCATTCCAGATAATTCGAAAGGAATATATCAAAGTACAGTTCATAATGGAAATCAAGAAATTTGTTTTCTTTGTTATGCTGGTATAATATATGGTGGATTGACATACAAAGAATGACCAAATTATTATGACCACCCCTTCAATACAATATAGGACCACGTTTCGCCCTTAAAACTGCATGGAATTTTGTTGGCTTGAAATCTATGAGTTTTCTGAGGATGGCTTGAGGAATTTAAGATCATGTCAAATGAGTTGCACCGTCCCATGCTTCTAGATTGGATGATACTGGATCCAGCTTTCAGATACCTCCTTTGATCTCCTTTTAAGCAAAATAAAGTCTTCGTCATGCTCTTCGAACCATTTACGGGCAATTTCAGCTGCATTATCTTGCTGAAAATGTCCATCCTTTGCAGGGTATACTATTATCATAACAGGATGGATGTCTTTGATCAGAGATAACATTGAACAGCTTTTGGGCATTCTCACGTTCTTTCATACGAATCCATGCAAGGCCAAGATAACATCTTCCAAATCATATTGACTCAGTCAGCTTGAATATTTCTGACAATGCAGGTGGGGTCCATGCGTTCTTTCACTTGTATCTGTATAAGCCCCCTGCTTTCTGCATGGTGTGAATGAAATCGCAAAACATCGAATCACATAAACCTTTTCCAGTCATCCGCTGTTCAGTCCTTGTTCTTCTTTTCAATTTCGAGACCCCTGCTCTTGTTTAAGTCTGGCAATAGAGATCGTCAGCTACCAGAGCCTATATGGTGTAATGTGCAACAAAAAATTCTTTCAAAAACGCTCGTGATTTATTTGATGAATTTTAATTAACCCTATATTTAAACCACGGTCACTCTTGTGTTTGGCTGGGCAATTTTCCTTCCCGAGTGAGCAATCAGTAATCTGTGACGAAGGGAAACTTAACATTGGGATCCGGTTTTTTTTCGTGGAAGCACGAATAATTGCTGTATTCGAAAAATTCACAAGTGAAGCCGTTTTGCTGAGATTGGTTCTAACGCGTCGAGCACCTGTGCAATTATGTCAAGTTCAAACACAGTTAAATCACATTTTCCCCATTTCTTCACGTCAGATATTTCATTATTCTTGCATTCCTTTTTAACCCGGTTGCATGTGCGCGCTCGATACTAACGTTAAATGGTCGCCGGGGGGTGACTGAGTGCATAGAGTGAAGCTACCATTAACCATGAGTTCTTTTTTTATAATTATTTTTATTGTATCCGATAAAAAATCGCACTTCCAGTGCATAATTTAATTAAGAGACTTACCTACTTTTAAGGACTTTTTTACTTTTTCTTTGATAGTTTGAGAAGAAATAGCAATGAAACTGGTCTAAGAGTTTAAAATGTGCGTGACCATAATAAAGAATACAAATGACAAACATTTTTCGCTAACATTACAGGAATGCTAATTGCGGGGAAAAGTGTCATACTTTGCTCAAGGTAGTGTAGTTTTATTATCCTTTGATGATCGACAAATAGCATGTTGAATCTTTTCTTGCTTGTTTCTTTTTGACAGGACTCGATGTGTTTGGTGGTATACGTTTTTTCATATCTTTTTTGAGGGAGTTCTTTAGGCAGTATTTGAAACTTTTGGACTCAAACGTTTCATGTAAATCACTTTTCAGAAATTTGCTTTCGCTATCATGATAAATGTCCATTATTTCATCGGGTTCTTCTCTTGATTGATCAGTTTCCACTTCATCCAATAGAGAGCGCAAATGCACATGTCCTTTTTTTATATTCTGTTCATCTGTTAATTTACATTTCTAATCCATAATGAGTCGTACAACACAGCTGTCAAAACCACTAATTCGTTTAAAGGGGGAAAATGTGTATCCTATTCTCAGAAAATATTTTGGAACAAATGTGGTCGCGTGGGGAACTCGTCCAAGGCCAGTACCTTAAGATTGCAAAAAAAAATTTGCAATTCCCAAAAAAGAGGAAGATGTGTGACAAATTCCTTTTAGTTCCTATGAAGGTTATCATATTGGAGGATTTTGTCAAGATTATTGGTAATAAATAAACAGTTTTTCCAGAATTAACGAATTCGTAAGGCTGGGGCGACCCTGTGCCCCACGCCCTCTTCCTGATAAAAAGCTGTCTCGCCCTCTAGCGGTAACAATGTGGAGTTATGGTCCATCTCTGTACAAGTAGCAAGTGGTCATAATAATTTGTTGACTTCGTGTGTATAACCAGCAAATATTAGGAACCTTAGGCTTTCGTCGGAAAAAAGGAATATTGTTAATAATTTTTATACAACTAATCAGATGTGCATCATTGCTAAGAACTCAAATAAAATTCTGAAATATCATGTTAATAGGTGAACTGACTAAACCTTTAGTTGAAATTGAAATAAGTTGTCAAACCAAATCGCTTACAATATGGTTTTTTTTTTTCTTCTTTAGTAATTATTTTCATATAAAAAAAAACATTTTTTAACATAGAAAAAAAAAGGGAATCGGTGAAAAAACCGATTGCTCTGTTGCAAGCTCTCGGACGGTTTTAAGAAACTTTACAAATCTAAGCAAATAAAAACATCAATTGATCTTATTCTATATTTTATATAATTGTTGAACGGACGTTGGAAGAATACTTTACTATACCAACAAGAATAGCAACAATACAATTGTGAAGCTAGAAAAGAGAGAGAGAGCTTATTACGAGAGAGGAAAAATAAATAGCTGAAATTCGAGTATTATAATTGTTGGTCAAAATAAATTATCAGTTTGTCCGTACTATTCAATCGTAAAATCAAACCTATTTTTGACAAAAAACGCCCAATAAATAGATTAAAGGAAATGTTACGAAACATTTTAATGATATAATATAGTTATTAAATCTTTAAAAGCTTTAGCTTAAAAATATGTTATATTACCATTAGGTTTGTGGGGCCAGGGGAGCTTCTTTCTTCTATCTCAGAGACATAGTCATGGCAGTTTGTTTCATACGGGTAAGGTAGGGATTTCTTAAGAACCTGTAATTAAAACATTATTTCGGATAATAAATATACTTGATTTTTAAAAGAACAATTATATTATGTTAATTACAAAACACAGAACATTTATGAGTTGCTTTTCAGTTTATAAAATTCATTTATGTATTACACAAATAAAGAATAAAAGTAAAACAAGAAAATTAAAGACGCAAAAATAATATATTTTATAAAAACACGTTAACGTATACATCGTTTAGTGTCAATATGTGTCCATGTGTCTTATCTGACGACGACATGAGAAAGTATTGGACAGCTATTTGAGTAAAATCTCAGAAATATCTTTAACTTAAGATTGAAATTGTAAATAAAAAAATATAATATTCCTAAAGCTCTGTGACCTATCTTGCTTCCTAGACATTGTATTAAACTTGGGGTCACTATGTTCCACCAATAAACTCTTCTGAAATCTGAGCGTGTTTACAACTTCTTAATTAGAATTTTCTTATTTCTTGGAGTTTGATTCTACATTTTCCTCTTTTTCTGGGTCACGATGATTCAGATTCTTTTATTGTTGTGAGAATTCATAATGCACTTGATTTTCCTTCAACAATTGCAGAAAATATTTATCTCACTGTTATTGAAGTGGGATATCTTTAGATTATATCTTTAGATATAAATATTACTAGCTTCTTCTGAGAAATACCCATTTTTTAGCCAACGAAAGTAATATGTGCTGTACGAAGCACAAAATGTTACTTCCATTTGTTTAACTGCAAGGCTCACAAATGCGGCTCAACGGCTTTGGTTTTGTAAGAGTAGCTTAAATAAAGAGTAGTTATATAGAGTAGTTAAATAGAGAGTAGTTGATAAACCAGTTTAAAGCTGTTTACGGTAGTTCACAATTTACAAAAAACAAAAGCTCGTCCCCATTAATATGCACAGTATAAAAACATACATTTTGGCTTTACTGTTATAGAGGACTAGTATATTTTATTATGTCCTTACTAGTTGTCTACACTGCTCTTTACTACTTACTTGTGATATGTAATAAGTTTCTTACTTTATCCTTTACATTTGAATAATAATTCTTTTCACTTAACTTATTAGTGTGAGAACGTTTTTCTTTTCATTGAAAGTTTCGAAATTTAAAGACTATATGGTACATAAATAAATATTAGTATTTTAAAGTATCTGAACAAGTTCGGAGTACTTTTTTTTAAAAATAGCATGCTAAAAAATTATAAATACTTTTTTAGGAACACATACTACAAGAATCACAATCATAAGTGAATTTTGAAAACTTCATAGCAATTAGAGAAAACGTACTAAACATAAATAGGTAAAAGTATTACTAAAACAAAATTGATGCATTTATCTATAGAGAACGTACACAATTTTTCATGTTTTATTAAAATTTATATAAAAACTTCAGAGTTGATAGAGTAAACATTATACGAAATGTGACATTCTTTACGAGACCTTTATTTAAGTAACAGGCCATAACTGAAAACATGTTCATACAATAAGAAATATTTTAGTACATTCTCTAGAAAATAATATAAATAACAGGCTGAAAAAGTTTCGAAAAAATAGGTTTGTAATATTTTGAGCTGTCAGACTCGCCACGACAGATTTTCTACAATTTAAATGTTCATTTCTGGTAGATTAAAGCCTTTCTTTTAGATTCACAAATTTTAAAAAATTAATTTTAGCTTGGTCTGTAGGTAATGTAGAAACAAAGTATGTTTTGTGAAGTAAAAGATATTTCTATTCATTAAAAGAAATAAAATATGTGTTTTGACCATATTTGGCCATTGTAACGTGTTCTGATTCATTAACTATATGATATTGAAGATGATTGTCAAAATAAAACATTATTTGCGTTACATATACTGGGATTATATATTGAATTGAAACATAAATTTTTAACTCTTCAAATTTTCTAGTGGAATATTCTTTTACGTTTGTTATACAGTTGAGCATATCGACAAGGCTCCAAAACTGGGCCAAACTTTTTAGGTTAAAGGGGAACATGTCACATCCCCTGAGTTGATTTCATTTTCTTTTACATCGTGATCTGAAGGAGAGGGTGGGAGGGTTTCAGCTTAAGTGTCTCTCATCTTCGTCTCCAAACTTTCTCTTCACGTAATAGATTAACTTAGAGCCTCAAGCTGCACTTAACTCTTTTTTTACACGATTTTGAAATAACACGGTGCAGTTTATAACATGTTTCTTTATTTTATCGAACTTTTTGTTCCAGAGCGAGTCCCGAAAAAAATTGGGGATTTGTGCCCTTTGGATGCGAATGCTTTGATCAAATTTATTGCAGTATGGAGCAACAATTTCTTACTCATGATCCTGACATTGATCAAGTCTTAAAATTTCAACGTTATCTGAAGTTTTGTGTAGCAGGATGTCAAGAATTTTATAAGCAACTTCAAAAACCAAAAAATAAATGAAATAAAATAAAATAAGTAAATAAAAAAACAATAATAATAAAATTTGTAACAAAAAAACCCGAAGCCGTTAATGACAGTAACCGACAGTGGTGCTAGACTATCTAACACATGTACTGTTGATAATACAGTGCTGGCCACCGTAAATGCAACACCAAGAAAGACAAGAGATGGCACAACAAAATTTTTATTGTAGATAACATGGTGACCAAGTATCAAATGATTAAATTTAGATACTTCTGTAAAGTGTGGTTCCTGCCAGAATCAGTAGCTAGAGTAACCACCATTGTTGGAGATCACCGCTGCCACACGCCTCGGCATTGATTCAAATAGACTTTGGATGTGTTCTTGGGGTACAGCAAACCACGCAGCTTCCACACGTTGCCAAAATTGATCTGGTGTGGCCGCTAGGGGTGAAATCTGGGTCAATCGTTGAGCAACCATTGACCACATGTTTTCTATCGGTGAAAGATCCGGAGAGCGAGCCTTCCAGGGAAGCAATTCAATCTGGTTATTGACGAAGAAACTTTATATAATGCGTGCCACGTGTGCTTGCGCAATATTTTGTTGAAATATGGCTGTGGCCAAGCCCTGAAGGTAAGGAAGGACAACTGGCTCCAACACCTCGGAGATGTAGCGCTGGCTGTTTAAAGTACCGGCAATGCGTACTAGAGGAGTGCGAGAGTGACTGAGCGATCCATCACTGCCATGCACACAATTTGACTGTCCTCACGTGAAGTGGTGCACTGAAGTGGATGCGATCTACCACATCGGTCTGCCATGCCCTCTTGCATCCAATGGTCACATATCCACATTACAGGTGTTTGGTTTCGTCCAACACGTCTACTGATTTCCCTGAAAGATAATCCACAATCTCGGTAGGCCACTATCCTTCCTCTGTCGAACTCGGATACTTGATCAAAAAATGATCGCTGTTTTCTACGTGACATAACTGACCGTTTTTTGAAAAAACTACAAGAAAAGCACAATTGCCGAACTTGAAGTCATCAAAATTTTCAAGCCTTAAATAGCGCTTTGAGGTGGCGCCACAGGCGTGCGTGATGTGTGTCTGCGATGAAATTCTAATCATTTGCATTTCTCATCTCCGCTAATGCATGTTGTAAATTTCATGTTATTTGCGTGCTCCCTTCCCGATGTTGCATTTACGATGGCCAGCAGTGTAGTTTTGATGCAGATCGCAATAAACGTGCACACTCGTTTTCCAGTACCGATGAATAGTTTTGATAATTCTGTCCTAGTTTTAATCCTAGTTTCAATTTGAATTTTTATATGTTGTATGTAAGGATAGACTAAATTTTGATTGCACTTTAATTAGTTTTTTTTGTAATAAATATGAATTTGAGTGTGTGTGTGTGTGTGTGGCGGGGTGGCTTTATAAATTAATATATATCATGGATTTTATTATTACTTTTCTTGCTTGGTTTTCAGGGAAAATATTTATAGATTTTTCATCTTACACGATTTTTTAGTGTTGTGAAACATATCCCCAAATTTACCATATGTCGTTTGTACCATATGTAGCTTGTCTGGGCAAAAGTATTCGGACACCTCTTCAAAAAGTGGTTCTGGTGAGTGACGCAATTTTATACGTAACTGAAATCTATAAAAGTGTTGGTAGGGGTTTGTCAGATTGTCTTTGTGCATTTGTGAGGCAATGATTAAGTCAAAGGAACTTAGTGAGTTTGATCGTGGCAGTATAGTGGGATGCCACCTTTTTGGGAAATCAGTTCGTAAGATTACGGACATTCTACAGAAGCCTAAATCTACTGTGAGTGATGTAATTGTGAGTTGGAAACGTCGAGGCAGTGAAACGGCAGAACAACGAACCGGTAGGCCGAAAATACTTGGTGAACGCAGCCGCAGAACTCTGAAAAGGGTAGTGAAACAAAATCGCAAGTCCTCGTTGGTGAAAATTTCTCAGGAGTTCCAAAGTTCTTCAGGAATTAGTGTTAGCAGCAGAACTGCCCGTCGAGAGTTAAAAAACTTGGGATTCCAGGGTCGTGCAGCCTCTCACAAGCCAAATATCACTCCACAGAATGCGAAGCATCGATTGCAATGGTGTAGAGCTCACCGTCATTGGACTGTGGAAATGTGGAAAACGGTTCTTTGGAGTGATGAATCTCGCTTTACAGTCTGGCAATTGGATGGACGCGTCTGGGTTTTCCGGATTCCCGGCGAACGTTTCTTTAGTGACTGCATTGTGCCGACTGTTAAGTTTGGTGGTGGAAGCATAACGGTGTGGGGGTGTTTCTCGTGGTTTGGCCTGAGTCCGTTACTTCCTGTGATTGGAAACTTGAACTCTGAGATGTATGTGGACATTCTGGACAATGCTGCACTCCCAACTCTAAAGCAATATTTCGGGGAAGGCCCCTTTCTCTTCCAGCAGGATAAGTGCTCCATTCACACATCGAGGCTTGCACAGACGTGGTTTGACGAAATAGGTGTTCAAAAACTGAACTGGTCTTCTCAGAAGAGAGAGAGCCCCGATCTAAATACCATAGAACCCCTTTGGGACGAATTAGAGAGCAGATTACGTAGCCAGCCAAATCGACCACTCTTACTGCAAGTACTCACTTCATCCGTGATGGACGACTGGAACGCAATTCCTATGGTCACCTATCAAAAATTGGTGGAAATTCTTCCCAAAGGTGTGCAGGCTGTCATCTAAGCAAAATGTGGACCAACATCATATTAATATGTGCCTCAGGATACTCTAAGTCCATACCACTGGGTGTCCGGATACTTTTGGCCAGATAGTGTATTTTTTAAGAGATTTTCTTTTGCATGGTATCTCTGCTGTGTAAAAAAAGTTGGGTGTATTTTACCAAAAATACGACATTAGAGGTCGCAAACAACTCTTCCAACTATCTGTCTAGTCCCATTCGAAGAAAATAATTTATTTTTATTTAAATCCTGACATAAATAAAAGCTTAAAATTTTACACTTTTATTAAAATTTATATTTATATTCTTCTTTTATCAATGAATACATTACTGCATCCTTCGGAGCCATCAACTAATCGTATATGATGTGTACAGCTTTCTTGAAACGTATGTCATGTCATGATATCTGTAACTGTGAATGTGTACTTTGTTAACTATGATATTGTAACTATATCATTGCTTGTGTTGTTGCTGTTAGGAGATGGCGGTAGTCACTCCTGTTAAATAAAACGATTTTTATACCAAGAACTGTTTAAACAGTTCGAATATATATTTTCGGAAGAACATATTAAAACACAGAAACCTAACATGATGAAAGGAGTTTCAACGATTAAATCAGAGTGAAAAGAGACATACGGGCATTATTGAAGAACATTCTGGCCCCCTGCTCTGCTATAATTTTTCCTCGGAAATGTTACAGGGAAGAAGTTGCGGCAGGATCTCGAGAAAATTTTCTCGTAACGGTAAAAGACGAAAGTGCAGATAAAATCAAAATCGATATCCTTTTAAATCTATTGGGTAAGGAAGGACTGGAAATTTACAAAACCTTCAAGTTTGAATCGCCAGAATAATAAGTGAATTTCTCATAGGTTCTTCAAAATATTGAGGAATATTGCTCCCCACGACAGAATGTTGTTTATGAGCGATATAAATTTTTTTCATGTGTCCAATTGGAAGGGAAATTATTGAATCCTTTGTCGTTCATTTAAAGACTCTAGCATCCACGTGCGAGTTGGCAGTGCAAAAAAATTGATTGATTAGAGATCGCATCGTCCTGCGAATTAAATACAGTGGATTACACGAACGACTTCTTCGAGAAAATAATATTAGCTTAGAAAAAGCGATTGAAATCGCCAGGGCAGCTTAAGGGAGCCGGGAACAAATCCAAAACATGAAGTACGAAACTGCCTCAGTAAACTTCGTGAAGAAGAAGGAGAATCAGAACAGACCTAAAACTTAGTATGACTGCAAAAAGTGCGGACGAAAACAAGTCTCGTGAGAGTCCGGCGTTCGGAAAAATTTGTTCCAAGTGTAACAAGAAAAACCATTTTTTGCTGCTAAATGTTTCCAGAGTACAAAGAACATTCAGGAAATGAACGTTCCTGAAAATGAACTGGATGTTTACTTTGATTATCTAAATATGTATGAAACTAAATGTGAAATTATAAATGCTACAGACTCTAATGTTAAGAAATTGAAATTCTAAGTGAAACAACTTGGTATAAAATTTTTATGTATTACATGTAAATAGTAAGTGCTTTTATGTAAATTTGAAACTGGATACTGGTGCTGAAATAAATATTTTACCTCTGTATATTTTAAGTATGTTAATCCAAAACTTAGTGAAATTAATTTATCTCTAACTACAAATGGTAATTTTAAATTAAAGCCAAATGGTTTCCTTATAATTAATTGTTCTACAGATAAACTCAGAAATGTTTCTCTAACTTTCTAAATGTAAAATCCAAAAAAATATAAGGGTTAAGAGGCTGTAAGGAATTAAAACTTATTGAAAGAATTGATGCTATGGAATTTAGTTTATAATAAGTAAAAATGAGGGGGAATTTCCAAAAGAGCCATATCACATTAATTAGAAGATAATGCTGTGGCACAGTATTTCACCCTCCAAGATGTGTTCATCAGGCTTAGCAGCATAAACCAGAAAGTACCTTAAATAAGTTAAAAAAGACGGGACATTGTCAAAAGGTAATAAACCAACTGATTGGGTGCAAAGTTTAGTCATTGTAGACTCTAGAGATCCTAGCAAATTTATTAAAAGAGAGCATTATATCAAATTCCTTGTACCGATCATATCGTTAGTAGACTAGAGGGTAGGAAAATATTTTCTGTTGTAGATCTGAAAGATGGTTTTTGGCATGCACCATTAGATGAAGTCAACTCTGAAATTTGTACTTTTAATACACCTTTTGTGGAAGGTACAAATTCAACAAAATGTCGTTTAGAATAGTTTCTGCACCTGAGGTGTTTTAGAAAAGAAATCAGAAGCTTTTTGGATATATTGAGGGTGTCGAGATTTATTTTGATGACATTATTGCTGAATGGGATGAGGATTAGCATGATGCAATTATGTCTAGAGTCCTGGGAAGATCCAGATCTGTAAACATAAAGTTTAATCCAGTTATAATACACTATAGGGAATCAGAGATCAAATATTTTGGTCAAATTATATGTAAATCAGGTATAAAACCTGATACAGATTACATTAAAGCATTTAATGAGATGCCAACACTAAAATCAAAAATTGAAGTTAAGAGATATTTAGGCACGGTGAATTTTCTTTCAAAATTTATACCCAATGTATTTAACGTTACTTCCCCTTTAAGAGAAATTATTCATGAAAATATAGAATTTAAGTGGGGAAAAGAACGATAATTATCATTTGTAAATATTAAAGAATTGTTAGATAAAGCTCCAATTTTAAAAGTTTTTAGTGATAAGGATGAAAAGTAATACAATGTGATAGGTCAAAAGATGGGCTGGGATTCTGTTTAATCCAGAAAGGTCAACCTATATTATTTGTTTCACGCAGTTAAACAAACTTTGAGAAGAATTATGCACAGATTGGTAAAGAATTATTCGCAATTGTTTTCTCATTTGAGAAATACTATAACTTTTCATATGGACGTAATTTTGATGTACAGAGTGATCATAAGCCCTTAATGGCAATTGTTAAGAAACCTATCTATAACATATCTTCTAGAATGCAAATAAGGATTTTAAAACTATTAAAGTAGGATTTTGAAACAATTTATGTACCAGGTAATCAAATGTGTTTATCGTTGATACTTTGTCACGAGCATTTCCTGTTAGTGAAAATGTGAGGGATATTCTGAAATGGCTAAATACTGTGCATTTTTTCCAAAACATTTACCCATAAATGAAAAGAGACTAGCAAAATTTTTAAAAAAACTGAATTAGATTCAGAATAACAAATAGTTATTACAAAGAGGGCTGACCTGAATCTTACAAAAATGTAGACAATAGTGTAAAATCATATTATAAAATTAAAAATAGCATTTATATTCAAGAAGGGGTGTTATTTAGGAATTAAAAACTAAAAAAATTGTACCTTATAAAATGAGAAATGATATGCTACAACTAGTTCATGAGGCTCACTTTTGGAATAGAGAAATGTAAGAAAAGAGATAGAGGAATAATGTACTGGTCAGGGATTAACTCTGACAGAGAGACATTAGAATCGGAGTGTGTAATATGTGAAAAATTTTAAAAAGCTAATTGTAAAATGCCATTGAAAACAAATACAGAAATCTTTGAAAAGATAGGAGTAGATATTATGGAATTAAGTAATATAAGTTATCTAGTTGTAATAGACTATTACTCAAAATGAATTGGAATTGCTGAAATTTATAAAAAAAAGTGCAGGTGATATAATAATTAAACGCGGAATAATTTTCTCTAGATTTGCTGTTCCAAGTATTGTACTATCTGATAATATGCTCTTTAATAGTTATATTTATAAAAAGTTTGCAAATGATTGAGATTTTAATTAGGCATTCATTAGTCCTCATTGCTCCCCAAGTAATAGAAAGGTTGAAAAAAACTGCAGGAATTGTTAAAAGCATTATGAGAAAGACAAGTGAAGATAGAAGATATTATTTTGTAGGTTTAATGGAGTATAAAGAAATACCCCAATATCGGGTCCTAACCTATCTCCAGTTCAAATGATGTTTAATCGTAGATAAAAACCTAATTTAAAAATCTCAAATAAACTATTAAATGATGAATTATTTAGTAACATTCGAGAAAAGTTGATAAAAAGGCAAATAATTCAAAAGCTACGTTATGACAAAACTGCTCATCCTTTACCTGAACTTGAACCGGAAAAGAATGTCAGAATATTATATTTTAAAAACAAAACTTGGGAACTAGCTAAAATAGTCTCAAAGTGCAAATTGCACCCTCTGTCATATATTGTTAAAATCAGTCTGGATTACCTTAAGACGTAATAGAAACCACATAAGAAAATCAAATACATCCTTTAATACAGAAACGGATCCTAATGATATAAGTACTTTCAATTCCGATTCAGAAGTCATTGTAAATCCTCAAAGTATACAGAGCTGCAACGAGTCAGATTGTAATGTCTAAAGAAGAAGTGACAGTGTTTGTAAACCACCATCTTATTGGAATGACTATGTTATATGATTAATAACTAAAATTGAGTATTCCATGTGTGTGATATCTGTAACTATGAATGTGTACTATGTAAATTAACTGTGACATTGAAACTATATCATTGCTCGTGTTGTTGCTGTTATGAGATGAAGGTAGTCACCTTATGTTCGGAGGAACATATAAAAAGACATAAACCTAACATGTATGTTGGGCAAGGCAACGAATTGTTACTAAAAATAGAAAGCATAAAATTATATGTTTCTAAGGATTTAAATTAATTATTCTTGTTTGTCGAAAAGAGTATGGATGTCACCTGCCGTATTCAGCGAGTTATTGTGTGTTATTTTCATTTGAAAGTGGTTTATATGTATATTTGCATTAATTTATAACAAAAAAACCTTCAAGCAAGTTTTAATGAAAACTAAAAGCTACTTATCAGTCGAATAAAAAGGGTTTGATGTAAAATGATTTTTTTTACAGTTCACATAAATCAAATATGGATCTACTGTGCCATGTCTATAAAATAATGCTAGTGTTTTAATTCCTTCATGTCCTGAATTTTCGGAAAAAATAATGCACTAGTGGGAAATAAATACAAATATTTTAGATAAACCTCACAAAACTATAATTATTGAACAAAAGATACGTATATTAAAGTATAAGAGTATTAAGTATTAAGTAAATTAAGCAAACTTTTTCAAATAAATGGTGTCCAAAGTCTTAAAAAAATATGTGTTACCTATTTTGTACTACCACGCTTCAAGCAGCATGATAGTTCCGGAAACATGATATTTTCTTCCCTAAGCACAATGGAACTTTTTGCGCACACAACACATCCAGTAACAAAAAAAAGAGAGAGAGATAGTTACGGACTCTTTAAATGCAAATGTAACCCGTTTTCAGAACGGGTAGCTTTAGCTAGTTATTTTACAGTTGGAAAATAAATAAATACACAATACACTTCTTCATCTTATACTGTTATTGATCCTGTATATTAAAATATTTTCAGCTTTTCCTAATCTAATGTTGTAAGCTTAATTTTAATTTATTCCTAATTTACCTAATGTTAGTTTCAATTTTAGATATTCTATTCTATGAATTTTTTTTATATATTTTACCTAGTTTTTATTTAATCAATTAGTTATTATTGTAGTTATTAGTTATTAGTTATTATTAGTTATTAGTTATTATTAGTTATTAGTTATATTTGTTTTTTCCTGAACGCGAGTTATTATAGCTCATTCAGGACTTGTGTAATTTTGCATATGTGTACTATTATTTAATTTATTTAATAAATATTATTATTATTTTTAAAAAAATGTAAATTACAACAAATTTATTCCCCACAATAAACATGGCCATTATTGCGAAAAAACAAATGGAATGTATTTTGTGTTTGTAAAAAAAATGGCCTTTAATAGCATGGAGGTATATTTTTTGGTCTCTCATATTTTCATACTAGCAATGCACATATGAGGTACTAATTCTTATAATATTGACTTATTTAGTTACACAATATATGTACTTACCTGATTTGTATCAAACATCACAATAATCACTTTCATTTATAGTTAAAATAACTCAATACAGTCACTTGAATAATAACAGAAACACAGCGAATCAAAGAGTGACCTACTGCATAAACACATTGCATACAATTAGCTTCTGACATATGTTGGAAACATGAGTAACTGCTAGTAGTTGACCTCTGTGGCGATTCTGAGAATGCACCCTACAGCATCAATTTCTGAGGCGTTCAAACATGTGGTACGTTTTATGTACCCCCATGCGTAATAAACGAATGATATTACAGGAACTGTATATGCACCACCCAGCATGAAAGCGTTAAAGCTAACTTGAAATAAAGACGTTTTAATTTGAAATATTATTAAGAGTACATTATCGCATTCTATTATATACAAAAATATCGACAATTCTTTGACTTTAATAGGCTTGTGGAAAATAGTTACTTATGTAGAAATATTGTAAAAAAAAAGTAACATCTAAACCATGTTTTATATGCAGCAATGTGATGTATACATTATTCTTATTTTCTGATTTTGTATTAAAATCATTACCTGTTTTACCCGAAGCACTATACTTTTCCCTCTTTCTACAGACACTCCATTCAAAAAGGGGTTGTTGAAATTGTATCGTGAATGAACTGATATTTGTCCACCGCTGTGTTCTACATCAAGACGTTGCCCTGAGTCAGATTGATGAATATTTCTCAAGTGTATCTCTGAAACATTTGTAAAGAACATTTTAAAAATTTACTGGTTTTAAAAGTTTCTTTACGTAATAAAATTATTTTTGTAAAATATTGGTCAGAAAACTCAATCATTGTATAAAAAAGCTGCATATAAATTTTTTTTTAAAAAAAATATTGTAATTCAATCATTTTTACATAATGATAAAAATTTCGTTCAAAATACAATTAAACAAGCAAAAATGGCTGAAATATAAGTTTGTTGATAGACATGATTGTTAATTACACCAAACTACGAAATTGATGTTTCTGATAGGTACAATAAAAGTTTTCAAAGAATGTTAAGTAATTTGGTGTGTTGGTTTCGAAAATAAGAATTTTTTTTTCATAACGTCATTATTTTTTTGTAAACATAATATTTATATTTTTGCTAAAATCCTATTTGAAGAGTAATTTTCTAGAATATTTTGGCATGTACTACCGAGCAACAGTAGCTTTTATTCAGTTAAACTTTTGTAAATATTGATATTTCATGAGACAAATTGTATTTTGAGCTAATTGATGAAAACCATTGTTGGGCCAGATCTCGCGAGTTGCCTGTGATTTAGAGAAAAATAAGTTCCTTTGAGGTACATCCAATTATGGTATAGTTTCTGGAAAAAAATCACCAACATTCTGTTTTAATTTTTTAAGTAAATTTACATAAAATAAACAATTGAACCTG
This sequence comes from Trichonephila clavata, assembly GCA_019973975.1. Lineage (NCBI taxonomy): Eukaryota > Metazoa > Arthropoda > Arachnida > Araneae > Nephilidae > Trichonephila > Trichonephila clavata. The sequence continues at coordinate 41,313 of BMAO01012795.1, forward strand.
AAAGAAAATATTCTGCCTGAGTACATGATAGTTTGAAACAAATATCAAACCCAACTAAAAAGAAAGTAAAACCAAGTTTCTATTGTGCGCTATTTTCCTTTTGAAATTTTATTTCTTTTCTTCGTTCTTCTTTAATGTTTAATTTCAACAGTAGTTGCCGATTCTAATTTTGTCTCATCTTCCTGCATTCCTGTCAAGGACACTCTGTCACAAAAATTTATGCACACAGAAGAAATCGAGATAGTATCTCGAAACTTGACAGGAATGCAGTCTGATAAGGGATATGCAAGTGAATAAAATTTCCACACCTACGAAGCAAGGGTAAGCGCGCTGTGTGCATATGAGATGCCCAGCTGGGGGAGTTTAAAATTATGATTGCTTGTGCCATAGGGTTTATCAAACAAATATGTGGACTGGATGGACGGTATTGTGACTAGGGAAGCCTTGGAGATGCAATCCACGACAGTACGAACACTTGTCTGACTTTATATAAGAGAGGTTATATACACATTTACACTGATATATTTTATATATATCATCTGGAAATATTACGTCAACTCCACTTCAAGCTATCTTTGATAATATAACCAAATAAAAAACATTTTGTTTGATTTGCTTTAACTTACACACGGTGCGAGAATTTTATATTACATTTTCATTTTAAACCTAAAATTCAACTATTTCAGAAAAAAAAGAAAACCATGACCCAGAGAAAAGTTGTAGGAAGATAAAAAAAAAAATCATCACTGTCTTTTAGGGAAGTTTTAAATAATGTATTTCTGTTGCGCTTTATTCCATGTGAAAGAGTTTTATGTTATTTCAAAAAGCACAGATGATTGAAGAATTTTTCACGAAAATTTATTTTTTATGAATATTCTGAAACATATAAAGCATAATGAAAAAGGTTTTACACATTCCTTTTTTAGAACAAACATCCATATTTTTATATTGAATGCACTCTTAATCCGGGAGTGTTCGCACGAGGCGCAAAGTGACTCCAGTCTTACGAAATAGTTAATTCCGGGAAAACTTATTATTTTTTATCAATAACCTTGACAGTATCCTTCTATATATGACAATCTTCAGAGGAACTAAAATGTATTTTTCACATATCTCCCTATTTTTTTTCGGAGTAGCAAACGTTTCTTTACAATCTTAAGATGCTTGTTTTGACCGAGTTTAATAACGTCTTCCCCTTGATGTGGTGTGATAGTTAGGAGAGGGGGATATCAGCTCAGGTGTCTTGCTCGTCACTTAAACATGGTTCAAAATTACGATCCCCATCGCTAAAAGCCCTAGTGTAGCTGAATAGTGAAACGTTAATATTCAATTACTTGACTAATCTCCCCGCACGACCGCTTTTGTTCCGAAATATTTTTTATAAAAATGATACATTCCCCCCCCCCCAACGATAAATGTAAATGAGCAGAATATAAAAAAAAAAGAAATGGGCATTTGTGATCTCTATTGAAGGAAGTTGAAACGGATCAAGCAATGGAAGAACTTGCTGCTGTAATGCATGTCAATCATGATAGCGAAAAGAAAATTTTTACAAAAGCGATGAACATGAAACGAAAGTAAAACTTTAAAATGCTACATGAAGTAAAATATGAAGCAATAAGTGTACCACATGTCAAACTTTGCGTTGTCAAAAAGCCCCAAGCAAGAAAAAGTTCTGCATGTTATGTGTCGATCATCAAAAGACATTAAAACTACAATTACTTGAACAAAATATGAGAGTTTTGCCTGCAAATAACATTTCTCTTATGTTAACGAAAAGTGTCTGTGATTTGCGTTCTTTATTAAGGTCTCGCACATTTAACACATTTAAGTTCAGTTTTATTGGATTTTCTCTCAAGTTATCAAAGAAAAATAGAAAAGTCCATGAAAGTAGGTAAGTCTCCTAATTAAATTATTCACTAAGATTGGGTTTTTTTATCGTATACAATAAAAATAATTATAAAAAAAAGGATTAGTGTGACTCAATCACCTCGCGCGACCGTTAACGTTAGTATCGATTGCGTGCCTGCTTCCGGATTAAAACATTTTTAAGTCTTCTCGCTTTAAATATTAAAAAATAACTCAATTACTCTTCATCCGAATTATACATTCTTTCTCTTTATTTAACATTAATTCTAAATGCTAATTCTGTGAAGCTTAAAATTACATTTGATTTTGTCATAGAGTTACAGTCCGGATGTTGCAACTCTGGCAAAATAGTTTCCAAACACGGGGTTTCTACGATCTCAACTACTGCTGTCAAAACAAGCTTTCTTCGTCAATATAGTGTGAGTTTTTTTACAACTGGCTATTTTGTATGATACTTTGTAAGATGTAAGTAATGCTTTTTCATTTACATACTTCGTTTTTTTAAGAAATGCTTTTGTTTTTTCATATGATTTTAATTTTAATTCAAAGAGCTCTCGAGCTTTTTCTCAGGTTGAACTTAATGATCTGACTAGAACTTAGACCCTATCGAAAGAAGTAACTGCTTGTATTTATTTCCAAGAAATATGAAAGAAAAAAAAACCCTTTTATCGGTATATGAATCGAGAAAGGAATTTGTTACGAGCCTAGAAGAAAACAAAAATCTGGTCTACTGTTTAGATGTACCCGGATTGAAGAACAAATTTAATATCACCTACGATATAAAAACGAATGCAGGTTGTTTATAGATATAGATTCATATATGTCATCCCCCATTGTTCAGTTGAGCGTCGTTTGTGTTCCGTGTAAGAGTTATTTTACTAAGGGCTTGTTTAGGGCATTGAATTTTAACTGCGAACAGAAAATGAACGAACAAAACAGAAAATTAAAGTTTTGTTTTAAGCTTGCCAAGTCACCGACAGAAACTTATTGGATGCTGGTGCGTTTTTACGAAGATCAGTACTTCTCAAACTTCTAATATTTGCGACTCAGTATTCAATCTTCATTTTTATCATTTTATCCCCTCCAAACAATGACAATGTATTGAATTAAATAATACAATATTTTGACCCTAAACCTACAACACAGCTTTAACCTCTTAAGGGCCACCGGCGCCTATAAACGTCTCACTCAACCAGTATGTTAATTGCCTCGAACGTATATATACGGCCTTCCAAATTACGATCCTTTCTGTGAAATGCTCTCCGTAAAATTATTCAGAAAGCTTTGGAATGCAATAAAATCACCTTGACAGTGTTTGTGAAGGATTTACTTATACAAGAGGATTTACTTATTTATTCCTCTTCCAACCCTCCCCTCCCCTCCCAATACACCACATTAGCTTACACCACATAGGGAGATCGAGTAATTTATAATCCGCATTTAAGGGATTAATTATAAACTGTACACATTATCAAGAAAAGTGATAATTTTTGCATATAATTTTATACATGAGAAGCTTATAGGGTCAATGGTCATCAATAAATTTGCTTTTAACACATAGTATTGTTAAATTAATTACAAAATGAAATGCGCAATACTGACATATTTGTAAGTATATTATATCATTGAAATGTGTATTTTATTTTTTATGTCAGAATTTATTTTGTTTGTTCACTTTCAGTAAATTAAATATTTTCTAAAAATAACCTTTTGTTTTCGAATTTTCAATGTGTTTTCTCCCTCCCCCCTTTTTTCAATTTCATTATTTTTAAATAAATTGTGTATAGATGGAAAATGGCCCGTGAAGGAGATTAGTGTAATTCACTTACTTTCAGAAAAATATAAGAATTTAATTCCTATGAAGGATAAATAAAAATGCTTCGATATGCCACCTTGAAATAATTTTAGGTAAATAATTTCCTTTCGAAAATAAATTAAACGAAAATTTTTCTGTTAAAATGTTTCTTTCTCAAATTTCCCTTCAAATATTAAATTACGCTTTGAAATTATAATGTTTTATTTTAATAATATTCAAAAAATATATTTTGTAACAGTTAAAAATTCCAACAAAAGTTTGATTAAAACAATGGCAAATATTATGCTAAAATATTACAAAAATACCGAAAATAATGCGCAATTATCAAAATATAGTTCATCAATTAATATTACCTGTTCCTGTATAGTATACTTCCTTTTTAAAACTAGAAGATAAGTTTTCATTTTTTTCAATGATGTTGAAATTGAAGCACAACGGGGGAACATTCGAGTAACTTCTCACAAATGGAGCCAGCTTCATACTTTTAGTATTGGGCAAAACATATATACATTAAAAGAAATGCATTATAAACTATTGCAAAGAACTATTTATTAAATGAAATGATTATAAAACAAATTTATTTACTTACTTCCGGAATGTAAAGTGCAATTGAATATGTTTGAAGAATGGCATAACAAGGGGGGGGGGATCTGTTGAATTTACTAACTTGAATAATTTTTGGGGTGGAAACATGTACATTTCGCTAAAGTTTCTTGAAATCTGAAAAATGAAGACATCAAAAGCACCTTAATAACATAAATTATTCTTACAAAGTACAAGATTATTTGCTAGTAATAAATACACTAAATACAATTGAATCAGAGACAGACAATGCTATGCAAATTGTGTTGCGCTGCGCCTCATTTATGCGCACGTGGGAGCGCAGCGAAAGCAACATCCATAACAGGTACTTTGTTATTTCAATTGACAGTATGGGTAAATCTTTCGATTAACACGCTTTTGTCAACTACAAATCGTAGGTGATCGACATTTCGACCACTGAGTTTCAAAAATCGTTACAGAACTAGGATTTTCCACGTCGACAGCGTCAAAAGTATATAGAAAATATATGTGTGTGTGTGTGTGGATTTCACAGAAAATATGTTAGCGGTACGGTAAATTTCAAGGGACTATTATAATGATCGTAGATTGAAGCTGCTCATCCACCTTGAACATAACCAGCGAAAACAGCATTAGCTCAAATTACCACCCTATTGAATCAGGGCGTCAGTCATACGGTCAATAAGCGAATCGTGCAACACTTCCTTCACCGCATGGGCTTCATCAGCAGTACCATCGCTCATTGTACTTCCAGGCTGCACGTCTTGCCTGCACAAGGGAATGATTTCTAGAGGGCTGAAAACGAGTAGCATTTAATTATGAGTCTCAGTTACGACTACTTCACTTGGTTAGTGGCCAGCCAGCAACTCCAAGAATTCCTGAAATATTTTTAACTTCCAAGAACTTAAAAATATAGCATGCTATCATCGAGCAAAATATTAAGCATGGCGTTAGTATGTGCATGACAGAAAATAATTATTTCTCACAAAAAAACATATTAATAAGAACTGGAAAAAAATGCATTATAAAGTTATAAGAGAACAAAAAAAAATTTTAAGAAATGTTGTGATTATTAAAATAAAATCTGACCCAAACAGGTTCTTACTATATTCAATACAAAAATTTTAGCCGCTGTGGGATTTAAAAATAAAACAAATAAATCTTAAATAAGAAAAAATCAAAACATAAAAAACCTGTTATTACAAAGGCAATAAGAATGTAGAGATATTTTAATAAAATTCGATGATTTAAAAATTTGATACGTTTTATATTCAATTAAGCAAAAATAAGAAATACTAACCAAAAAATTGTCTGGATAATTTGGAAGATTTTCACCAGGATATAATTTCTTAAATTGTTTGATTGTAAGCCGCTTGCAACTATTTTCCGGACAGTACGTCTTACCTCGCATTCTAAGAAACAGAAGAACATACATTGTTCAAAAGAATTAAAGAATATTGTAAATCTTACTCGAAACGGCATAAATGAGTCCCCCCTCCCAAGAAAATTAAAGAAGAAATCACAAATGCTAATTTATCTCATTTTTCAAACTTCGGAGTATGCAAATTTTGTGTTCGACGTCAAAAATGACGCTTTAGTGGTAGCGAATGAAATTTAGAAGATCGACTTTCTTCTGGTTTGTCTTTCAACCTAATGAAAGACAAATCAAGTAAAAAGGTCCAACATTAAGTAAATGTGTTGTTTAGATGAGTAAGATGTTTTTCTATCTAATGAAAGAAAAAGCAGAAGAGAATGACCGTCATTGAGTAAATGTGTTGTTTCGGTGAGTAAGATGTCTCAGTCTAACAATCTAACGAAAGACAAAGCACAAAAGAATGACCGACATTGAGTAAATGTGTTGTTGTGGTGAGTATGATGTCTCAACGAATAATTTAACCCAATCAGAAGTTTGGAGAATTGTTGGTAGGTTGAGTGGGGCCAAATACAAGCAGAAGCTGCTGGAGTTTCGTAAGTTTGCTTTCCAGGATCTGGAAAGAATTTTGAGACTGAAAATAGGGACCAAAGACCAGGGCACGGTCATAGACGGGAAATAACGTTCAATGAAGATTGATATTTACCACTAACGCCTCGGAGATATCGAAATATGAACACTCTTCTTCAAAAACACTTTCGCTTGGCTACTGGCACCACAGTTTTGACACAAAGTGTCCGGCTTCACGCAGTAGGTCCCTATCCTCGCCAAACAGTGTTATGCGTTATATTAACAACTAGGTACCGTCTCACCCACAAGGAGTGAGCAACAGTGCATGTAAACAGGTGGAGAAGTCAATGGCACAATATTATTTTTCTGATTTATTTTTCTGTTCATCCTAAAAAAAGCGTATATTCATCTGGATGGAATGTATCTTAAGGAACAACTCGGCCTCGTACTCGGAAGTGACATATTTTGCGGTGGGGAAGTGATGGTTTTGTTGGAATTTTCATTCTTAAGTGATCCGATCTCCACATCATTCGAATTGGAGCTCTAAACGGTCGCTGATTTAGGAATGAGATTATCAGAACAATGGTATTTCTATACGCTGCAGCAGTTGATAACCTCCTGTTAATTGATGACAATCGCAATCACATGGTGCTAATTTGATGGATTTTTTCCTTTCTGATGAAGAATTCCCAGGAGTAGGCATCGTGTTCTCTTTATATGGATCGTATAAAGCATGTTTGGGAAATTCTAGACAAATAAGTTTCTTGCCACCTACCACTTCCAAATACTCTCTTAGAACATGAAGGGGTGTTCTACTGGAGTAGTGGGACAGATTACCCAGCTCTTAATTAATAGATTCACTTATACAGTGCCACCACACACACACATCTAGAATAACCCTACACCCCCTTTAAAAATTATTTTCTTTCAAGCAATCACCTATTTGTTCGTTTTTTCTCATAGGCCCAAAATGTGTTTTTTCCGTCTTTTGAACACAAATGCTCATTAAAACGCATTTTTATTTGCCAAACGTGTCACTTTTTTCTCATACAGCCTATCACTACTCTCGATCATTTACCAATCATCTAAAAATTCCATAGCAACAAGATTCATCAACAGACTAAATATCCTTTAATTGTTTTCAGCAGTGTACATATAAAAGTAAGCATGTTGGTAGCTCATAAGTATGATCCGGCTGATCGACATTACAGCTAGTGACGTATCTCAAACTATGAATCCAGAAAGGTTTCTTCGTAGAGGGAGGGGGGAAGGGAAATGATACATTAAGCAACATTCCCGCAAACAAATCATAGAAATAGTATATTAATTTATAAGGGTTGAAAAGTGGCCAAGTTCAATAAAGAGAATGATTTCATTGGAAATCAAAACAAATTGCTATGGGAATTGTAACACAGATCCCCTCATTTCGGTAGCAGGCCTATGTCTTCACTCTAGAAAAAAGATGGTTGATTCTTGAGGAAGTCTTGCCCAGCTTCAATCACTTCAACGTCCAAATGGAAACGTAATTGTGTCTTAAGTGGTCTAAAAACCTAAAAGTCATCGGTTACACACATTCAGACTGTACAATGGGTATTCTAACATTTCCCAAAGATTTTTTTTAATATTGCCCTGGTCTCATTAGGTGAAACGTGTGGGAAACATTGTCGTTTGCCGCCCTTCTTAAAAAATTTAAGACCATCTTTCTCAGACGTTCGACCTAAACCGTGCTTGCCGTAGACTGCCAATATTCAACGATAGATGTCCGCATTAAACTTACCTCCTGCAATCAGAAATCATACTCCCTCGCGTTGTTCCGATCTGGAATCATCCTTATATGACATGAGTTTACTTTTGATTAGCTTAAGTACCCGTTCTTTGCACGAGTTAAATTTTAAAGTAAATGAAATTCAGCATTTTGTAAGAAACATGATTTTTTTTATAAAAGGGTAAGGCCATTGCCAGATAGTGTATCCAAATATTAAAAATAATTTTAATGATTTTCTCATTATATAAATAACTTTAATTGAATCGCTATTCCGTAAAGAATGATTTCATAAAAATATACACTTGAATGTAAGAGAGAAAATAAACATGCTAAAAAGGTAAATAGAAATAAATGAATGAAAATGTAAATAAGAAATTATAGCAGGAAAGTAATAACAGTACTGTGTTTTTGCTATGGGAACTTTGAGAGAAATAACCTGAAATAGTTAAAGTGAAAGAAAAATTAATTATGAAATAAACCATTTCACTAAAATGCTATCAGAAATGATATATCTTAGGAAGTCTTCAACTGGAAAAAAATTAAATTAGTGTAAACTTAAAAAAAATATTTAAAACAGATAAAATAGGCGTACGTTCAAATAAACCATTAAATTAAATTTCCTGTAGCCTTAAATTAATATTATATTAGGAATGGATGTAATACTAATTAATATTTATATCACATTTTATGTAGGGTTTTAAATGTAATACAATAGTGAAAAATAATATTAGTTAGAACCAAAATAAAAAAAAACTATATAAAACAGGTTTACATCATCAAACATTGAAATAATACAATAATTCAATATATTCGGTTCGCAATATATAGAAAAAAAATAAAAATGAAAATAAACCATAATGAGCCGAATGAAAGATATCTAAAAATTTAGGTTCTTGTGTATTATCGCAACAATCGCCAACTCTATTAATAACTCGCGAAGTTGGCATCTTTTGTTTCCTATGTCATGTACGCTTTGAACTGGCAACCAGTTGCTTCGTTTCAAATGTTGTCGCCAATAGGCTGTGATAATAGTTAAGTGCCAAAATTTAATTATTTAGACAATATTTTTTGCAATATTTCAATTAAATATAATTATAATTCTGTGGCAAAGAACAACCAAATGAGAAAATACAATAATAAATAACTCTAATAACAATTGAAATATATATTTCATATACGAACAGTATGATATTTATCAGTACATATTCTCCATAAAACTAAAGGAGGAACATATTATAATAAGTAAAGTTAAACCATGTCTCATGAGACGTAAAATCAGACTAAACACTAAATTATAAAAAAAATATAAGGAAAAATATTAGAAAATCCGAACGTTATATTTTATTTTCTATAAACATTTTTGATATCAAATGGTATAAATAGATTTCTATATTTCAAGACTGCCAGAGGAGCATAATTAAACCATGATATCATCTGACAAAAAATCTGACCTGTTTCCCTATAATGATCAGAACATGATATTTGCTGCTTAAGGAAGAAAAGCAAATTTTTTTTTCATCCAAAGAAAATGTCATACAAATGTATTCACATTTAAAAAATAAATGCAATGTATGTGTATAAAAATCTTCAAAAATCTAGATTGTCAGAAGGAAAGTTAAAGCATCACGCAATACGACAAAAATTGCATTAACACTGAATTTTAATGTGCAAAAGAAAACTAAATTGTTGTACATTCAATCACATCCGAAGTCTGAGAAGATCTTCATGATATATATAACTTTAGCTATCTTTCTATGAGAACAAAAGAAGAGTTCTTATCGGTTGTGAAAAACATGAGTTCAAATGTAGTATATGTAGAAAACATGCCAAAGACTTTAATACCATTGTTGCAATAAATCGAGAGTAGTTTTTTTTAAAGATTGTCAAACCGTTTATAGAGCAATGAGTTTAAATTTAGTACTATTTTCTTTTTGTTATTTTTCTAGCAAGGAATTTCTACTTTATTTTTACAATAATCGATATTTAGAATTTGCTGATGAACAAAGAAAAGCAATAATGTTTTTTTTTTGACAGAAAGATTAAGCCCTAATTAATTTTTGATAAAAATTACCATAAACAGTTCCGGACAAACAAAACACTAACAAAAAAGTTCTTGAATATGAAAAACTGAAACAGAAATAAAATAAGCATAAATGAATATGAAGTAAGCTTACATATAGTAGGAAAAAAATTATGACATTAAATTCAGACCAGATAGCTATCTTAAAAAGATGAATTAAAATTTCGGTTTGATGAAACCATCATAAGCAGATCAGAACAAAATTGTTCAGAAAATCTTATAAGTAAATAAAACTTTAAACTTAAATCACAATATTTGAAATATATTTTATCCAGTTAGTTTAAATTGATTGTCCTTTTTTTTCTGTTACACTTATAGATAGATTTTTTAATATTTTTCTACAATGATGAAGCATGGAATTGGCTGATAAAGAAAAGAAAATAAATAAACCTTCCCTCTTTTAACAGAAGGAAATGTGATATGAATAGCTCTTTTGACAAAATGATCTTGTTATATAGATGGAAGAAGGCAAGAAGTACCACTGAAAAATACTCATATTCAAGCAAAGGTTTAGTTTTAAGCTTTACAAATTATTGGGCTAATAACCTTCTGTGTCGTGATATCAACATCATATGGATTGGAACGAAAGCATAACAATAGATTGATAACACCCTCAATATTTAGGTTTGTAACAACAAGTAAAAGCCATCACAAACCCATGATGCTTACAACTGATAAGTACCAAAATGCACAAATTATTTCTACTGTTTTAGACTCTCTCTTTCTCTCTTCTCTCATTAAGTTATCCGACTACCCTAAAATTGTAAATTTTGCCAAAAATTGACAAATTTTTGTAAAATTTTATTTTATAGCCCTTTTTATTAGCTTAAAAAATACAAGTTTATAGTTTTCTGTTCTTTAGAACAAAAACTACAAGTGTTTCAATAAAAGCAGTGCCATTACTTTCAGCAAGATGTCATCATTTATGTGTACTTAGATGTGTTTTATTTAAAAATGTTCAAACAGGATCAGCGATTGCTCAAAAAGGTTTGAAAAAATTAACTGAAATGATTTGTATATGTTCTGTATAATAGTAGAAGTGTTTTAATCTTCAAAATTACCAATCACTGTTTTATTACAAAATTTACAGTTCCTTATGTAAATATAATCACTGTTTTCTTAAGCAATTTCATATAATAATTTATACAAAAAGTTTAAGTTTTTGTAAAAATTAAAATATCTCGTATTCTAAAGGTCATTAAAAACTAAAAATAACATAGCAACGCATCTGAATTGAAAAATGGAAAATTTGTTTATAAACATTTGATACAGAATGGGCCGCATTTAGGTTATTTTTTGTAAATTTTTAACAGTTTTTCCCTTTTAGTAAAATAATATCTTTTTCTTTCCTTAATGTTAGCATATTTTTCTAAAATGTTATAAAGAAATCTAAAAACAAAAAAATCCCCATATCTCCATTTTTTCAACAAAAAAAAAGTTGTCGCAAGTAGTTGGATACCTTAAGTTAATAAACAACATGAAGAAAGAAAATCTTTCTCAGATACAGCTTAAAGATTTAAAGAGAGTCCTCAGGCGTTTTTGATACTTATACCCAAGCTAAGAAAAATCAGTATAAAACGACTTAGCACATCAGATGGAATGAAAATTTGGCACTTACGTATTTCCGCATCAATAGTCTGCTCTATTAAAAACTAGTGAAATTCGCAATCGCGATTTCCCATGTGTAGTACGCACGGAATCGGTAACCATGTGCTTCGTTTCACATGTAATGTTGCCATTAGGTATCTATTATAAAAGTGGACAGTACAGTAATATTAGGCCGAGAAAGAAGGGTAATCAAACCTTCCACCCTTGTTACAAACTACAAAATTACATAAGAAATAATCATAAACAAAAGTAAAACAATTACATTAACTGGAACTTTTTCGTCTTGCATGCGCAAATCCTGCCAAGTTGGCGTTATTGGCGACACCACACAATCTACATAATTTTTTTAAAAATTGTAATAAGCTGTGGATCGGTATTTTTCTATTGCACACCTAGTACATTCCCAGAAACATGTATCTTTTTTTGTGCGGCACCTTGTAGATGGATACCGATAACGGCAGGTAATTTTGACGTCCTGTTTCCTCCTTAGAGGGAGGCACCTGAGCTCTGATGATGCGAACCTGTACTAGGATTCAATTTTTCCCAGATCACTCAAACCAAAAACACAATTTAGGGATCTTTTACATGCCATATAATTATATGACATGGCCACTGTATTTCCTGCATCATAAAAATCCACCGACTTGGGGTGGGGTTGAACCCACAACCTTGGGTGCAGATATCCATCGACAAACCAATCACGTCACCCAGCCGTCAATCTACATAAAAAGTATTAATATTAGTTCTTATCTGTTCTCCATCGATTTTTCATGTATTATGAAAAAGATGCTACTGATAAGAACGGACCACGCATGACTTGTTTGGCAATTGTGGTGGTGAAAGATTACCAGCAGGAATGTTTCGTTTGCCATCAGTTGTATTCTTATTTGGTGACTTTATTCAATTTGTGAGAGCATTATTCAGTGCATTTGCGACAAAAAACTTATAATGTTAACATTTATGAAAGTTGAAAACTTTCTAAAGAAGAAAAATTATATCATTTTTTTTTTGTTTAAATTTACATAAAAGTATAACATGCACATAATTAAAGGACACGATTCACTTCGACCGACATTGCTAAATCAACTGTAAACAAATCCACGTTGCCAAACCGACAAAAGGAAATACCCTAAAAACACTTTCTACGATGATTTTTCGGAAAAAAAACTGTAATCCCTCCACAAAGAATAAAAAAGGACTAAATGCAACCACAAATAAACATATTTATAATAAAATATACAACAATCCCACAAAAATGTGTTCGAAACGTTAATCTTCGCAAAGTTATATGTGAGTGACATCATATCAAGAGTTCGCAAAAAAATCGCTTGAAAATTGAGTTTTTAAAAAACCTAAAGCGAATTTCGCAGAAACTCTCTTCTATGAATTTCTCAAAACTCTCTTCTTCTAACATTATGACCAATAGTTTAGGTAACGGTAACAGTTATACATTTACGTGGTACCTTAGAGAAATCTCTATCATCCACGCATCATAATAAATTTAAAAAATATGGATAATTTGCTGAAGTGTTACATAAGAATATAAAGTAGTCCACAAGGAGTGCAATGCAACAATGTTTGGTGGAGGGGTGAGTGAAAACCAATCATCCAGTCGATTAAGTTAATGACGTCATATCACTGACAACCACGCCCGTCTATCAACCCGCTGCCACATCTCGACGGGACGAGGGGATAAAAGGGAGGAATTTCTTTAATATCAAAGATTAAAGAGAATATTAATTTTAAGTCCGGTTACTCATTATCTATTAAATTTCTGCTTGTGGTTATTGAAAGGAGATTTTAAATAACCACTTGGAAAAAGTAAGAAAAGGGGGAGAAGGTTAAAATAGGATCAAGTTGTCACGCTAAACGCACGCAAAAGCTTGCATGGAAGGGAGCTGGTAATAATTAGAGTGAACGAAGTCTTGCAAAAGGAAACAACAAGTAATAAGTTTAAAAACAACACACGATTGATGTAAGAATTTCCTAATTTGTATCAAGACATTCTCAAACTTTTCAGAGTTGGGAAGTGTTGATATGAGTGGTTAAGGACTGCTCTAGGTCTCTTAGAAGAGTTAAGGATAGAATTATCAAAAGCCGGGATTTCTCTGATGGATTCATTTGGAATCTGTGGTAACCGGTTAAAAAAATTTGTGATTGTTTTAAGGAATCAAGAAGAGATCGCGGAACGTTAAGATCTTTATGCAAGGATTCGTTATTGACAAATCAAGGTGCGTCTGCTGCTCTACGCAGTTGAATGCTTTAAAAAGTGTTCAATCTTTTCAGGTGAGTAGCTGCTGCACCTGCCCAAGTGGTAGAAGGAAACAGCATGATGGAGCGAAGAATGGCGTTGTATATCAGAACCTTGTGCCCTAATGCGAACTTGCTCTTGGGAGAGATCAAACGATTTAGAGTGCTTCTCATTCCAGCCGCCATTTAGACCTATAGTTTCTACGTGCCACGTTTCATACTCCTGTTCTTTTATACATTATAGATTAATTTCTTCTAATGCTAACAGGTTTAACTGTTAAGTATTATACACTGGTGTCCAAAAGTTAAGCATAATTGATAATTATGTGAATAAAGAAGGAATGGTAAATCAGAATGGGGGAAAACGTGATATGCGAGTGTAAAATGGTTATAAAATTAGGAAGCAAATAAAAGAATAACAATAATTCATTTTATTATCCATAGTATCAGTGTGAAAGAAAACTGAGCATAGCAAGGATTCCCACTTTAAAGAAAAAATGAAAGAAAACATTAAATAACATACTGATGCTGCAGTTTAATAAGCGTATGTTCTATGACAGCCAGGCACGCTGCACAGCGATTTACCATACTTTCTATGAGATGATGAATGAGTTGTGGGATCAAACGATTCCAAGCTTCTTGGAGAGCTCTTTTCAAATCTTAAACGGAGCTTGGTGGGTATGAAAGGGCTACAATTTGTCTCTCGAGCATATCCCATACATGCTGGATAGGATTTAAATAAGGGGAGTTCACAGGCCACGACATGCACTGGATGTTTTCCGTTTCAAGGAAGTCATCAATCAGATCCGCTCGGTGACATGGCGCATTATCATCCATGAATATGAAGTCACAACCGAGAGCACCACGAAACAAGCGAACATAAGGCTCAAGAACTTCGTCTCTGTATCTTTGAGCAGCCACAGACCCCATGTCAAAGAAATGGAGGTCCATGCGGCCGTCCATCAGAATGCCTGCCCATATCATTACTCCCCTTGAGAGAAAATGATGTCTTTCCGTTATGTTTCTTGGTTCAAAACGTGTCCCACGTTCACTCCATATCGTTACCCACCAAGAATCACTACTGAGACGAAACCGGGACTCGTCACTGAACATCACATTAGCCCAATCTCCCACACTCCAATGTTGATGTTTCAAACTCCAGTTCAAACGAGCGCGTTTATGCACGGACGTGAGGGGAATGGAAACTGCTGGTCAACTGGCATACAGGCCAGCATGATAGAGTCTAATGTAAACAGTTTGTCTTGAAATTCGTATTCCTGTGGCGACTGTGAACGTCGAACCCAGTGCTCATTGAGTACTGCCCCTCTGACGTCGAGCATTTATTACCAGATATCGGTTTTGTCGAGGGGTTGCGACTCTTGGTAGACCTGATACTGGTTGTCGGGTAACATCTCCCGTTCTTTGAAACCTCTGCCACAGTCTTGAGATCACATACTGGTCCACATTCAGAATTCGAGAAACTTCAGTTTGTGATCGTGAGGATTCCAGCATTCCTACGATTTTTCCTTTCGTAAGCATGTAGAATTAGCGTTTTTGTTCCTTCATTCACCTTGTTTGATGGTTAACAACGTTCCTTCGCACAGCAGTTGCACAAAACTTGTCTGAACTGCCTATGCTGCGTGCGTCAGTTTCTCCGCGTTCCGACATGCTCCGGTGTTTCGCGCAGGACGTAGTCGACTGAAAAGTTTTGCATAAACCCAATGTTTCTTTTTCACCCAATTAATATCCGCAAGAAATTTGGAATAATTTTACGAATATTTACTCCATGTTTTTCGCCTTTTACGATTTATGCTTAACTTTTGGACACCAGTGTAGTATGCGGTTTGCACATGCTTCCTTCCTTCGTGTTCTAGTTTGGTGGCTCCGCTATAGCAGCCCTCATTCTGACACAATCGCATCAATCCACTTTTCATTTGGTTAACGCTTTTTTTCAAAAAACAGTATTAATTTTAAGAAAACATAAAATCATGGTAATTATTAAAATGTGGAATAAGAAACAGGTAATTTGACAAATGAATAAATTTTCGTTATTTTAATTGGGAAATATTTGGTGGTAATACCGCATTTATACCTATATATCCTGTGACGTTTTAAGGTCAGGACCTAGGCATCGTTTTTGAGGGAGCCTAGTCTCGCTCTTGTTTTGGCTTAAATAATATTATGATCCAAATAATCTTAATATTCAAATGTTATTTCCGAACGTACTCTCCAAAAAACTAGGAATTTCGAACTACTATCGACACAAGATTGCCATGTTGCCACTCACGATGTGTCTAAGCTTAAGCCTACCTCTTTCCACATTTAGCACTCATTTAGTGGAAAGGTGGATGTCGGTTTGTGCTTAAATGTGTGGGATTGTGAGATGCGCACATTTATTTGTAACGAACTCCCCGTTAATTTGATAACGTATGCTGTTTATTAAAAATGGCCGCAAGTGGTGCCTACTTCTACCAAAGGACTACATTTAGAAATATGATTTCAATAATATATAAGGCATAATTTATGTATCATAAAATTTCAGTGATAACAATGCAATAAAAAGTCGAAGTAATGTTTTTCATGCAAATCGTAGAATAAATTTAAATGATTTTAATTCTAAATCTTCCAACATTTGAACCTCGACAGATTTAACGTGTATCAGCCCCTCTACACGGTGTGTCTTTAGCGGTACTAGGGCTCGAACTCATGGAACATCAGCGATGAGTCCTCGACCATGAGCCCTAGGTTAGTGTGCTACTTTCCTTTGACCGAATCATGCTTGAAGAAAAATTAACTGTATTAGTTTAAAGTTATGTATATTTAATGTTTTATAACTTACTTTAATTTCTCAGGATTTTTTATTGGTTGAGATAAAAATCCAATTTAAATCTGTCTTCAATCTTTTAGTACTTAATTCTTAGACCCGATTAAAAAATTTTTTATGTGCCGGATCTATCCACCTCCTTTTTTCCCTTCAATATAATCCTCTTAGGAAATCTTTGGTCCATCAATTCAAGTTTATTCACAGCAAACCCTCTCAAGAATAAAACTTGATTATTCAGACTAGGTCGGATATATATAGTCTAAGTTATCAAGCTAGATAGAGAGAAAGTGAGGAGATGCGATAGATTGTTACTGATCAGGTATTATACCATTTTTATAACGTAATTCAAAGAATTGATACTTGAAAGAATTAAAGTGACGATTGGTCACACTAAAGTTAAATTATTGCTCTGATAATTGGAATAGTATATTTAATCCTGATATAAGAGGGTTGATATTTAAAGTCTTCTCACAATTCACGCATTTCGTTATTAATCCACTTATTGCTTGGATTGAAAACATCTCTTCTCGTTTAAATTATTTAAATTGTGTTGATAAATTATGTGTTCAGTAAATAGTTTCATTGTTGGTATGGTTAGTCTTCCTTCCCTTCCTCCTACAGCTGTAGGCGAGACTGAGAAAACATCTCAGTCCTTATAACTATATTCAGAAACCAATATAATGAATTTAATATGATTATTATAAAGTTCGCTTGTATATTAAACGTTAATTTTGATATGATATACAAAATATAGAAAAGCACTTGAGTTCAAACTGCGTAAATATAATATAGTGCTGAGGCGCTTTGGCCATACCCGTTTATATAGCAGAAGGTTACTCCGGGAAAACTAAAGTTCTCTAAGGGACGATCTTCAATGTGGAGCACGGTTGGATACCCTAAGTATTCGTCCACCATTACTTTGGTTTGCCACATAAATCCAGTAATAGCACATACAAGAACAAACAAGCGGAAACTGAATATGCTGCAATTTTTCGACTGAATAAGTGCTGCAATGCCAGGAATCATCGAGAGTACTAAAAGATCCAAGTACCATTTTCCCTTCGCCATTGGTGATGCTAAGAAGGAAAAATTTTGTTTATTTAAACAGGTATTTGAATGAAAAGTACAATGAAAAGAAGTGAATTTGGGAGAAGTACAATTTTTCTTGTGAAAGAGAAGACTGTTGTAAAACACGGAACATGATGTGATACACAGCAAAACAAAGTCAAAAATTAGAATATATGCATATTTATATTAAAATTTATTATATAAATGAAATAAAAACATATATATAGTTTTTGTACGCGTGGAACTGTTTTATGGATTTTTTTCAATACCTACAATTAGCTCACTGTCTCTCTCTATATATATATCTTGCTCAAATTTTCAATCGTTAATAAAATACTTTCTATTCATCGAATCAATTTCAAATAATTTTTTTAAACTTATAGTGGATGACATTTGACTTTAATACAGTTTTTTTCAAATATTAATTCATTAATTACCGGTTAATTAATTAAATTAATTACTGGTTTTTGACGCCAACTTAGATTTGTCTTCATTGTTGTAACAATGTAACTGTTAAAACAATGACAAAAGGTGGCGTCGAAAACCCGTTTTTTAGCCAATCTGGCCAATCCGGGTGTGCATTGTTACAACATCGCAGCAAATCATGCTCTCCTTTAAATTTCTTCTATATTATTTCATTCTCTCCCTATGTATGTATGCCCTATATATAAGTTGTTCAAATTTTCAATCATTAAGGCAATATGGTACCATCTTCACAATTTTTTTTTATTTTTAATATTTGATATTTGGTTTTAATTGTATTTCATAAAGGTTAATACTTGATAATAATTCCATACTAAAATTTTTTAATTTGTTGCAAAATGTTTGTAAAATTAAAATTTCTTTAGCTTTTTTAAGCAATTTTTATATTCCCAAGGCTGTTTTAAATATGTCTGTTCTCTTTCAAAAAATTTTTTCTAAGTACCTTATAATTTACTACCTAAAACTCTGCATGGGTTTTTTCTGCTGCTGCTCTTTAATTTTTTATTAATTTTTTTATAGTTAAACTTCCAAAAATTCCTAAAAAAACATTAATTTTGATTTTGAAATTTTTTAGAAAAAGTACTAAAAATGTTAGAGCTAATTTCATGCACAGTTTTACAAAACATACATTTCAGAGCATGTATAAAAAATTTCAAACCCATACTTAAATTATCAAAAAGAGACTTAGGGTTTTCAATAATATTAGAAAATACCATACAGTATATGTACAAAAATTCATCATGGAGAAATATGAGTTCAAAGTTTTCATTCCATGAATAGCATGATATAATATTCGACGAATAGTCTGAAATTTTTATGAAATGTTAATTAGCTTATTTAAAACTGTTTATTATAAAAAATTGCAGAAACGCAGAACTAAACAGTATACTGCCATAATGAATACATAGAACATACAAATGAACGATCAATATTTCATAAAACTTTATCTTAATAATTGAAATAAAAAATGAATACACACACTTCAGAGTTAATTCCATGCTCAGAGCTAATGCACAACATGTACGAAAGATGTTTATGTTTTTATTTTTTCTTTCCATGATATTAAAAGCCTTCGCATGTTAAATATTGTACACGAATGAAAGGAAAATCAAATAACAATTTATAGGTAAAATATATCAAAATCGAAGAAATTTATATGTGCATTTGTTTAAATAAATATCTTAAAATATTTTAATAATAAAAGTTTTGAATCTCACACACATGGGATATATATATATCACCAAAGACAAATATATAAAAATGGGAAAGTTTTTCTATTCTTGCGAATTAGATTTTTAATTATCTGAGTTATCAAAATGAGATTTAGTGTTTGTGCTTTTGGAGAATCCGTTTTAAATTTTTAATTTCATTCATGATTATATCATAAAAAGCCCACACAAATTTTAAATCTTGACCAAATCCATTTGATCTTCCAGTAAATAATTCACTCAACTAGAATTTTTGCATGAATTGCACAATTCTTTCTTAAAATGATTTATTACTGCATGTATAATGTCAATCTCATTTTGATGCGCATTAGAAAAATAATTAATTCATTTTTATGAGGCTCTTTTCTAGCAGATAATTTGAAATGTAGGCGTGGTAGTTGCTGTTTAGCATCAAGCATTGCTCCATTACTTAATGAAAAATGCAGGTAAAGCTTTGAAATTTATCAGGCGTATTTATAAAGTTTCGGTGGTATCAAATAAACCAATAAAAATCTTTTTCGACCGTTTAATGATTTTTAGGGTACCATATCTTCTTAATAAAATACTTTCTATTTATCCATTCAGAGTAGGAATTCATTTTTTATATTACTTGTTTAAAAGCATTTTATCATTTTTTTTAAATCTTCCTTGCAGAACATTAGATTCCTGGAATTTTTTTATTATTCCTTGAAACTTTGCTATAAGGAAATATATATTCGATAAAAACAAATTTTAAATCTATTTCTGTGTTTTGTAGTTAAATTTAATTTCGAAGGGTAAATGAATAAAAAGTTCAAGAGAATTCTTCATCTCTGACTCTTTCTCCGTATATACTGCACTAGAGCAGGGGAGCACAAAAAGTGGCCCTCAAAGAGTCTTTTTGACTCCCCCGAGACAATTAGCAAACCAAATACTGTTGAAGAGAAACAATGTTCTTTACATTTGGTTCAACATATATTTCTGAGCAAAGCTTTTTTTGCAAGATCAACGAAAGTATACATACTCGTAGATGCTAGTTGGCTGACATTAAAAATTGCGGGCTGTAATGTGAATTTCGAAAAGAAATCTAGCTACCGATTTCAAAAAAGAAAAAGTAGAAAAGTATGATATATTTGTGCACTGTAGATTTTTCTCATTAAACTAATTATAAAATTAAATGTGCTTGTAGCTATAGATACGAAATGAGGACAATAAATTAAATGAATAAAAAGACCACTATTTTATTTAACTTATATTTGTGGTGGTATCTAAAAAACTAGAAACAGCTTCCAGATTGAAATTATTATTTTGGCCTAGCGGTAAGTTACGTTGTGGTGGACTTATTCGATTCTTTTTACTACAATCCTTTTGGGGAACCTTTGGGGCTAGCATTCATATTATTTCACAGCCTTTCAAGAAGAAACCATGATATTTAAATTAATTTGTCTATATAAAGTCTAGGTTTTGTAGATATAAGATAGAAGGAGCCGGGGAGCTGTTATGTAAATGTGAATAGTGGAATATTTCATTCACAAACCCAGCGCGAGTTAAGGAAGTAATTCCTAAGAGATTAAATTAGATAGAGGATTTAAGGTAGATAGAATTAGTTATCGGTTCATTAGTGCTTATTCTCCTTATCTAGTTCATGTAGTCGGGTTTATTTAGAGTTGGTTATTGGGATTAGATAACGTTTTATATATCCCTCCTAGGTTTTCTTTTGTAGTTTTACTTGTGATTGTTTAAGTGTGCGTGAAGTTAAATAAAACTATTCGTTATTATAGAAGTTGTTGTTGATGCTTTGTCCCCCCCCCTTTAGCCATGCAGGGCCCAGAGAGAGGGGTGCCAATTAGGCTGAGACCCCACAACGTGCTTACGAAACGAAAGGTACCGAGATCGGATCCTTCTTCATTGGTGATCTTGATGTTGAACAAAGAAAACCGCACCCTTAGCAGAGCTGCCGGGTGCCATCAACCCGCTGTAAATGAAACTAAGCCGTAAGACATACATGACGTAACTAAAGAGCCATCAGATCCAAGTGACACAACCAACAAGCCGTCAGATTCAAATGATACAACCAAGAAGCCGTCAGACCCAAATGACGCAACAGCAACAACTCACGCGCTCCCCATTATAACGATATCCGTCGTTTGCTTACAAATTCAATGATAGGGGAGTGTGTGGTGATGCACGTATATAAGCCAGCAACTGAACTAATCATTTTAGTTAAGTGGTAAGTCCTGTGCTTACGGAATGAAAGGTACCGAGATCGGATCCCCCTTCATATTTATTGGTTTTTTGTAGTACAATTTATATCCCTTCTGAGATGTAAAGATAACAAATGAATGCAATCATTTTAAAAAGTGCGGTCCAACGTTATCCTTAGGTTCTTTAATGTGGCCCCCCTGAACCACAAAAATTGCCCTTCCCCCTGCACTTGAGCAAATAGCTTACGAAAAATCGGACTTCATTCACTACTCTGCCGATTTTAAGATTTGCAAGCAGTGAAAGAATAATCCTCTCTCTCTTTAATAATGCTGAATAAGTATTGGGACAACCTTGGTAAGAAATTGAATCTTAGAAAATTGTTCAGATCAAGTGAAACACATCAATTAATACTAAGTGTGAACATATCTTTTACCCAAAATTTTTACTTGATTATATTTCCAATGCCCCTCATATTATTTTATTAAATTGTACTATCGTAGGAATATACACGATTGGCTTAAGGGTCAACACCTACATTTTCACTTGTTCTCCTATCAATCCTCTTTTAACAATAACAAAACATTTTATTTCAACATTTAAAAACAAGTAACATAACAGAAGATTCTAAAGTCAATTCCTAATTGGTCAACAAATAAAATTTTTATTTTAGTTCATTTTTATTAAAAAGTTACAATTAATATAAATAGGTATGCACATATTTATATTAATTACACAATATTAAAAGGTAAAAATCTCCTTTTAAATTAACATTAAAAAATTTTTTAACCACATTAATTTTGTAATTACAATTTTTAAGAAATGTTTATAATGGGTAAGAATTTATCTGAAAACTAGTATAAAAGGAATGCTGACGTCTAACTAGCATATAATTATTTAGGTTAATTAAATTGTCATCACAAATTTAACAAAAGCTGTTTTATCCAATGGTTCTGCCATTCAGATGAAAAAAATCGACTAAAATATATCTCTTAACTATAATTAATTAATTAAATTAGATTGATGAATTTTTTAAAAAAAAACTGTATTAACACACTTTCAGTGTCATTCACTACAAGTTTCAAAAAAATGTTTTTGAACTTGAGAGATGAATAGTTAGTATTTTATCAACGATTGAAAATTTGATCAAGATATAAATGTATTTCGGAAGAGTGTGAATTATTAGCAGGAATTGTAAAGTAACTTTTCTCCTCCTAAAATATGAGTATAAAACAAGTAATATTGAAAAAACAAATTAATTTAATTCCTACTTAGGTCAACAAATAAAAATTTATTTTACTTTTTATTAAATAGTTACAATTACTATAAATATGCATATACATATGATAGAACCACAATATTAAGTGATAAAATAAAAAGCTATTTTCCTTGCAATTTTTCCATTTTCCTTTCTATATAGGGTTTTGGACTATTTTGTTTGTTACTGTTTATTCTTTAATTTAATTTAATTATTCTAATAAAATAGTACAGTATAAAAGAAAAGAAAATAAATCCCCTTCTCAGGAATTAGACCATTCCAGGTGAGATTCGAACCATGGAACGACCTTTGGATTAGAAGTCCAACGTGTTATCCATTGCGCTACGCGAGCACTACGAATGGTTTTCCTTTCTATATATGCTGTTGAACTATTATTTTTGCATGTAACGATTTATTCATTTTTAAATTTAATTAATGAATTGATCTTTGAAAAAACTTTATTAACATCATGTTTTATCCTCTACAAGTTTGTTGTTGTTATTGTTAGCGTGTCCGTGATCTGCAGATTAATAAGAAAACGCTTCATATCACTAGAAGTTTAGGACGGATCTTTACGAGACCTCCTACTCACAATCCTCTTGGGTATTCTTTGGGGCCAGCAAAACTTACCAATCTTCTCCTAAGAAGGAAACGTAATATGCAAAATAAGTTTCTTATACGTATTTTTTGTTCTCGAATTAAACAGTTAGTGAGTTAGAAGTGAAGAGAACAGATAACAGAAGATTAGTGTGTTGCTGAAGATAACAGATAACAGAAGATTAGTGTGTTGATGAAGAGAATAGATAACAGAAGATTAGTGTGTTGCTGAAGAGAATAGATAACAGAAGATTAGTGTGTTGCTGAAGAGAATAGATAACAGAAGATTAGTGTGTTGCTGAAGAGAATAGATAACAGAAGTTTAGTGTGTTGCTGAAGAGAATAGATATCAGAAGATTAGTGTGTTGCTGAAGAGAATAGATAACAGAAGATTAGTGTGTTGCTGAAGAGAATAGATAACAGAAGATTAGTGTGTTGCTGAAGAGAATAGATAAGAGAAGATTAGTGTGTTGCTGAAGAGAATAGATAACAGAAAGATAGAAGCTTAGATAACTAGAGGTGACAAGAAAAATACAAAGGTGAAGATTACCGGGAGTGGTTGAAAAGGCCTTGAGAAAAATTAAAAAAAGGTGTCATTGATAAATTATAATGATTAGAAGACTGCTTAATTTCAGGTACTCTCACCTTCCTTTTATTTCAATATTTAAATAATTAAAGTCGTTAAGTGGACATTAATTTCATATCTACTGAGTAAAGTAAGATTAGGGGGAAGAACCATTATCATAAAGTATTTATTTAATGCATTCTTTCCAAACCCTATTCTCGTCTCTGTTGTCTGACTGGATCATCCTATTTATAGTGTTCAATTGATTTGTGTTTGAGTCGATTAAAGTGATAAACAAAATAATTAGAATTTATCATGTGGAATGATTCTTTACTTCCTTCCACAACTTTAGCTGGATCACAGAGAAGACGGGAAGTAGGTTCATTTCAAAATTTAAAAAAGAAATGTATTTGAACTTGAATGGATGATCAGAAAGAATTTTATTAACGATTTAAATAAATATGTTGTTTCGAAAATAAAATTCCATTCAGTCCAAAAAAATCAACGCCTTAATTGAGTGGTTTTTCTACCAATATTATAGTCATTCGACCATATAATATTAAAAACATAATTCATAAAATTATATTTTAATATTGCTTTCAAGAATGCAAATGATTGGAAAATATATACTAAATGCGTTTATTACAAATGAATTTAAAATACTAATTAAAGTTATAATTTCTTTTCAAATATTTCTATTTTGCTATTCACAAGTATTTAGTCTCTTTAGCATTATTTTTAACAAATCTACATTCTGAGTAGAACAATATGTATGCAATTAAATAAATGTGGGAATTTTTACAATAATGCGAGCATTCACAATTCATTTCATTTTACTGATACATCTTATGGGTAAGTTTGTAAAGAAATTTTTGCATGCATGCATGATGAGAGTTTCAATATTAATATTAAAGCCATGGTTTCTTAAAAAGAAATAAATCCTCAGTTTCTTACTTAATTTTAATCCCTTACGAAAAGCTTAAAAATATTGAAAACAAAAATATTCCAACGCAACACTTTTTTCCTGCAATGAGAATTACAAGCAGTGAAGGTTAAATTTGTTAAAAAAGTAATCACATAACCGTTTTTTAACAGATTAACAATGGAAAGGTGCGGAACTTTTATACAAATGTATAAATTTATGCAATAATTTTAAACCGCAAGTAAAAAATCATCCGATAACTCATAAAACTCGCACAAAAATTAATGCAAATATTTTAAATTCACATGCTACTTAATATATATTACATAAAGTATATATAATGACTGCAAATACTTTATATTAGAATTAAATAATTACTAATTAATATTAATTTACTCATAATTTCAAAACTAAAGAGTTAAATCAGTATTTTTAAAAATATTTTTATATTAAAATAACATGAAGATATATACACTTACTCTTTCGCGTTCGTAATAAAAAATAGTATTTAGATTTCATATTGATTTTAATCATCTTATGTGTTTCGATAGCTCACACCATGGTACAATTGTAAGCAGTAAAATGATTATCACCCGCAAAAATAAATGCTCTGCGTGCATGGGTATCGATTATTTTTTTCCCAACTAATTTTAAAGAACATCGTATCTAACAATCGCATCAAAAGAGAAGCAATCTATAGCATGCTTGAGTTTTTAGAAAAAAAATTCAATTGCTGTAAGAACACAAGCCGTTGTTTTTAGATTAAAAACTGCATTTGAAGTTATTTAACAGTCACAAAGTAACACACACTAGAAAGTTTGAACAAAATTAGTAATTTAAAATGAATGTCTTTAATTGGAAATTTATTGATGGAAAAAAAGTTTACAAAGCTTGCTTTTAAAATATACAAGAGGGTTTTGCAAACTTATAGCTGTGGCGTGGCAAACCAATCACCCAAAGAATTCAAGGTGCGTCACATTGTATAAAAGATTTCAAAACAATTTGCTTCTTGCGATATTGCTTGCAATTAGGGAATTAGAGATGAAGAATACACACACGTTTAGTGTTTTTCCATACTTTGATTGTGCATCATTTACAAATAATTTCCTAACATAAAACTAAACATAAAAAATGCAACCCTTTCTTCAACATAAATAAAAAAAATTGTTCATGTATTGTGTATTTGTAAACAAATTTATAAAAATAAGAAATAAACAGTATAAAATATAAGTACAGTAGAACGTCGTTTATGCGAATCAATTGGGACCGGACACCGTTCGGTTATGTGATTGTTCGGATAACCGAAAACTGAATGCGATCCATGCAGTACATGAAACTGGACACTATACGAATATTGAAAGTTATCCTATGCGGGAAACGTGCTTGAAGAAAAAGCAAAATAGGTGCAAAATGTTGCAATTTTACCTTTATTGTGAAATATAATCACATATTTTTCGCTGTACCGAGTGAGTGAAAATTAACGTTGCACTGTTCAGCAAGAAGAGGGCTTTTTGCGACGGACCTCGTAATTTTGAACCATGGTCAAGTGACAAGGACGGCAACTAAGCTGGAACCACTTTCCTAACTACCACACCACACTAACGGGAGGACGTGTGATTTCTCGACAGATTTAACGTGCATCACTAACCTATACGACGGGTTTTTCGTGGTACTGGGCTCGAACTCATGACATGCCAGCCACGATCCGATACCTTGACCACTAGGCTACCGTGGCCTCTTTTTGCTATACCATTGTACATTTTCGTGTTTACGCTGCAAGGTCTCTGATTTTCTTGAACTGCAGAAATCGAGTAGGACAGCACTATGATTGTTCTTCGTACCATTCCATGGCTGTCTCTAACGCAGGAAACACGTCAGCATTTGATGGACCCTTTCTACTTTCGTTGTTGTTCTCCACGTCTTCATCCATTTCATCTTTGACACAGGGTCGGATTCTTCCTGCGCGGAAGACACAATCTAGTCAACATTTAGCATTTGAAATCCAAAGTTTTCTGCATCGTATGCCATCTAGTTTTCTACATCAAAAAAACTCAAATAAAGATCATGTAAGCACCACCTCGCTTGGAAATATACTGACCTAATATTCTGCTCAGACATTTACCAAATCACACAACCGAAATTCCCCAAATATCCCTCACCTTCAGTTTTTGTGTCACTGTTGGCCTCACGTGAAACAACTGTTGAGCATTTTACTGTTCGAAAACGTATCCGGATTTTGGTCCGGATATTTGACGCTCCGGATAATAAACACTCGAATAAACGACATTCTACTGTATTCTTTCCATGTAGTTTTAAAAAAATAAATATTTTAATGCACCGCTTCTTGTCTCGGACGCTCTCAACTTCATTTCGCAATATCAGGGGTACTATGTGTGACTTTCAGTTTAGTACGATACTGAACATTCAGTTGTTAAAAACTTCTTTACAGACAGAATATATTTTTCAAATCAAGAAGGATCCGTTCACTCAGACACGTAGAGCCAAAAGGGGGAAGTTGAGCTTATGCAATTTTTTTCAAACAAGTAAATCTCCCCAGCAATGAAATCTAACAATTTTAAATACAATGCTTGGCAATTGCTAAGAAACTTATTTTTTTCGGAATAACTAAGAACGAACAGACAATGATTGAAGAAACGAAACGAGGTACATATTTAATAGGGGCGATGTGCATTTATTGTAATGCAAATTGGTAGAGATATGGCTACACCGAAGAATTATAAACATAAAAATAAAATAAAAAGATTCCCCTTGGATGAGATTTTCAAACAGCTACAAACAATTGATATTCAGGTCAGAATGATGCAGATATTACGTCAGAGGGCATTACAGTGAATAATTTAATATGTGTGTTAACCACGGGCACTAAAACACTTTTTGCTTCTATTCTCCATGCTTTTCACTAAAATATCGAGGAGTCATTCCGGGTTCTTGTCCCACTCTTCTCTCCATACGGTTTTCAACTCTTGCACTGAACAGGGAGGGATGGTTCTTTGTACAACACGTCTGCCAAGAGCTTTCCATTAATGTTCAATAGGATTTAGGTCGGAAGATTAAGCAGGCCATTACATACGAATCATATCTTCACTTTGCAGTGTTTCCGATACCTCATCGCTTCTGAATGGCCGTGCAATATCGTCGATAAACAGAAAGTTTGGAAGTACAACACCCCTAAAAATACGAACATAATCCTGAATAATCTCGCTGCAATACCGCTGTGATCCAACGTTTCATCGTTTTAAGATGTGAATCTGCGTTCTGCTACTGTGCATGATGCCTGCCCACACCATCACGACTTGGCTGTTCCGATCACGTTCACTTGCAAACTTTTGTGCAAAACGTGTTCCACGCTTTCTTCACAGCAATTAGGGGCCAGTATCACTTGCCACACTCAAGCGAGATTCGTCGGAGAACATCACTCTAGACCATTTTTTGTGATCCCAACCAACATGTTCCTTACACCTGCGTAATATCTCTCGAAAATGGCGTGGTTGAAGTGGGATACAACGAACAGGCTTCCGTGCAAACAAACCAACTTGATTTTAATCGCAAAAAAAGGGAACCGGAGAACAGAGTTCCAGTTTACACAGAAGCACGGAAAAAAATGAGTTACCTCTAATATGCTTATAACACATGTTGAAAATGACCACCGTTCATCTCTTGGCACCTTTGGGCCCTGATCATCAAGTTGCGGGTGGATGAGAGAATATCAACGTCGCACTGATTAGCAACACGAGGGCCCTATCAAGTTGCGGGAGGCAGATCTAAGATGAGCTATTGAAATGGCTGCAGTTTTATCAGAAATATTCTGTTGTGGACCTGAGGGTCCCCCACTAAAAGTAATCTCATACTGACAGATCATGTGACCTGGGAGTCCAGTTAGGGTCAAGACCAGATTGACCTCTGCTAACAACTCTATTGGAAGTAGTGAAAATTGGGTAAATATGATCCATGGTTGCGTGAGAAGTATGGGCATTTGCACCATCCTGTTGGAAGTAAATGGTGGTCTTTTCTTCCTCAGTTAATGCTGCCACAAAAGGATTCAAAATGTTGGAAATGTAACATCCTTTTGTTACTAATAGTTTCAGGGCATTCTTTGTTGTCCCTTTAACAGCTTTTATTTCATGAGGAAATAAACGAGCAACCGTTTGTACGAATTCATTTTAACGTAACTTTCTTCAACGAATACTCTCTGCTACACTGTAAGTACCATCTTCACATCTGTACTGATCAACTCCCACTGACACAGCATGCCGTAAGATCTGAACCGGTTTTGATCACTTGGTATGCGTGTCACATTTCCGTCCAATCGTATCTACTCGTCCAGACCTTTCTTATTTACACTCACCCTGTATTATTTTTTGAATCAAAGTACTATTTTTGAAAAATATTCCCATGTCAAAAATGCTTTGATTGTCTCTTAATTTGAAAAAAAATATTTCAAACAAAACGAACATTAATCAGCTTAAAATAGTATAAGGATGAAAGGAAAGAGTATTCAATAATATATTGCAAAAGAAATATTTGATGGGGAATACATTTATACAATAAGAGACTGGGGGAGTATGCTACAAATATGTCGAGTTATTGAATACGCGGTATAAATGTAATAGATTTGAGAAATATATTGCAAATGTAGCAGGTTCAGGGACCGTATTCTAAAAGTAATATTATAAGGGCTTGTATTCCAAAATTATAATTGAGAATGTAGTTGTGTAATAAATATGTATTCTAAATGGAAAATATAGAATATTAGAATTTATTTTTAAACTAATTGGCTAGAATGCATTTGCTAGTTGGAGGATCTGGAGTTCTTGAAAGCAGCCATCTCTTGGACTATCAGCAACGTTAAAAGAAAAGCGAGGAAACTACGTTAAAATTTCACCTTATAAGGAAACTGCCAACAATTTAAATTTAACTACTCTAATTTCTGAAAATATTCGAAGTCGCAAAATTGCAAAATGAATACAATGAACTAACTTCTTTTCCTAAAATTGATTAATCACGATAATTTTAGAAAAAAATTCATGCTCTCAAAGTTGTTTATTACATCACACAAGTACACCCCAATCGGGCTAGACCTGGAGGAAAACCCTTCATCTCAGGGGAAAAAACCGCATCTGTGTACCACTAATAACTTAATACAACTTCACAGATGAGTAATCCTGCAAATACATAATTGTTCAGTCGGGACATCACACACCTTTTTCTAATAGACACATCAGGGTCTGCCACCCTGAAATGGAAACAGGGCCACTAATGAATCATAACACTTGCATATATATATTTAATACTATTCAACCATAAATACCTATTTCAGCATTATATAAACAAAAAACTGGTCTTTCAAAAATAACATCTCTTTTTGCGCCACTCTGTCTGAAGATCCTTCGCGCAGAGGGAGGCGGACATACGTAAAATCTGTCGAAACTCAAACGTCCTTGTGTGGTGTGGAAGTTAGGAGAGCAGGATGCTAGTGCAGGTGTCATCCTTGTCAGTTGACCATGGTTCACAATAACGAGGTCAGTCGTCAAAAATAGCTGAATAGGGCAGCGTAAAAATTCACACTCTCGATGCACCCTGAAGGGTAAAACTCAAGAATATGCCCATGCAATGCATTTATTAATAGCCACAAATTTGTGTATCATGGTAAATTCCCAAACATTAATTGGTTAATTATTGTTGCATTAAATCCAGCATCCGGACTATTGTAATGACTTTCATAAATCTGAGCCATGATCGAGTGACGAGAATAACACCGTAGTTAACAACTTATTCTCTACATCCACCATTGATTCCGAAACGTTCCTGTTGCTGCTTTAGTTGAGTGGCCCTGGTCGCGACCTTCTGCCGAGTCGTGGATTCAAATCCTAGTGCCTCTGAAGATTTGCCATGTAGAGGAGATAATGCACGTCAGATCTGTAATGGCTCAAAATCTTCACATCGGCGTGGTAGGGAAGATTGGAGAGTAGGTGCTAAATCAAGTGTCATCCTTGTCACCTTAACATGATTGAAAATTGCAAGGGCCATTACGGATAGTATGAGTTTCTTCAAATGAGTGAGTATTGACGTCGCACTATTAATCTGCTCGAGAGCTTTTGGCGACGGAACTCGTAATTTTGATCCATGGTCAAGTGACGAAGACGAAACCTGAGGTGGTACCCCTCTCTTCTAACTTCACCACCACACCAAAAGGTGGACGTTTGAGCTCTCGAGAGATTTAACATGCATTGTTCCCTTTACAGCAGGTCTTTAGCGGTACTGGGCTCGAACTCAGGACACACCGGTCACGAGTCCGTTACCTTGACCACTTTAATCTCGAGGGACGAGATAACACCTCTTCCAGGATTCAAAAACAAAGCATCATAATGAAAATTGTTATTGATTACAATTGATTATTATTTTTCAAAGTAAATTAATCAAGTCTTAAAGGAATTAGTATTTTGTTTCAATTTTTGTAGGAATTTGTATTTTTCTTTTTGGAATGGAGGGTTTGGACAAAGGCATGCCATTGCCGCAATGAAAGCGTTAATAAACTATTAATTTTAACTAATCGATTATATGCGACTTTAAAGCAAGTAACTTAATCGAAATAGTTGTGTATGCCATCTCACTTCTATAAATATATTCAGCGAACAAATGTGTGTTTAGTTATTTCTTTATTTTAAGCGAACATCTTTGCTCACTTAAAAACGTTATGGTATATCAGTTATTTCATACGTTACATATTTTCAAAGAGTTTCCTTTTTGTTCTAATATTTAGATTTTGATAAGTTTAGGTTAATTTCTCCTAAAAACTACTGGATATTTTTTAATTATCTAATAATAATGCCTTAATTATAGAACAGGGGAGTAAAACTCGCAGTCCACAACGAGCATTTTTGGTGCCCGGTCAATGTATTGACATACAATAATAAGTAATAAAATATAAAAAAATTTCTCTCTATATATAGGGAAGATATTAGAGAAACGATGTTAGTGTTAGGGCGTACTTATTAATTTACATTTTTCTTTTATATGTGTTTATTATAATGTTATAATCGAAATAAATCTATGTTTCTATGAATATTGATTTTCTTTGCGGCCCACTTTAAGTTAAACATTGTTTATTTGGCCCAAATCAGCCTTTGAAAGTTTTACACCCCTGTTACTAACATTGAATGATTTTGTAAATATAGGTTTCCAATATAAAAACTGGTGCATAAAAGTTGTATTTTCATCCGGCCCGAATGATTTGTGTTGCAAAATTCAGTTCTTTTAATTTTCTTAATTTTTCAAATATTAAGCAAAGTTCTTATGATAAAATTAGTTTTTCTAATGACCCTTTCTTAACTGTTTTGATTAAACGGAAACTATCTTTTTTAGCTTAGTTGAAACTAAAAATGGTTATTTGAACTTAATCTTGCCCCTAAAATGATTATTAGAAAAAGATATTTTGGTTTACTCAATTTTAAATTTTACCTGAGCAATTTTGTCATTGAATTAATGCTTTAATTTCTACTATTAAATTTTTAAATTTTTTGAACTAAAAACATTTAAATTTAATTTTTGGCATAGCAATCAATTGATTTTTTTACCATTAATATTTTTGAAACAGCTAAATGCATTTGAAGTTTTTTAGACAATATTTTTGGATTTCCAAATAGGGTATAGAATCAATGTATTTGACAATTATCATATTTTGCATTATATTGGCACGTTAAATGTTTATCACTAGAATGAATTTACATATAGTTTTGTTTATATCTCAATTCTTAATTAAAAACAAATTATTATATCAAATCGGTTACTTTATATATTTATAAGAAAGTTGCATTATATATTTATAAATTTTTTTTGAAAAAATGGTATTTGAAAATTTACGTTAAATATATAGATTAGTAAAAAAACAATCCCCTGTATTCAGACAAAATTTCATGTGACTTTTGAATCCCTTTAGAAGTTCTAATTTTAGAGTTATAAAAATCCTTGAATGATTTTCATTTTGATTAAAATATTTAACAGTAATGTAGAGATAAAGCAGACAAATGTTAAAGTAAATATGCCGTGCATTCTACGTTCTAACTGTATGTAAAAGAACTATTACGGAAATAATTAAAATTTAAAGATATCAATTTTTAAATTTGTAATTTAAATTTTTTTCTACTTATCTTTCATGAATGAATAAATATAGAATAGCTCAAATACAGAATAATTTCTTCTCGTAAATCCAGATGCAACACTCACCGAAAACCTATCTAAATATTAAGCTAAATGTATTTAACTAATAAGTAGGAACATAAAGCATTCAATCTAAGTATTTTTTTATTTCAAACTTTAAAAATGTTGTATATTAGACTTAAAACCCCATAATATAACACGAGAGATTGTAATTATTTAAAGTGCTCCGAAGTTTTCAGTTCTGCTTAGAAAGATTAATCTCCTAGATGCCAATTCAATATCGAAGTGCTACCAGCCAAGATATGTTCGCAAAGATGGGCGATAACATTAAAATATAGTTACCTTGATAGTTTTACCGTGCTGTAATATGGTTGTCATGGGAATGACTTATATTATGGTTAAGTTTTGTTTTTTTCCCCTGGTAACCCTAATAGTTTGACTATTTTAATCCTATTTCTTTAAAAATTGAACCCTTTTCAATGCAATTATTCAGACTACTGGTTCAGTCTTCTGTTGTATCTTATTTTCAAACATGGATATTTTGGTGCAATCATCAGTAATTATTAATATTTAATATTGATTAACTTTAATATATATTTATTTTCAGTATAATATAATTATATAATACAATTATTACATAGAATAATAAATATTATATTGATATTAATTATTGATTGATGTTGGTTATTCTCCTTTGAAATATATTTCTAAAAAGTTGTTTAAAATTAATTTCCTGACGATTTGTTACCTTCTTAGATTTTATATCACTTAACAAGCGCTATACTTGGCGCTATTCCTTCATCGTGCCAAACTGCGCTTACTCTCCGATATTAGATTGGTTGCTCTGCACTCTGGATACCAACATTCATTGTAAATAACATTTTACGCGAGTAGACGTGCAACAATAACTTGATAACTTCATACACCTGTTGCTCTTTCATTACTATACGTTACTACTCTGATTAATACAGATTACGAATAGACTTTTCTTTTATGTAACGAGTGGTAATGGAGGCATGATTTTTTTCCTGACTAAAGAGAAAGCGGTGTATTTGATTGGATACATGGCGTTTAGTTAAACAGCAGGAAACGCAGAAATTAATACGTTTAACTTTCCTAAATACTTAATAAAAAAACAATTTCAAAACCTACCTCAAAGTTGTTCGAAAGCTGGCTGTAAAAATATAAATCTAGGTCATTTGGATTTTTGACTGAAAAAATTCCAAACAAATGTACAAGCGGAACACGTTTTACCGAACCCTTAACGAATCATGCGATGTAACGAATATTTTTTCCCGATTATAAAATAAAGGCACCCTCTCCTTTTTAAAGAATAATAAACCCCGAATTAAATAATTACATCAATAATCGAGAAACATTTTTATTGGTTTGGATTAGAAAAACTGAATTTCGTTTCAAGTGACACCCTTTTTTGCCCGGAACACAGAAAGACTTGTCTTGTATATATAAGCAGCATATTTCGACGGTAAATGGTGCAGCCCATTATTAGAATTGGTTGATGCAGATGAGTGACAAGTGAAACCCATTGTGCGAGTTTTAAATAGGACAGGAAATCCCCCTTATTTCAGTCTACGCCATAACCCAAGGGATATTTTAGGTGTTTTTAATTTGAACTCTTTCTTGGAAGTATGATTTTATATACGCACAGTTTTGTAGAAAATGTTTTTGAAAATTTGTGAAGCATGGCTGATTGTCAGCAACTTGTTTATTGGTTTCGACAAATTAACTATTGTGATGCATAAATTGATCAATCAAAACTGATTGGAAAACATTTATTGGAAGCTGAAAACATGCCTCGTATAGTACGATGAAAAAATAAGTATTTTCGTTGCATAAAGTCTATACATAATTCCTTTGAGTCAGATTGTGACAAAGATTGTCAAACATTTATTAGTCTGTATTTTAAAATTTATAATTGGTACGTATTAATTCTTCAATAGTAATTTTTAGCTGTCGAATAAATGTAACAATGTATTTTTTTTGTTAAAATAAAACTTGCTTGTAAGATTTTCAAAAGGCAATTGCAAAAAATGTGTATTTACTTGGACCTCGATATTACGAATAACCCGTGGTAGCAGCAACCTAGTGGTCAAGGTAACGGACTCGTGGGACGATGTGTCATAAGTTTGAGCTTAGTACCGCTGAAAACCCGCCGTTTAGAAGACCGTTGCACGTTACATATGTCGAAGCTGAAACGTCCTTCCATTGTGTGGATGTTAGGAGAGGGGGTGCCAACTCGGGTATCGTCCTCGTCATATTAAAATTTTTCAAAATGTTTAGGTCCATAGCCAAAAGCTTTCGAGTTGCTGAATAGCACGACGTTAATATTCACTCCCTCATTGTTAGGAACAGCCATAAATTAACGAATTAAATGTTGGTCCCGATTAATCCGTTGGTGCTAATTTGATATGGAACGGTTACGCGCCAAGTTGGTTTATGTTCGCCAAAATGGGCAATATTACAATGTGGTTACATCGAAATTTTTTTTATCGCGAGGCAATGTGGTTACCATGAGAATGACTTATATTATTTACTTTTTGTTGATTTTTCCTTTAGTAACCGCATTAATTTCAGACGATTTTAATTCGATTTCTTTAAAAAGGAAAAAAAAAAATTTCTTTTGCAATCATTCTTTAAGCTATTCTTTTAGTATTTTGTGCTATGTTTTCGAATACGAATATTTCTTATATCATGAGTGAGTATTGAGATATATTTGAGAGAATGAGGGCTGT
This sequence comes from Trichonephila clavata, assembly GCA_019973975.1. NCBI lineage: Eukaryota > Metazoa > Arthropoda > Arachnida > Araneae > Nephilidae > Trichonephila > Trichonephila clavata. The sequence goes on from BMAO01012795.1 coordinate 77,241, forward strand.
GATTTCCCAATTCTACTTTTACTTTTATGTAATGCATTTTTAAGCGTTCGGTTTTGGATTATATTCATTGAAAGAACTCGCAGTTTTAGGAATATTACAAGTTATCAGTAACTTATTGATACTAGTTATTGCTTATAATTTTAAATTGTAACTATTTTATGTATAATTATATAATACAATTATTTAATATAATCATAGTTTATTATATTGCGATTATTACATAATTATTAAATTATGATTATTATTATACGTATAATTATTAAAGTATATTATATAGTACACAAAAAATTATTTTATTATATTGATAATGATAGATATTCGTTATTTTCAATCCATTCCTATATTATTTATTTAAATCTTAATATTTCGCAACATTTCCTTAAAATTGTTTCAATGGTGGATTTGTTATAGCTAGGCCGCCATCTTTGATTCCATATCACGTTAGTGTACTTTTTAGTAAGTTTTTACCAACTCCCCCCCCCCCTTTCTTTTTCTTAATGTGCTAAATAAATCTAAACTGCAAAAAAATCCCCAGTGTGTGTTCGTGAGTGTCACGAGTTTTGAATAATTCGACGGACCAAGTCTTTCGACTAATTTTTAAATAAAAACTTATCAATAACAATTTTAAGGTTAAAAGTAAAGTGATTGTGGGTTTCGTAGTAAGAGCAGTTGTTACCCATGTCAGTGATTGCCGACAGTTATTGAGCTTCCGATTAGTGTTACATACGGACGGTAGAGGGCGCAGGCGGGTGCCACTATTCCGCCCAGCCTTGCTATGTTCGCATGCAAGAACTTAACAATTTTGTATCTTAGCATAAAGTTAAGGATGAATTAATACAAGTAAATATTAAATGAATATACAATTGAACATAAACATTAAATTTCAGTAGATAATTAGTTTAAGTCCACAAATAATAGAATACATAAACTAAAGAAAATTGTAATATATAGTAAGTAATTTGTTACATATAACACAAGAAATACCATAAATTCAAACAATAAATTCAAAGTTAATCATATCATAGATAACCATACACATTCAATAGGCAGTACATCGAGTCCATTAATAGACCTTTTGTAAATACCTTTACTAGTTTTAATGTCTGCAACTCTAACTTTCTTATCCTTCCCCAGGTATACTTTCACAACATGGCCCAATAACCATTTACAAGGAGGAAGATTTTCTTCTCTAATTTAAAACATAACTCCCAATTTGAGATTATCTTTATTAACAGTCCATTTTGTTCTTTGTTGCAGACTATTTAAATACGAAAGGCTCCACCTTTTCCAGATCGTTTGAACAGATTTAGTTATTCTTTGCCAAACATTTAAACGATTTGATTCACATTGCATGAGAGACGATTCGACTCTAGCTGTGATCGGTCTCCCGATTAGAAAGTTCGCCGGGGTCAAAACCTCCATCTACGTCGGACGAAAGTGGAGTAAGAGGTCGAGAGTTCAAAATTGCTTCGATTTGCGTTATTAAAGTCAATAGTTCTTCATAACTAAATTTTGAATTTCCAGCCACACGTTTAAAATGATATTTAAAAGATTTTATAACAGCCTCCCAAAGACCTCCCCAATTTGGACTCCTAGCGGTAATAAACGACCATTCAATGTCTTCTGCGAAAAACGCAAATAAACTCTTCTCTATCTCTTACTAATTTAGTCAAAGCTTTCATTTCTCGGTTAGCTCCTTTCATGTTAGTACCATTATCCGAAAATATTTTATGACTTTTACCCCTTCTTGAAATAAATCTTTTCAATGCAGCAATTAAAGCTTGTGAAGTTAAATCACTAATTATCTCTAAATAAATAGCCTTTGTTAGAAGGCAAATAAAGATACAAACTTTAATTTCAGGACCTCCACACACACACCAATTGCATTATACATATTCGGGTGGTTATCAAAATTATGGAAACACCTGTAAATAATAGTGACATTTTTAAATGGGCTTTGTAAGCATTAAAATAAAATAGTGATCAGTTATTTAAATAAACAGAAATTCATATATTCTGGTAGTATATGGTAGTTTCATTGGAGTTTTGTAAGGCTTGGATTTTTTTCAAAAGCTTAAAATTATTTACCCAAAATGTTTAAAAAAAGGCAAGTTTTTTATTTTTTATGCACCATAATTAAACACCACATTTATTAGAAAAAAATGGGAGAATTTTATTTTTTAATTAAAATTTTAGTTTTTACATAACTTTATTTTACAACTGTGGATAAAAAATAAAAAAAACTTCTAAGCACTTTCTTTTTGTAAGTACACTCTACATAGGAAGAATTTTCATATAACTTGCAAAAATTTTTAAGCTAAGAGTTTCTCAAATAGTTGAGAATGTTCTCAGTTGTCAGCAAAGAGTTCTGAATTCGTATCCAGATTTAATTCATCCTCTCAAAAAAGTATCCATTATTCTAATGCATTCAATAGCAGCCACACAGGCTGTAGTTACAAAACATGTCATAGACACATAGATTGTCTCGGAAACAAAAACTTTTGATAATTTTTATAAATGCCAAAAGGCAGACGTTTAGCAAAATCAGGAACACTGGAGATAAAGGACAAACCACTTCCTGCACAGTTACTTAAAAACATATTTGAGAAATTAGTGCAAACTTTTTTTAAAATTTGACCAGGATGCAAAATCAACAGGCAAATTTTGGGCTGAATTTCAAGATATTTGGAAAGTATTGTCAAACGCATAGCATTCTTTCTTGTGATCAGATCTAGATAAAGAGTGTCAAAAACCTACTGAGATAAACAAACTTTACTGGAAATCCTTTTAAAGACTTCATCTCTTCTGGTCTTTTTCTTGTTAAGATTTTTAACTTTTTCTTTTGTTTCCATGTTATTTTGTCCTGGTTCGTACACACAGAAAAGATTAGTGAGACAAGATACACACAAACAGACAAGAGGTAAGACAGACAAGACAAATGCAGACCCGAGAGACACACAAGAAGCATTAAACCACAAGTTAGCAACAAAAAAAAATTCACAACAAAGTTTAACTGTAGAAAACTAAAGCATTATTTAAAATTTGTTTTAAATAAAATTAAATTTTTTAAAATATAATAGATTTTCTACCGAGTATATTATCTATATTTCAGCTATCATCTTATCTTACTAAAGATCTTACTATCAAAGACTTTAACCATATATTGAGACTTAAAACTTAAGTAAAATTTTATTACTCCAAATTTGTTAAAACAAAAACCAAGTTTCAAAAGGATTTCAACACAGTTAGCCAATGGAAAAACTTTATATAGATTCTTATATATCCAAATATATATACATTTAATTCACTCGAAAAAATTTATTATTTTTCAAAAATTAGTAAGAAAAACAAAGTAGATAAGACAGAATTACAACAAAAAAAAACAAGTTTAAGGAACAAGTATTTGGAAAATGATATAAAATTATACGAATTCAACAAAACGCCATTACAGTTTCTTCCATTCTTACGTGTCAAATTTTCTTACGAAAAGCTATACTTTATCAAACACACAATTTCTGAAGCAAAACACAGACTGTAGGAATTTAATAAAATCCATAAACAGTCACGCGTACAAAAACTATATATAATATGTTTTTATTTCATTTATATAATAAATTTTAATATAAATAAGTATATATTCTAATTTTTGACTTAGTTTTTCTGTGTATCGCTTCATGTTCCGTGTTTTACAACAGTCTTCTCTTTCAAAAGAAAAATTGTACTTCACCCAAATTCACTTCTTTTCATTGCACTTTTAATTCAAATACCTGTTTAAATAAACAAAAGTTTTCCTTCTTAGCATCACCAATGGCGAAAGGAAAATGGTACTTGGATCTTTTAGAACTCTCGATCATTCCTGGCATTGCAGCACTTATTCAGTCGAAAAGTTGCAGCATATTCAGTTTCCGCTTGTGTGTTCTTGTATGTTCTATTACTGCATTTATGTGGCAAACCAAAGTAATGGTGGACGAATACTTAGGGTATCCAACCGTGCTCCACATTGAAGATCGTCGCTTACAGACCGTTAGTTTTCCCGGAGTAACCTTCTGCTATTTAAACGGGTATGGCCAAAGCGCATCAGCCCTATATTTTATTTACGCAGTTTGAACTCAAGTGCTTTTCTATATTTAGTATATCATATAAAAAATAATGTTTAATAACAAGCGAACTTTATAATAATCATATTAAATTCATTACATTGGTTTCTGAATATAGTTGTACAGACTGAGATATTCTCTCAGTCTCGCCTACAGCTGTGGGAGGAAGGGAATGAACACTAATCCTATCAACAATCAAAATATTTACTGAACACATAATTTATCAACACAATTCAAGTAATTTAAACGAGAAGAGATGTTTTCAATCCAAGCAGTAAGTGGATTAATAACGAGATGCGAGAATTGTGAGAAGACTTTAAATATCAACCCTCTTATATCAGGATTAAATATACTATTCCAATTATCAGAGCAATAATTTAACTTTAGTGTGACCAATCGTCACTTTAATTCTTTGAAGTATCAATTGTCTGAAATACGCTAAAAAATGGTATAATACCTGATCCGTAGCAATCTGCCGTATCTCCTCACTTTTTTTCTATCTAGCCTGAAAATTTAGACTATATATATCCAACCTAATCTGAATAATCAAGTTTTCTTAGTGAGAGGGGGTTGGTGGTGAATAAACTTGAATTGATAGACCAAAGATTTCCCAGAAGGATTATGTTAAAAGAAAAGGAGGTGGGTAGATCCGGTACATAAAAAATATTTTATCTGGTCTAAGAATTAAGAACTAAAAGATTGAAGACGGATTTAAATTTGATTCTTATCTCAACCAATGAAAAATCCTGAGGAATTAGAGTAAGTTATAAAACACATTAAATGTACCTAACTTCAAATTAAAGCAGTTAATTTTTCTTCAAGCATGATTCGGTGACAGGAAAGTAGCACACTAACCTAGGGCTCATGGTCGAGGACTCATCACCGATGTTCCATGAGTTCGAGCCCTAGTACCACTAAAGACACACCGTGTAGAGGGGCTGATACACGTTAAATCTGTCGAGGTTCAAATGTTGGAAGATTTAGAATTAAAATCATTTAAATTTATTCTACGATTCGCATGAAAAACATTACATTGACTTTTTTATTGCATTGTTATCACTGAAATTTTATGACACATAAATTAAGCCTTAAATATTATTGACATCATATTTGTAAATGTAGACCTTTGGTAGAAGTAGGCACCACTTGCGGCCATTTTTAATAAACAGCATACGTTATCAAATTAACGGGGAGTTCGTTACAAATAAATGTGCGCATCTCACAATCCCACACATTTAAGCACAAACCGACATCCACCTTTCCACTAAATGTGGAAAGAGGTAGGCTTAAGCTTAGACACATCGTGAGTGGCAACATGGCAATCTTGTGTCGATAGTAGTTCGAAATTCCTAGTTTTTTGGAGAGTACGTTCGGAAATAACATTTTAATATTAAGATTATTTGGATCATATTATTTAAGCCAAAACACGAGCGAGACGAGGCTCCCTCAAAAACGATGCCCAAGGTCCTGACCTTAAAACGTCACAGGATATATAGGTATCAATGCGGTATTACCACCAAATATTTCCCAATTAAAATAACGAAAATTTTATTCATTTGTCAAAGTACCTATTTCTCATTCCACATTTTAATAATAACCATGATATTATAAGTTTTTAAAAAATTAATACTGTTTTCTGAAAAAAAGCGTTAACCAAATGAAAAGTGGATGGATGCGATTGTGTCAGAATGAGTGCTGCTATAGCAGAGCCACCAAACTACGGCTAGGGGGTTGGGACTATTCTACAGAATGGTAAAACGCCTCAAACTATTAGTGTAAATCTTTTTGAATGTATGCGATCCTGGAGCAAGATCATAAAATAAATTTTCCTTTCAAGTGCTGAACTAATTATTTCTCAAACGCGCGCGCGTGACTAACACTAATTTTTATAATTATCAACTTGAATCCCTGAATAATATTAAGTTTGATATCTTTTTACTCTAGATAATTAGGAAGGTTGAATGTAGAGCATTCTCTAAACTCCTTTTTCTTCTATATCATGCGCAAATTAAACGTTTTAATTACAAAGATTATTCTAAGTATTTGCAGTCTCCACAATGACTTTATGAATTTATTCTAAAGAAAAAGGTTAAGGTATACGAAAACGTTTAGAGAAATTTTTAACAAAATAGCATACTAAAACACTATAAATGCCCTTTAGGACTCAATACCAATAAATATTGCTATTTAACTATCAAAATTTAAAGTATATTACCTGAATTTTACAAAAATCACAATTATAAGTGAAATTTTAGCAATATTTTTGAAAAACTTCAAGGCAGTTTGAGAAAAAAGTAATAAACGTATATTAGTAAAAGTATTACTAAAACAAATTAGATTCTTTTATCTGAAAAATGTACTAAAATTTAAATTTTTTGTTAAAATTTGAATTTTTAGAGCCGATTGAGTAAACATAAGAAATGTTACTTTTTTTATGAGATCATTATTTAAATAACAAGCCATAACTCAAAGAGTATTCATACAATAAGAAATCTTTTAGTACATATTTATATTATCTAGAAAATAACATGAACATCAGGTTCAAAAAGTTTTACAGAAAATTTTACAGTAATACATTCCTAACATTTAGTTATCAGACTCGCCATGATAGATTTTGAGCAATTTATAGGCCCACTTCTGGTGGATCAAAAACCCACTTCCGGTTTTTCTAAATTTATAAAATTGATTGTAACTTGGCCTCTAGGTCGTGTAGAAACAAAGTATGTTTCGTAAAGTCAAAAGATAGCTCTATTCAATAAAATAAAAAACAAAAATATCTGTCTTGACTGAATTTGGTCATTTTCAACGTATTCGAATATCATATATAAGTTTTCATTGTATATGAACTAAAACAAGACCTTTCCATTTTTTTCACTAAATTAACTCTTCAAAGCAACTTTTAAAGCTGTATTCTTGAGTTTGCTTGTTTTTGACAAATAGGAAAACATCGAGCAGTATTAAAATAGCTGAATACATTTTACTTAGTAACTGGGCTTGAGAATAAATGAACTTGTGTTTAAAATATATTCATTGGATTAAAAAGTAGGTATTGTAACCAAGAATGGTTGCAACAATTTTCTACTGTTGCGTATTCTGCTGTAGTCAACTAGCTTTTCCAAATGACAAACCATCAACAAGTCAAAATACGTAGCCAAATATGATTTTTACATATGCGTAAATACGATTTTTACACATGCGAGGGAGCAATTTTCTATTGGTTGCATATCGCTGCCATTCGGCAACCAAATAGTAGATGGCATATACGCAAGTACTTCGAATTTATCAACTAAATGCCATTTTTATTTAAGATATTAGACTAACCTAAAATCCTGATTTATCAAAGAAATTTACAAACTTTTTTATGGTTTTATTTTATTGGCAATCTTTTTAGTTTTATAAAAATACCAAGTTTTTTTTTTATTTTCCATTCACTAGAACAAAACTACAAGTGTTTTAGTGAAATCAGATCCCAAAAGTTCAAAATTTATAATGAGCTTTACACTAAATGAGTTTTTTCGAAAAGCTCAAACGGAGACAGCGATTGCTCAAAAAAGCTCTTAAAAATAATTTGCTGAAACTTTGTGTATGTTCTGTGAAGGTAAAAACAGTAGAAGTGTTTTAATCTTCAGATCTATCAATCACTGTTTTATTAGGAAATTTACAGTCTGTTATGGGAATATAATCACTAAGTTTTAGCAATTTCATATAATAACTAAGATACAGTGCTCTAGTTTTTGTAAAAATTAAACTATTCCTGAATGTCCTTTAAAAAAGAATAGCAAAGTAATACATCAAAATTGTAAAAAAAATGAGAATTTGTTCATTTACCATTTGTACAGAGCGTATCCCGTTTATGTAATTTTGTCCTCTTATTTTTTCCATTTTAGTAATAATTTTATTTTTCTTAGTTTTAGCCTTTTATTCTTAAAACGTACTAAACAAATATAAAAACCATAAGAAATCTCCATCTCCATTTATTATGAAAAAAAGTTGTCGCAAGTCACACACACAGATACCTTAAAATGCTGGACAGGCATCGAAAGCTTCATACTCGTTGAAAGACTTTTCGACAATTTTAAATTCATCACTCATACAAAACAAAGCTTTCTAAACTATTTATTCCACATCTTAAGCTAAATAGAGCATTTAAGGTAACCAACTACTTGAGACAACTTAAAAAAAGTGTTGGCGCCTGCGTGCGCCCTCTACCGTCCGTATTTAACACTAAGCGGAAGCTGAATAACTGTCGGCAATCATGACGTGGGTAACAACTGCTCTTACTACGAAACCCACAATCACTTAACAATAACAATTTTAAGGCTAAAAGTAAAGTTTTTATTAAAAAATTAGTCGAAAGACTTGGTCCGTCGAATTATTCAAAACTCGTGACACTCACTAACATTGTTTGGTCCTGTCGGACCGTGAGACACGAACGTAAGCGTTATGAATAACTTAAACTAAAGGAAAAACACCCTTGAAAGGAAGTATCACTAGAATTGAAACCTTCTTAGACAACTTATCCGAAGATGTCAATAAAACTCAACTGGACGTTAAATTGAAAAAATCGATCAATTTCAAAAAAAATTAGAAGAATTGAAAGAAATCTCCTTTGGAATAGAAACAGCTACACCGACTGAAGAAGCGGAATTTGAAGATGATTTAGACAACTGTGAAATACGCCTCAAAGATTTGGAGGCAAGAGTTAAAAAATTGTTTAACTCTATTAATGTATCATTGTCTGTAACTGCAAATGAAAAAACAAACATGAAAACGGAACTTTTGCTCCAAACAAAAATTCATTCTATAATACTTCTAACCTTTTCGGAAAAATATGAACATTTTAATAGCTTTAAATACCAATTTGATGACTTAATTACAGCAAACGAACAACTGACTCAGTCACAGAAATTGTATTGTTTAAATTCATTCCTATCAAATGAAGTTAAAGAATTTGCCTCTATATTAGATACCTTTTCTTCATTGTATGAAGAACTTTAATCCCGATATGATAACAAAAGAGTGATTGTCGATATTCATGTGCAACAAAGATTAAATTTTAAGATAGAACGTGAGAATCAGAAAGAAATTCGGGAAATGATTGACTGCATTAAGAAAAACTTTTACGGGCTTTAAAATTATTAAATTATGAATAAAATAATTTATTTCGTGTATTTTTACTAAAAATTATGCTAAAGAAATTGGATAATGAATCACGGAAAAATTTCGAACCGAGTTTAAAAGCAAAAGATGTTCCCATCATTTAATAAATTCATAGCATATTTTTAGAACAACGCGAAACCATTCTATCCGTAAAAAAAAGATGTGTTGTAGAAACAAAAACAATAAGAAAACCTAATATATCAGTTAAAACAAGAATCAATCTTTTAATGAATCAATCTGTTATAAACAAAAGTTGCATTAATTTGTAAAGAAAAAACTTCACATCCGGTGTTTCGATGCAAGAAATTTCTAGAACTGGACCCCGAAAGACGATTAGATCTTGTCTGATTGCATAAGTTATGTAAACTGCGTTTGCGAAAAAACCATAAAAAGTCGGTGTTCCACGTATTTGTGCCCATGCGGAAATAGACGTTCCAGCTCACTTTGTACTGCTGCAATCGGAGACCAACGAAAGGGGCTTATCCCCCCATTCAATCTCAAGCACTAACAAACCAAGAGGACGGGGAATCCGAAGTAATAATTCCTTCCACCCTTAACACAGTCTTTAACAATGCAGCCGCTCAACACAGAAGGAACGTCCTTATATCGACTGGTAGCATTTTCTTAAGAAATAATGAAGGTCGAGAAATCAAGTGCCCCGTCATTTTTGACTCCGCGTCAAACAAATATATCTAGAAAGATGTGCGATTTTCTTGACATTGCAATAGATAAAATAAATACCTCAGATTCAGGACTCAATTCAATGAAACAAAACTTAAAGGGAAAAATTAATACTTTAATTTCTAATAAAAGTGGTTCTTTTAGAGAAAACAGAATTTTTTGTTACCGAAAATATTACCGGGCTGACACCAAGCGTTACATTAGATGTGTCGGAAGTATAAATTCCTGAATTTTTAGAATTATCAGAACCTTATTTTTACGAGGCTAAAGAAATTCATGCTTTACTGAATGCGGATATTTTCTTTAGAATAATTAAAGAACGTTTATTTAGTAAATGAAGAATTGTTATTCAGGGAATCCGAATTCGGATGGATTGCTGGTGGACGACTCCAGGAAACCAAAAGTAATGACTTTTCGTGTTTTCTTCTTAAACAAAATGATCCTATTGAGGATACATCAAAGCTATCTTTTGAGCTCTAATCACTTGGCATAAAAGATAAACCCTGCTACCGAGAAGATTACGAAGCTATGAATGTTTTTAAAGAAACCGTAATCAGTATGTAGTTGAACTACCCTTTCGTAAACATTGGAATGGATCGTCGGAAAACCTTTCTGTGGCAAGACAACTTCCCCATAAAAATTGGCAAAGGGATAAAGCACTTTATACACAATTCAAACAAACAATTCCTGATTACTTGAATCAAAGAATAGAAAAGGTCAAAAATACTGAAATTAACGTATGCAAACCAAATGTATTACTTACCACACCAAGCAATAAAAAAGGAGGGTCGTGTTACTACCTCTACTCGTATTGTTTTTGATGCAGCTTCACACCAAGCTAACGAACTATCACTGAACGATTGCTTGCGGCCTGGGCCTAATTTGAATCCAAATCTTTTAGATGTTTTAATTAATTTCAGGCTAAACCGAGTTGCAATATCATCGGACATTCGTCAGGCTTTTCTTCAAATTTGCTTGGTGGATAAACAAAGACTTCGTTCGGTTTTTGTGGACAGATAGTAATCCACGTATTGAGAAAAATCCCACTTTGCAAGTTTACAGATTTAACAGGGTGATATTTGGAGTTAATTCTAATCCATTTCTATTAGCAGCGACAATCAAATATCACATAGAAAAAATCTAACGAAATGCATCCCATAACTGTACGACATTTAGATTCTTTCATGTATGTGCATGATTGGATTACGGGACAGGATACTAGAGAAGAAGCTCTTTCCATGTCTCGTCACGCTAAGAACGTCATGAGAGACGCAGGAAGGGAGATGAGAAAATGAGTCAGCAATGGTGCAACTTTGATGGATCAGTGGGCGACTGAAGGTTTCGACACCTATCCTATTGATACATCCATCAGCTTGGGAACAAACAAAACAAAGGTATTAGACATGACCTGGCAAACCCTAGATGACTAACGTTAGACACTAAAGGTTTGCTAGAATTTGTTTCGATGAACAAAAATACTAAAAGATTTCTGTTACAAACTATAGGGAAGATATTTGATCCCCTAGGATTACTTCCCCCTTTACTCTTGGAATAAAATGCCTCATACAGGAACTTTGGATAAATAAAATAACTTGGGATGGAATTTTATCCCCAAAGTTAAAGGAAAAGTGGTTGATCTGGTGTAGAGAACTGTCCCTCTTGGATCAACTTCGGATTCCACAAGACTAGTTCTTGATTCTACGAATGATGAAATAAATGATATCATCGAAATTCACACATTTTGCGATGCCTCTAAACTCGCCTATGGAGCAGCAGTTTATGTGAAAGTGAAAAAACACCAAAAAGTGCTGGTTAATCTCATCACTTCAAAAACGAGGGTGGCACCCCTAAAGGTAGTTACTTTACCAAGACTTGAGCTCCTGGGAGCTTTAGTAGTAGCTCGTTTGAGTTCAAAGGTGCAGGAGATCATCCGTAAGAAAAAGGAGTGCAAGGTGTTCCGCTGGACAGACTCCAAAATAGTCCTGTTCTGGATTAAAGGCTCTTCAAAACGATGGAAACAATTTGTGGCTGACAGAGTGCAGGAGATCACCAAGTTAACGGATCCTGATTCTTGGTTCCATTGCTCAGGACAAGACAATCCCTCAGATTTCTTGTCTAGGGGACTTAGTGCAGACTTACTTCTTTCTAACAAGTGGTGGAATGGTCCAGCATTCCTAAAAACTGACGAACTCACAGAAACTGTTTCTGAATGCCCAGTACTGAGTGAAGAATAATATTTACCTGAACTAAAATCAAAGGATTCTAAAAAAATTGTATTGACTTTAAATTTTAATCCAATACTTTTTGATTACCTACTTTCTCGTTACAATATATTTCTAACTATCGTTCGAGTGTTAAGTTTTCTTTACAGGTTTATATTTAATTGTAGAAATCCAGCTAATAAGAGAGGGACCCCTTGCGTCAAATGAGATGACGGAGGCTGAAATTTATCTAATAAAACAAGTACGACTTGGATCATTCAATACGGAAATGAGAGCTATGAAAAATGGTGATGACATTTGTAATAGGTTTCAAATTTATCCCCGAATTTATTTTTTAACAGATAAGGATATCATTCCAGTAGGTGGAAGACTGGAACACTCAGCTTCCCTTCTCGAGAAAATATCCTATATTACTTCCCGCAAAAAGTAAGCTAACTGAAATTATTGCTAAATACTATCACGAAAAATATTTTCAACTTGGGCCCCAACATTTACTTTATTAGGTTAGACTTAAAATATGGCGAATTCACGGACGAAATATTTGCAGGAAAGTTGTGCATAACTGTTTAATATGCTTTAAATTTAATACTCAAATTTGATCTAAAAAATGGGCGATTTGCCAAAAGAAAGAATAACTCCTGATAAAGTATTTAATTCAACTGGAATTGATTTGTGTGGACCCTTCCTCAAAAATGAATATCAGAGAAAAGGTCCTGAAATTAAAGTTTATGTTTGTATCTTTATTCGCTTTGTATAAAAGGCTATTCATTTAGAGATAATTAGTGATTTGACTTCAAAAGCTTTAATTGCTGCATTGAAAAGATTTATTTTAAGAAGGGGTAAATGTCAAAATATTTTCGGATAACGGTACTAACATGATAGGAGCTAACCGAGAAATGAAAGCTATGACTGAATTAGTAATAGATCGAGAAGAGTTTATTTGCGTTTTTCACAGAAGACACTGAATGGTCGTTTATTACCCCTAGAAGTCCAAATTGGGGAGGTCTTTGGGAGGCTAATATAAAATCTTTTAAATATCATTTTAAACGTGCAGCCGGAAATCCAAATCTAATTATGAAGAATTATTTACTTTAATAACGCAAATCGAAGCAATTTTGAACTCTCGACCTCTTACTCCACTTTCGTCCGGCGTAGATGGTGGTTTGACCCCGGCGCACTTTCTAATCGGGAGACTGATCACAGCTAGAGTCGAACCGTCTCTCATGCAATGTGAATCAAATCGTTTAAATGTTTGGCAAATAACTAAATCTGTTCAAACGATCTGGAAAAGGGGGAGCCTTTCATATTTAAATAGTCTGCAACAAAGAACAAAATGGATTGTTAATAAAGATAATCTCAAATTGAGAGATGGTTTTAATTAAAGAAAATCTTCCCTGTAAAAGGTTATTGGGACGTTTTGAAAAAGTATACCTGGAGAAGGATAAGAAAGTTAGAGTTGCAGGCATTAAAACTAGTAAAGGTGTTTACAAAAGGTCTATTAGTGGACCGAGTGTACTGCTTATTGAAAATTGAATGTGTATGGTTATCTATGATATGATTAACTTTGAATTTATTGTTTGAATTTATGGTATATATTTCTTGTGTTATATGTAACAAATTACTTACTATATATTACAATTTTCTTTAGTTTATGTATTCTATTATTTGTGGACTTAAACTAATTATCTACTGAAATTTAATGTTTATGTTCAATTGTATATTCATTTAATATTTACTTGTATTAATTCATGCTTAACTTTATGCTAAGATACAAAATTGTTAAGTTCTTGCATGCGAACATAGCAAGGCTGGGCGGGATAGTGGCACCCGCCTGCGCCCTCTACCGGCCGTATGTAACACTAATCGGAAGCTGAATAACTGTAGGCAATCACTGACGTGGGTAACAACTGCTCTTACTACGAAACCCACAATCACTTTACTTTTAACCTTAAAATTGTTATTGATAAGTTTTTATTTAAAAATTAGTTGAAAGACTTGGTCCGTCGAATTATTCAAAATTCGTGACACGAAAACAGGGATATGGGGATTTTTTTGCAGTTTAAGATTTATTTAGCACATTAAGAAAATGAAAGGGGTGAAATTGGTAAAAATTTACATAAATGGGGCCCATTCTGTACGAAAAGTTTACGAACAAATTCTCAATTTTGAATTGTTATTTTGCTTTTCATTTTGGAAATAATTTCAGTATAATATTAATTTTAATTTTTTACGAAAACCTAGAGAATTTCTTAGTCATTATATGAAATTGCTTAAAGAAACAATGATTATTTTCGCAAAAGGGACTAAGTTTTGTTTTAAAACATTAATCGATATAACGGATGGCTAAAATACTTCCATCATACAGAACGCACACAAAATTTCGGTCAATTATTTTCAAAAGTTTTTGAGCGAACGCTGTCCCCGTTTGAGCATTTAAAAACACATTTAGAGTAAAACTCATTTTAAATTTTGACATCTTGCTTAAAGTAAGAGGGCATCGGCTTTCACTAAAACACTTGTAGTTTTTGTTCTAGTGAATGGAAAATAAAACATTTGGAATTTTTATATAAAGTAAAAACTGTAACTATAACTAAACTATAACTTTTAAATATATATCGTATGAGAAATAAGATGCGTATGTTTTCGAATGAAAATAACAAAGATGTCTAGAGAACACTCCATCGATTGTTGTTCCATGTCTTCTGCTAAGCTCATTTTGGTTTTTATTCATTTGTAGTTCTAATTTATCTTGTAGAAAGTTTACCAAGAGTTGTCCATCTCCGGACGCGAAATTAACATTGAGATCTCCTGCTAGAATTAGTGGCAACATACCCCGATAGATTTCTCCTAATTCTTCAGAGCGTACTCGACCGTAAACCCCATGAGTCATATAAAAATTTTATAATATTAACTGTGCTATAGGGCGAAATGTAAACTACCATTCTAATGTTTGCTCCATCGTGGTAAACACAGTGAGCAGCGCATACATCACCAATTGATGATTGATCAATATCGATTTCACGAGCATATCGTAATGAAATGTCCATGTTTGAAGTTACTATATTCGAGGCATTTAATTCTGATAAATTGCCTATCCTGCTGATATAACATTTTTTCGCTTAAATTTCCCAATACAATTAGAATTAGGGATGCCAACATTTTTATCATGATTTGACCGGATTTCTGATAGAAACAAAATATTGCTTGAATTAATTAAGAGATCGCTCAAGTCCGACGCGTGTTTTCTGAGATTTTGGCAATTGAAAGTAAACATGGACAACTTTTATGTCATTCATGAAATCTATAATCGTTCTTCCTATTGTTGACAATGTGTTCAACGAAGATATGCCTTTTCAAAGTCCACATGTTGGCTTTCTCCAACTATCATTAGCCAAAGGTGACAATCTATTAAAAAGGTTGATCACACACAAGAATACTGTATAGATGCTGTTTAAAACACTAACACCTTGATAATTACAGTAGGTGGGGAGTCCTTTTTATTAATAGGATATAAATGTCGCTCACTCACAGCTCTGCTATCTCTCTTGCCCCCACAGTAATACACGAAACTTAACTCTGTCTTTCTATCTTCACTAACCCTCTCAACTTTTGTTCGCCTCACCCGATCACACTTTTCTTAACGTTCTCGTCACGCATTCACCAGCTTACTCCCCAAGTCAAGCGTGCGTTAAGTTTTAATTCAATAAAGTAAAAAAATTGTCAATTTTACAAAAATCACGATCTTAG
>BMAO01012796.1:0-150646 GCA_019973975.1 Trichonephila clavata
TTTTTTGACTAAATGTTTATTTACCCATTTAAATGATGGCTTCTTTTAAATTACACGCTATTTAAGGTCTCCTAAATAACAGAGTAGATATTTGCTTTGACTTTCTATCCACATACGAGAGACTTGATTGTCCTTTAATGGCAGTTTGGTGACAAAAACAGATGCAGAATTCAGATTGCATACTCGTCACGCGTGTCTAAAACAGATACTTTGTTAAAATACTCTGATCACAAAGGGGGGCATCTTCATATTGATTCTGAACATTATGTAGTTTGCAACTATTCCCAGGATGTCTAAAAATGCGCAAAGCAAAATAATAAAGGGAACTGTTTCGAATATGATTCTAGCATTAAGTGAACTTCATTGGCGACATTTGTAATCAGACTGCGCCAAACATTATTTTAAGGATGTAAAATATTTAAATTTAAGTACCGTAAAATTCAGAGTTTAACACGTACTTTTAACACAAAAAAATAACAGCAAAATGTACCGGTGTGCGTTATACGGTGGGTATAAAAATGATAACTTTGAAAATAAAAAAACTATGAGCAAAGAAAAGAATTAGACTTCTACATAGATCGAAATATTGTATATTTAAGAGAAATTACATTCCTTTTGAGCTAAAAGGATTGCAGTTCTAGAAGTATACTATTTTTTTTTTCTAAATCTTGGAATAATTCCTCGAATAAATGACTTCAAGACATAAGAGAATTGTGAACGTATATTTCAAGTTTCTTCGTAAAAAAGGGGTGCGCGTTGTACGGCGAATATACCTAAAAATTAAAAATTGTAGCTTGAAAGTATAGGTGCGCGTTATACGCCGTATTTTACGGTATATCGAAATACTGTTTACTTACAAGAAATTACGTACCTTATGAACGTGAAGACTTGCAATTCTAGAAGTATACTATTTTTTCCAAAAGCCTGGGATAAGACCTCGAAGAAATGACTTCATAACATTAGAGCATTGCACTTGTACATTTAAAATTTCTTTGTAAAAAAGGGGTGTGTGCGTTTTACCGAGAATATACCTTAAAACCAAAAAAAATGCAATTTGAAAGTATAGGTGCGCCTTATATGCTGTATTTTGCTGTATTTAATTTCGTAACTCTCACGCTATTTGTCAATTTTCCCAAACGTCGCAGCATTTTTATTGAGAAAACACTCTGTTAGACGCTACTATCTATCTACAATTAATTACCGTACTCTAATAACAAATAACAAACTTTATTTTCAACTTCTAATTACTCACACCTTATACATTACTAACTATATCTCACTAATTATATCTCACACCTTATACATTACTAACTATATCTCACATATACATAACTAACTATATCTCACACCTTATACATCACTAAACTCTCACCTCATAGTACCTTACAAGCTCTACTCACACTCTCTAAGGCTCCTCTCTCTCTCTCGTCACACATAAAACTTCCCACACTCCCGATGATACACTTGCATAACACCGCTGCCGAAACAGTGCCATCTATTACCTTAACACAGCGTTTCTCAAACTGTGGGACGCCCCCCCCCTAGGGAGGGGGCGTGATAACTGTACGAGAAGGGTGCGAGCATATTGAAAAGTCGATAATGGAAGATTATTTTTTTAAAAAATTATTAATTTATTGAAAGTAAACAAAGAAAATACATTCTGACATAATAAAAAATAAAATACACACATTTACACTGGTATAGTACACTTATAAATGTATCAGTACTGCGCAATGTATTTTGTAATTTAACAATGTTAAGTTTTGTACAAATTTAATAATTGCCAGTCACTCAATGAGCTTGTCATATATAAAATTTTATACAAAAGTTAACATTTGTCTTGATAATTCGTGCGGTTTATAATTAATCTTTTAAATGACTATTAAAAGCTACGCTATTCTCTACCCAATACCATCTATTTCCACTTAGGTTGCGCGTATGTAATGTATGGGGGGGGGGAGAAAAGGAATATAAATAAGCAAATCCTCCGAAATAAGTAAATCAATCGAAAACACTATCAATGTCATTGTATTGCATTCCAAAGCCTTCGGAATAATTTTATGGATAGTAATGCACAGAAAAGCTCTTACTTCGGAAAGACGTATACATACGTCCGGGCAATCAATGCTTTGGCTGAGCGAGACGTTTATATACTCCGGTGGCATTTAAAAGATTTCGTCATATTGTAGCTTTAATGTCAAAGTATAGTATTATTGAATTCAATACTTTGTTAATGTATGAGGGGGGAGATGAAAATTATGATTGAATATTGGGTCGCAAATATTGAAAGTTTCAGAAGCACTGCCTTAACACATTCTTTCAATATATTTGTTACATAAAATGAAAAATGAATGTTCAACACAGAAAGCCTCCTCTTAAGATTTTTCCAGTCATCCCCCCCCCCGGTTCACATTCTGAAACTTGCATTTCCCCGTATTCGGGAAAAGTCAAACGGATCTAAGTAGAGAACGCTTCCCTTGGACTTATGACACTAATGCGATTTGAAGCTTCTTTCTGGCCCCCTAGGTCAAGAGACGAGTATCTATTTTCAGGAGTCACAAAAAAGAACCGGGTATCTCTAACAAGAAACCAGTCCCTCTCTTCTCATTACCAGCCAGGAAAAGCTCGTCGCGTGTGCTGTGATGGCTTTTTTTATGTGACCATCCCATTTCTTGCTGCAACGCATCAACTACCAAAAAATTGAGAGGAGAGAAAAAAAGATGCACAAAAACTACAGGACACAGTGCAGAGAGAGAGAAAAAAATCGCTTTTTTCTGATGCTTCCATTTATTTCTCAACCCATTACTTGATCTTGCAGAGAAAATAATATAAAAAAGAATATAAATAAATTACTGAAATAAGCGTTGTATTAAGGTATCCTCACAAACGAGAAGATTTCCACCCCCACTCCTCATGCGAATGTATTTTCAAGGGAGACATATGATAAAATTAAAAGAAAACAAGTCCTTTTCCAAGGTCCATAAAGCCGTTTTTCTTTTAATGGTTACAGATGTCTCTTCAGACGCAGGAAGGTACACTCGGAATGGCGATGTAGTATCGTTGCAACAACGATAATGTTGCGTGGGATTCTTATTTTGTGAATTTATTGTATGTCGTAGAAAAAGTCTCAGAATTGAGAAAGGGCTTTTTTCTAATCTCTTCAGGTGCTTGCATTTTTCGAACATTCATTTTTTTTTCTGGTTGTGTTTGCTCTCGTTTTATGACAGATATTCAAATGTTATGCTGAAAATTTAGTTCTGCCATTTTCCATCCTCTAAATCATCTGGTGCATTAATATTTTTCCAATTACCATTTTACCTTAATATGTTTACAAAATAAAAGCATTTATTTGCTCAATATGCAACCATGTTGTTCTTAAGGGATTTATAACTAAGAACTTGATTAACTTCATGGTAAATCCTTATTTTTTTACGAGGACACTTTACGATTCAATTGATAAAAAACGTTCAAGAAATGTAACCAAGTTTTTAGCCAAAATAATTCTTGATATAGTTTTTCTATAATTTAAGCTCTAAGTTAAGAAAGAGCGTTATAATAGCTTTTATGTTCATTTTTATTCACATTACAATGGCAAATATAAAGTTTAACCTCATTTATCTTAGAAAGAAAAAAAGACCCTAGTTGTTTATTTATTCTATTCAAATATTAGGGTTTTTTTTCTGTTGTACCAAATACTTTGATTTTTTTTTTCAATTCCTACTATTAGTTCACACATTCTCTCTATATTTATGCATATATATATATATATATATTTATCTTCAAATTTTCAATCGTTAATAAAATGCATTTTAAAGCACTCAATTGAGCTGAACTTTTATATACACGCTTATTTTGGATGACAATACAGAAATTTAGTTATAATTAATAAAAATTAATTGATTAAAACTAATTATTCAAAGAATACAGCCCCGTTGATATCATTTTTGGCGATTTAGCGACCATTTGGCGACTTGTGTTAAAACTTGAAAAGGTTTTTTTCTCACATTTTAAACCGCTCATTTGAGCTGAAATTTTCTATACTCTATTCTTTTGGGTAACAATAGGATAATTTAATTATAATTAATTAAATTTAATTGACAGAAATTACTTAAATTTTTCCAGATACAGCCACGTTGGCTTCATTTTTAGCGACTGGGGCCAAAGTTTTAAAAGATTTTTTTCTCACGTTTCAAAGCATTCATTTGAACTGAAATTTTATATAAACGATTGTTTTGGATGACAATACGGTACTTTAATGATAGATAATAAAAACCAATTGCCACTTAATGTTGTGATTCTGTCATATGTACATACATATTTATATATTAATTATAACTATTTAATAAAGTAACTCTAAAATAATTTTTTTTGTTGATCTAAGTAGGAATTGCCATAAATATTTTTTTTATTGCTTGTTTCATTTATTGCTATTAATGCAAGCAACAAAATATGGTATGCATTTTTGAATCAAAGCAATACTCCCTCTAGGGAGGTAACTGGGTGTCAAAATTAAATTGTGGCAATTGGTATTTACCTATACGATGCCACAAAAAATTATGCCAGCTCCCGGAGAATGTACTTGGTCTGTAGTGGGAATTGCTAATCCACAGCCCCATTAGAAAGTGGGGGGAATAGCATATTTGTTATGATAAAGTTATTTTCTTTTACATTTTTATACTATAAAAACTATTTCTTCTTTTGTAAACATTTCAAATAAATAATACAGCAAAAACGTCTTGAAATAAATTTCTTCTTGAATTTTCACAATTACTGTATTACGTTTAAAGAAATAACCATCAGTAATGCTTTATTTCATATGCTTCAACTAGTTCTGCAAAATTAAACAGTACTTATTCATGTGCATGCAAAAAACAACTTGGAACTTCCTCTTTTAGTGATCCAAAGCAGAGAAAACTACAAATACATTACTTTCTTGCGTGTAATGATCATCTTTAGAAAGAAGGAAAGAAAGCAAAAGAAACAAAAAAACAAATCAATCGTTCCATTCAAAAGCGTCCGAAAGATATAAACAAAGCCTGAAATTGAATTAAGGCTCTTACACGAGCTAAGGAATTTTGTATCCCCGCCAGTTTGTAGCTCTTTTCTTGCAGAGAGATTAGCATAGCCAATTCTGTTAAATCTCCTGAGAACTGAATCTAGTTGTTCTTGTAATTCCATGTCTTTTTTGTGCTAGGGACCTAAGAATAAATTCCACACTTTCTCTTTTACGTTCGCAGAGAATCTGAGATGAAATACGATAAATTAGAAATTCTACCTTTGTTTCTGGGAATCATTTCCTTCCTTATTTTCGAATACTTTATTGATTATTTTGAAATAAGTTTAAATCTTTTTTACTGGGAAACTAGTTCGGTAATTTTGTTGAAGAAAGATATTTCACTTCGCGTATTTTTTCCGGTTTTGCTTATATCATCAAGGAAATTGGTTGTTTTGTGGATTGCGTCCTGTTACTAGCGGTGATATATAAAAACAATATCAAAAGAAATTAAGCACCGCTTAAATTTCATACTATTTATATTTTGTTTATTTCTACTTTTATATAATGTTATAGATTTCTTTCTTTGAGAAAAATTCTTTTAAAAATCCCCATATGAAATAAATTATTTACACACATATATAGGTGTGTGTGCATGAGAGAGAGAGAGAGAGTACGTGTGTGTGTGTGTAGAGCACACAGGAATTTTTAAAGGGGGAGGCGGAGGATCGAGGTTCAAAAGTCCACTATGTTCGGATCATACTCCAATACGCCGCCAAACATATTCTTTTGGTTTTATCGAATGCTGGGAACAAAAAATAGTTGAAAAAATATTGAATAAATAATTAGCATTAATTAATAAAATAAATTACATTAATAACAAATACTTAATTAAATTAGTATAAGTAATTAACTTAATATTAGCACACAAAAGGAGGGGAGTCTGGACCCCAGGACCCCTCTTGTATGTTCTACTGATATCCTAATTCAGCGACAGAATCCAATTTCTTTCTTTTTTAGCCTTGTAGGAAGTGCAATTTTGTCTATTATTTTTTTCTTGTTCTATCTATATAAATAAATAAAATTGAAGTGTCTGTTTGTAATTTCAAATTAGCAGCTTTTTACTAAATGCATTTAAAGGTATGTAAGGTACTTATATCAAAAAATCAATTTTTAAAATTTTTGTCTGTCTGTCTGTCTGTTTGTTCCGGCTAATCTCGGAAACGGCTGGTGCGATTTTAAAAATATTCACCAATGGAAAGCTACATTATCAGCGGGTAACATAAGGTATATTTTATCTCCGTATTCCTATGGGAACGGGAACTATGCGGGTAAAACCGTGGGACGTTGCTTACTCCCCGCCAAGTTGGCGCAAAATTATGCATTTGGTCAATAATGGAAATTTTAATAAAAATTTTCTCACATTTGTAACAAATAACTGAAACAAAGTGTAATTTGGCATCTTTACAAAAAGCAATTTTTTAAATGGTTTTTTTATTAAATGTCTAACATTTATTACGTTACGTTTATTAAATGTCAAACTCAAACTTTGAGAAATATCGCCAAGTTGGCTAAGAAGTTCTCTATTCCGACAATCCCAGATATTGTAATACACATTTTCTCTCACTTTTTAAAGAGGGAAACGAAATAAAGTTTTAACGAATTGCGCGCGCGTGATATTGAAAATTCTATAGTAATATTAATTGACAGTTTCATAAAATTTTTTGATTTATTGTCCATAAAATCAACATTGAAAATTTAAACGACGTGCGGAGGAGTATTTTGCCGTTATATTAAAGCATCGTCATACGAAAATTACGGAAACTTCAAGTAAATTGATTTTAAATTCTACGTTTGTTTGGATTAATTAAAGCACATAAATAAACCGTAACGAAACAAACAAAAATACAAGCGGACAACCATATGCAATATCTGGAACATTACACAAAAGTATTCCTAGTTTGCTTCGGAGATCTCAGCTTTTATAGCTTTTCGCAACCGAAAGCTATTTGAGTCCTATGGTTTCTGGTATAGATTTTGGTGATTGGTCAGAATACGCGGATGATGCAATATTGCATCGTCTTGCATTGAAAAAATGTGAATGTGGCAGCGTTTTCGGAGTAAAGTTGTGGTTATCAATATATTCCTTATTAGGTGGGTTAACTAAAAATTAATTTTCCCACCAAGTCTTGGAGGGTTCAAGACCATTATGAATTAAATAAAATCCCTCGAGAGAAAATGTAAGTGAATAATTTTTACCTAAATACATATTTTTGACAAAAAAAATTATTATTTATCTAAATTAAAAATACTTTTCTACGTTTAAGTAAATCTTCTTTTTAAATTTTGTTTTAGTGTAGAATGTGATTTATTTACGATTAATATTTCTATATTTTGTCAAAGAATTTCATTATTGTATTTTATGTCATATAAAAATATCAAAATTTGGTAATGTAAACTCTATTGTTCAAAACTTAAAAAAATATTTAAAATAAGATTACTACAGAATACTTATCTTTTCTTTTGTAATGCTTGTTTAGTTAAAGTTCACAGATATTTTATTTATAAATAACAAGAAAATAATTTATTCTAAAAAAAGCTATTATGCTTACTAGATTTACCTTACTATTCTTTTTGTACTTCTCTTGCTACTTAAATTGTATCCTTTTATGTATATTTTTAAAATACATGTAATTAAAAAATTATAAAAAATATAAAAAATTTTTAAAAAAACCACTGAAGCTTAACATGAATAAATCCAATTTGCTTTAACTATTTCGGATCTTAGTTTTTTTTTCAAACAATATATTTTCTTAATAATCTCAGTTTTTTTTAATCTATCATTTTTCAACATTCTGAGGCAATCATGCAGGTAGATTAAATCTGAGTAATCGTTTTCTTTCAAATTTTTCCGTAAATAATACTTTTTTTTAGATCCTTGAAAATAAACTCGGTCTAAAGGTATATAATAAGTCTTAAAACTGTATTTTAAAGGATAAAAGTGTGATTCCCCCCCCCCCGCTGTTTTAGTTATTAGAATTATAATGAAAAATGCGCAGCCTAATCCGAAGTTCAATCCCTACACACTTCATAATTTCCGTGTAAAATGTAGATAGCCTTTTAATAATGAAACAAGAGCCATCTTATAATACCTAATGGGTTTTGCATTAGAAGTACATTTTCATAATCTGTAGAATAAATACTTTTAAGCATTATATATACGTGTATATATATATAGAGAGAGAGAGAGAGAGTTTTTTATTTTTTTTATTCAAAACGTCAAAAAATGCAATTAAGCTGTTTGTTTCCTTTTTAAAAAAATTTCATGAAAGAAGTTGTATATATATGATGTATACATAGGACTTTTAATAAAAAAGGGAAAAATAGTCTTAAGGAAAAGTATACAAAATACAGTTTTACTTCCTCCTTGGAAAAAAAATGTTGGATTTAACTTGCAAAAAGGAAGATGTTGTTGTTGTTACTAATGCCACCTGTCTGACGTAGTCAGATCGAGGCCCACGAAATTCATCATGGCAACGGGCTAGATCTACGCCTGTCGTTAGCCTAAGCTTTGAGCCCCCATGAAGGTGACAGTACGATTTTGCTCACACAACACGATAGATGGCGACACCATTCAGACCCACTGATTTAACGAGCACATTCTCCGTGTATACTCGGCGGGTATTTGGTGGCATCGGGCATCGAACCCAGGCCTTCCGGTCTGGAGTCCGATGCTCTAACCACTAGGCTACCCACAGCCCTGCAAAAAGGAAGAGATTTCTATATGCAAACTTTTGCGTATATATATATAGCATTCCCCAAAAATAGAGCCCAAACTCTGAACAGCCAGTTAATTCGCTTGGAATACATAAAAAAATGCCCAATGAGCTGTATGGGTCCGATCCGTAGCTTACGACAAAAATGCGAAAAACAAAGTATGACGTCTCAGCCAATGCAAGAAAGGAACACCGTATTGGGCACATCAACAGCAATATTTTTAAATACAGTAGAACGTCGTTTATCCGAACCTTTATTATCCGGAGCGTCAAATATTTGAACCAAAGTCCGGATACGTTTTCGAACAGTGCAGTGCTCAACAGCTGTTTCGTGTGAGGCCAAAAGTGACGGGGTAAAGGTAATTTGAGGAATATTTCAGTTGTGTGATTTGGTAGACATGCTAAATGATGACGAGGTTGTGACTTCCATGCAAGAAGAATTCGACCCTGTCGACACTGAAACGGATGAAGACGAGGACAATAACAACAACTAAAGTAGCAAGGGTCCATCAAATGCTGGAGCTTTTTCTGCGTTAGAGACAGCTATGGAGTGGTACGAACAACAACCATACTGCTGTCCTACTCAACTACTGCAGTCCAAGAGAATCAGAGACCTTGCAACGAAAAGACGAAAATGTACAGTGGTACAGCCGATACTTATTATGTTCCACAATAAAGGTACAATTGCAACATTTTGCACCCACTTTGCTTTTTCTTCAAGCACGTTTCCCGCATGTGATGATTTTCAATATTCATATAGTGTCCGGTTTCATATACTGCATAAATCGCATTCAGTTTTCGGTTATCCGAACAATAACGTATCCGAACGGTGTCCGGCCCCAATTGATTCGGATAAACGACGCTCTACTGTATTAAAAAGGCTTGATATATATCTGCCTTGCATATCGAGGTAGGCTTGAGCGCTAGTTGGAATGAAAGAGTACACACGTCGCAGCAGCTCAGTGTGCACTGAAGTACAAACAGCATACATTCCAGCAACAAAGTCCATTTGTGTAGTCATTACGTCTTGATTCATTAATTGCTTGAGATAACCCCATTGGAAAAAATCCAATAGTGAGATCTGGTGATTGTGGGGACCATAGGACCAGATCCCCAGGTCTGATCCAGTGGCTGGAGGATTCCATCCAGCCAATCGCATACAGAATCCATCATGCATCCTCATTCACCGTATTTTTCTTGTAAACTATGTTTCGTACAGATACAATTCTTTGGGCATTTTTTATGTACTCCCAACGAGAAATCTGACTGTGCAGAGATATGGTGTTATTCTTGCGGAACCCTGTATATATTTACTTTTGTATACTAAATTGTATTAAAAGTTTTTTTTAAGAACAAAAAGCGAAGATTAGCTGGATAGCAATAAAAAAAATTACTAACTGCAATAACAGAAGAATAATAAAACAGTTTTGGAAGATATCCGAAAGGGACATTACAAATATGAAAGAAATTCGTTTACTTAACATTTCGGAGCAGTAAAAGCATTCGAAGAGAATTCCAAGAAACTTATTCAAATTTATCGCTTGATTTGAAATAATTTGAAATACTATTGAAAATTTTTATTTTATCATTTTTGAAACTTTATTTTATGCAATATTACGGAAATCAAAATGCCTGTTTTTCAAAAGTTACTTCCTAATCTGTTTGTCCTTTTAAATAATGAAGTATTTTTTCGTTTGTTCACCGGCGCAAATTTCTCCAAAGAGGCTTTATTGCTGTCAACACACAATATACACATAAAAAATATTATTAATTCTCATTGGTTTTTCATCTATTTGTAATATATATGAAAAAGACGTTTCTGATTGAAAAATATCGTTGTTCAAAGTCACCAGCCGAAATATTCCGTTTGGCGTCGGTTCTGTCACTTTTGGCAACTCTATCACTTGCGCCGGAGAAATGGAAAGGTACGAGTAATAATTTTAAATTATTTGATTTGTTCACTAGGGTCAATTCTTCCGGACTTGTTAAATAAATTAATAGAATGATTTCAACGATTAATTTATTGAGAAATATTTCTTGAAACTACTACAAATTTTAATCTATATATTTCATATATAAAATTTAAAAGTTCACTTAAGAATTCAGGTAAATGAAAGAAAAATTTAAGTAGGTGTAAATGTAATAATAATTAATGATTTGGATAAAAAAAATATCGTATTAAATCTTTCTTCGCAAAAGTTGTAAAATAACATATTAACAAGTAATGTAATTCTTTTTTTAAAGTCAATTCCTACTTCGTTAGAAAAACGTACTGGTGCCATTTGCTGTAGCTAGTTGTAACTTTAACAGAAATGACGCAGAATAAATTTAAAATTAAAAAACAAAATCTAATTAATGATTCAATATTTGTAAAAAACTGTATTAACATCAAGTTTCATCCGCAACAAGTTCAAAAAATGTATTTGAACTTGAAGGGATGAAAAGAAAGTATTTTATTAATGATTGAAAATTCAGCAAGATATATATATATATATATATATATATATATATATAAGTAAATAAATATGTAGGGAGAGAGAGTGAAGTAATAGTAGGGGAATTGAAAAAGTTAGAGCCTTACAGGCATTATTAGATTTTGCTTTGACTTTACAAACTTTAAATGTGTTTTTCTCAGATTTTTAATTTTAAAGATGTAAGTGTTTACTAATCCCTAAGGCTTTTTTTCTGTTCAAGATAAAGTCCTGAAATTATTTTTGTATATACTCCCAAATATACGTTCTATAAAAGTTAGAAGGGATTTAAGTCTGAGACTTTTAGTTATTTTTTTTTTTAAAACTACGGTTAATATTTCAAAAAAATTCGTGTTTTTTTCTGGTTTATCTATAAAAATATATTTACTAAAAATCAACAAAACTTCAAAAACTCTTAATTTTTTTAAATTGTAGTAATAATAATGGCTTGTGTCAAAATGCTTTTTTTTACTTCCAGGATCAACTTAATTACATAATATGAAAGTAAAACATAAATTACATTTACTATTACTATCTCCCAAAAAATTTTTAATAAATAAGCCTTACCGTCGAATGTTAATTGAAAAAGAAAAGTTAAAAAGTTAAATTTAGTTCATTTTAAATAGTATTTTTAATTAATTTATATATTTTTATCGATAAATTTATCTAGGAGGAAATTTTAAAACAAAAAAGTACTTTATTGTTAATTTCTCCTATCCAATATATTAATAGCAATAAAAACATTCTTCTCTCTATTGTTAATTGAGTTTATATTGTTTTCACTTTGTTTCCTTGCATCTTTTTTAATTAGATTAGGAATAATTTATAATACAAAAGAACCCAGAGTTTTCTTCATTTAAATCTATTATCTAAATAATGTACGGCTTTGGTTCGTTGCTTAAATATTACTCCTGAGAAATGAAAAGTACATTTTTTTTTAGAAAAAGAACAAGCGATTCATTAAAAAATAACAATGAAAAACCATTTGTTTTTGAAATAGAAAAAGACAAATTATTTACTTCGGAGGTTTAACGTTATTTTCAATGGATATTTTTCAAACAAATGTTGATTTCCTTGAAAATTCAAAAAGAAAGTCACAAAATTGTTACTGGATTTTTTTTCTCTCGTTTCACTGCAGTCAAAATGATTTTCGAAACAAGATAAAATATTTATACTTTATAATATATCGCAGGGAAAAATAGTTTAAAAAAAGTATGATTATTACAAATTTCCAAGGATTAGAAATAAATTACGTGTGTGTGTTTTAGCATAAATTCAATTATCCTTTCACGTTTCATTTTATAATTATTTTTCTTTGAACCAAAAATATTAATATTAGTTTTTCTTTTTCTATGCAGCAAATATATTTTTGTTTTTTTAACTCATTTTTAATTATTTTATTTGTATCAACAAACTTTCTTATTACTTAATTTCTTACAAATTTTTTTTGACTTTATCTTGCGTCTTTTGTACTTTTCGGCGTGAAAGTGACTAATAAATTAATATGTTGATTTGCTCAAGCTTTTTTTAAATTCCTGCTATTAGTCCACACTCTCAATATATTTATATATTTATCTGGTTCAAATTTTCAATCGTTAATAAAATACTTTCTATTCATCCAATCAAGTTCAAATAAATTTTTTTAAACTTGTAGTGGATAATACTTAAAGTTATTATAGTTTTTTTTTTCAAATTTTAATTCTTTAATTAAATTAAATTAAATTAATTCCCGTTTTCGACACCAACTTAAATTCGTCTCTATTGTTGTAACAATGTAACTGTTAAAACAATGACAAAAATTGGAATCGAAAACCGGTTTTTCAGCAAAACTAGCCAAACTGGGTGTGCATTATTACAACAATACAGACACACACACAAATCATGCTCTTTTTTCAATTCTTGCTGTTTTAGTTCACTCTCTTATATTATATGTGTGTTGTTGTTTTTTGTTTTTTTTTTTTTTTTTGTTTTTGTGTGTGTGTTTGTGTGTGTCGTGTTTTGAAACAGCTCCAAGCATTTTTTAAAAGCGGTTTTTATTCAACTAGCAATCTCTGTGTCTGCTCTGAGAGGAAACGGATACGCAAGTGAAGTGTAAGTGGCTTTCCACTCATGTCCAAGTGTCTTATGTACCCTTCTTAGGGCGAAGTTATATTTGAAAGTTAAGCATGACATATGATGCTATAAAAATTAATGGTCTGGGATTAAAAGTGTTCTGTTTTGGGCCATCTGTTCCGAGAAATAAGTGGGTGCTTAATTTAAGACTTGAAGATGTAACGGAAAATAAAAGTTAAATGTTGTATAGGGAATTTAATTTGAGGTCTAATTTAATTATTCTTGTATATATATATATATATATATATATATATATCTTGTTAAAATTTTAAATTGTTAATGAAATACTTTCTATTCATCCATTCAAACGAGGATTATTATTTTACTTGTTTATAAACTATATTACTTGTTTAATATGATAGTTAACTAATGCAAAAACCCAATATTAAATTTGTTTACCTAATTATAAAAGGATGTCTCCGGTTGCAACAGAAGTGCATTTTTTTTAACACATTGTTTTAAGTAACATGCTTTTTAATCTAAATATTTGTTAATTTTGCTCAAACATTTCATTCTGTAAAACGGCGTGTATTGCTTAGCAGAAAGAAAGCATGATAAAATTTGTAGACAGTTTGGAGGTACACTAGGTCTGAAATTAGTAGCCAAAGGTGTCAATTATGTTAACTAAAACGTTTTTGATCCGGCAAGCATAGAGTAGAAATGGGCTTGGATGACGGTTACAGGCAAGACATTCATGCTGCTTCAAGTGTACGCCACACATCATCAGTTGTATTGGCTTGAGAGTGGTGACCCTCTACTCTCTCAGCAATTCATGACTAGATGTTTTAATGGATGAGAAAGTACTCGCCTGGAAAACAATCAAACATACTCTATGTCAGTGATTCTCAAAGTGGTCTATATGGACCCCAAGGGGTCTACGGTAGCTTACAAGGGGTCTACGTCAGCATAAAAAAAATCGGGGGTCCATGAAGTGTAAATTGGGGTCTATGATTGTGACTCTCATTTAACCCATTCCTAGCTTTGATTTTAACTTATAATGAATGGAATAAATATTCCACCTTACACAGGGGTGTTACTTATTTACTTACGTACATTTTATTTTATTTCAACAGATCTATCTATCTAACAATCTCGAATTATGAAATATCGGGAGAAAGTTTTTAATTGCTTTTCCTTGTGAAAAGGAATTTCAGCGCGGTTGCCAATCTCCATAACGAAAAAAAAAAATACAAGACGCTTCCAATAGAGGAGATTTAGGATTCAACCTAACAAAATTGATGCCAAATGTTAAAAATTTGTTAAAAAGCATCAGATTTATCCCTCACATTAAAATAATTTATTTTCAGCTCAGTTATTTTGTGTAAAGGTACTGAATTTTAATTTAATTAATAAATGTTTAAAATTAAGATGTGTTGGTTTTTTTTTAAGTTTTTCAGAGTACAGTTAATTAAAAGTAAATAGCTTTGTACCAGTTATCGAAAACACATTTAAGATGACGAATTTACAAAAATTCAATATTAAGCAAGCAGGGGTCTACCACAAACCGGAAAACATGGCAAGGGGTCTACGAGACAAAAAAGTTTGGGAAACTCTGCTCTATGTCGAGGTAGGTCAGAACACATCGGCCAAAGAGCTGCCTTTCGTTATTTTATTGAAAGATGACATCTCCAAGACCTTGAAGGCAGGACCCTGTCATTAGCCTTAAGGTCTGAGAAATGCAATGCTTATTGTTCAGATTATCAATGAAGCGAACAAGAGGTGTGCGTATACCCAATGGCTACCCACACCATCACACTATATCAGGGCTGGCGAACCAATGGCACGCAACACAATATTTTGGGCACGCCGTCGATCAAAACGTTTTCCATTTTAATTCAAAATAACAAAGATCAACACGAAGTATTACGAACAAACGCGAGTGATTGGTCGCAGTTTTCAGCTAGATTTTCTCAATTCAAAAAATTATCGGAAACGCTCAAGTTTTTTTATGTATCCTGATATGATTTCTTTTAATAAACTGGATATGCCCCAATTTGATTGGTTGGAAATTGAAAAATTGGAAATGCAACTGATTGATTCCCAGTCTAATTTAATATGTATTAAAAAAATTTTTGAAAAAAGGAGAAAGTTGTAATTGATTGAAACAGATGGATCAGCATGCAATATAAGTAAAATGCTAGTAATCAAGTTTTGGAAACATGGAATTCGACTCCAGACACATTTAACTGTTTGAAGAAGCTGGACCATGCTATTTTAACCATATTTTCATCTACCTACGCCTGCGAGTCATTATTTTAAGAGATGAATAACATTAAAAACTCGCTGAGAAACCGTTTGGCAGTTGACTCAAATTCATCATGCATTTTGCTAAAAGTAACATCTTACAATCCTAATATAAGTTATTTTTCATCTAATCTGCAACAGCAAAAATCCCACTAATGTTGCTTTAGTTGAATTACACGTTTAAGTAAAACATTTACGACTATAAAGTACAAAATGTGTTTTGTTTTCGAAATAATTTGAGTTGTTAGTATTTAGTTTGATTATATTTTTTCAATAATCGCAAGTCAAAATTATTTGACGTCACATCTGTACCTCATTAAACATTTCTTTAGAAAAAATGGCATGTTGATCCATAAATGTTCGCCACCCCTGCACTAGATGCTGGGCTCGTATGACGATGTCGAATGTAAGTAGGCTACGTGTTCTCTTCTGTGCCTCCAAACACTGATACACCCATCACATTGTTACGTGCAGAACCCTAACTCGCCTTAAAAGCAGGCAAAACTCGTACTTCTGTATTCAATTCAGTAGTTAAGCCCCAGCCCCCTAGGCACCCAATAGGAGTCTATGATCACGCTACCACCGACCAATCAGAGAGCAAGCTCTAAGCTCTGACTCATGCAAAAAAAATATTTCTCTACTGCATTCAGATGAAGTATCATAGCCATGCCTCCCGGATGCCATCGTCTCAGCCAATAGCCATGATTCCTTTTAAGCAGAATGAAAAACCTCACCATCGCCACGCATACAGTCCATGTTGCTCCAGACGACGTCGCACTGATTATGCGATTACTTGTCGTGGTGCAAAAAAGCCTACTTCCTGTCTCAAAGGCTGTGATGTAACTGTACGATCCTGCAAGGCTGTCCTGACAACATGATTATCCTCTTGGAGGTGGAGTGGTGGTAAGTGGTTGGAGATCCTGCATATATAGTTTTCAGTCCTCCTAAATTCACTGATTCCGTATTCGCATGATAGTCTTTGGATTCCGACCAAAGCGAGCAGCACAACATCATGAGACGATAAGACATGCTTTAAATAGGTCACGATTCTGCCATTACCAAATTCCGAAACTTCCTGGTTGCCTTTTCTATTTTTTATACGAAGCATAACACGATCTTCTCTCAAACAACAAGTCCCGCAGCATAGCTTTCCTTTTATGCAGAGTTTGAGATATAATTTCTTATGTTTCGCGTCATCTCTTTCCACTTTTTGCTGTTCATTTGAAAATCCCGTCAACTTTCTTTCATATGAATTTGGTGTTTGTATCATCCTGATGTTTTGTTTTCTTAATACCAATGTTTGCAATTCTTAATAGCCAATTCTGTTGTTATTGTTTATACTGCCATTAACATATTGCTTATTCTATTAACTATTTTTTATAAAACTTTTTATAATAATACAAAAATTAACGTTTATTATTCAGTATTCATAAATGCAAAGAGTATAAGAATATAATTTATTATATATAACTCTTCATTATGACCAGAACTCACGCGCTCGAGACGTTAAAGATTCACGATAATTGGGATTCTTATTTGGTTAAATAAATTATGAAATTCTCAGTTTCAAAAATATAACAAAAGTATATAAAAACCAATCAAATAAAAGTGGTAATCGCTTTTTTTTAAAGCAGAATAAAATTTGTGTGATTTCGTAGGAAGAGTATTTCTCACTCTTTTTGAATAGTAGTATTTTTTTAAACTATGAAGTTTATTGTTTTAAAAATCTAACAAATAATAATCGCATTAGAAATAACATTATATATCTAGGTTAGTTTATTATTTTACCTCATTAAGCAACAATATGCGCGTACTTATTATTCAGTTCATACTATTAGCTCACTCTCTTCTCATATACATATATATATTACCTAGTATATATATATATTTATGTATATAAATTTATTACCCAGTTCGGGAATGGATAGCACATTGCCTTAAAAGAAGTTTGCCAGCTCCGACCACTAATTTTTATTACCTAGTATTTCAAATATACCTCTTCAATAAGACATATACTTGAAGACATCTGGCTTCTGAGGGGCCGCCTATTCATATGGTTAACACGTGTTCGTCTCTCTCTCTCTCTCTCTTACAGACAGATTACAAAATGATCTCATGGAATAAAGACAGTTAAAAAATTATTGCTTGATCTTCACTCGAAAAACACGACATATATATATCTTGTTCAAATTTTTAATCGTTAATAAAATACTTTTTATTTATCCACACACACAATCAAGTTCAATTAAACTTTTTTATACTTGTAGTGGATGACACTTGATATTAATATGGTTTTTTCAAGTATTAATTCATTAATTACCGGTTAATTAATTAAAGTAATTACTGGTTTTCGAAGCCAACTTAAATTCGCTTTCATTGTTGTCACAATCTAATTGTTAAAACAATGACAAATGTTGGCTTCGAAAAGAGGTTTTTCAGCCAAACTGGGTGTGCATTGTTACGTGCATTGTTATTGTGCGTTACAACAAAGCAGACAAATCATGCTCTTTTTTCACTTAGTACTATTAGCTCACTCTCTCACTATTTTTAAATATTTATTTATTCATATATCTTGTTCAAATTTTCGATTGTTAATAAAATGCTTTCTATTCATACATTCAAAGTAGCACAATTGACTTAAAAATTTTTTTTATATTACTTGTTCAGATATGCTTTAATTTTTATGTTTCATTCTGTATTTTATTGTATTATATTAATGGTATGTCTTCTATTGAGTCAACATTTTTTATGTTGCTTAGGAAAACATACGAAGAATCTACTAGTTTAATATTCTAGATATTATTTTCCTTACCTCTTTATTTCTCTCGTGGATTACTCTACGTGAGAAATAAAAGAGATATCTACTTTTAAATTTATACCTTGAGAGACATATTATTCTTTTTTTTTCCTTTAAATAATTGACTCGTACAGAACGTGGCATATGTCGAAACTTGACTGTTTTGTAATAATATATTACCTTCTCTTTTAAATTAATTTACTTGCAGTCTGCATTTATACTTTTCACTTCTGTTAAGCTGATTTACGTTTTTTTATTCAAGCTGCTAGTTTTCTTAACTCAATTAATTAAGTAAAAAAGAATTTAGTTTTTATGCTGTCTCGTCTGAGTATTGGACTTCTCCAACTCATACAGAAGAAGGTTTTAAGTTAAGCAAATATCTCAAGTTTAGATTTGTACTGTTAGTTGCTTTATAAAACCGTTTTTCTATAGAAATCTGAAATTTTTCTAAAATTGTAACTGAGTTTTCTATTATTTGTTTATGTTTCTGCTTTTTACTGTTAAGTTTTTATGTTCTTCATATATTTTCCCTATTCAAATATTTTAATAAGGAGAGAAGAAAAAGTCGAATAAAAATGCTTTTTTGTCACCTGAAAATCAAATATCTTTTATCCGAACTGTCAAGTAATGATTTTTTATCATTACTGGTGAGTTACATGTAGTGTTGGCCGGCTGTTATTTATGTTGGCTGTTAGGCGCTTGAATAAACCGAACTTCTGAATTCATTTTACTGTTCTTTATTTTCACATGAAATATCCATGGCCTTATGACATCACAATAAGCATACTAACACAAGGGATAAAAGAGCTGCAGCTATTTACACGTATCTGAAACGAAGACACAGAGACAAAGAGAGAATGAGCACAAAGAAATTTCTCTTTATATACTGGCTGTGAAGGTCGCGTGACTCCTTCCTAACAGGAGCCATGATTGGTTAGAAACGAGCGGGAGCGAGTTTCTGATGCAATGTTACTATTCGATTACGATTAAAATTAACGCGTTAGTACTGAACCAAAGAATTACAGTATTTAAAAAGAATACTAGAGGAAATTATTACATACGTGAGTGTGTGTTTTAAGAAATGTACATGTGGGAGGAATTTGAATACTAATGTCATAAAAATGCATGGTGGATAAAACTTAATGAACTTCGAACCAATTCTAAATTATTTAGAATTTCAAGGACAATATATTCACTTTTGGGTACAATATTAATATTATGTGTGTTATATACTGAAAAATTTTCGTTCGTCAAAATATTTTTATTTCAACGTTTCAAAAAAAAAAACACGAACCTCAAAATTTCCCAAGTACACTTATTTTAAATGTATAAAACAAGCAAGATAAAATAAATACCCCGAAATGGTTCTGTGTCAGTTCCCTTTAAATCATGGCATACATTAATGGTACCATTTTCGAACGGGAAGAAAAAAACATCTATAAGCTTTGATTGAAACGGTTACATTTGAATTTTTGTCGTCTTGAATGAAAGTAAAGTGTCTCATCAAGAAGAAAAGTGAAACTGCCCCCAAAAAAAAAACTGAAAAAAGCAAAACACGACTTTCATAATGTGTGAAACGGCTTTTCCGGAAAATATTTTTCACTTCCCTTTCCCCATGCGTTAACTGAGCAGTAAAGAATTTCTGCAATTCAAATAAAACCTCGCAATTTTTCCGAAATGAATACGTTAGCATATTTGGGAGGCAGCTTTCGTCGTGATCTCGGACATTTGAATAACATAAGTTTAAAAACACTTTTCTTCGACTGAAATTAAAATCCGAGAAAAATTTTCCCGAAACCTTCAAAAGCACGTGCTTTCCGGGATACTAATGCATGATCAAGCGTATGCTTTCCCTTCGCAGAAAGGGAGTTATAAAAACATAAGCGAAAAAGAAAAGACTCAAAAAGTGTGTGCCGTAATAACTCCTTCTTTCTCTTTTCTCCATTTTTTTAAAAATTCTTTTTCTTTTCGGAGAGTATCTAAAAAAAAGCAAACACAAATAAAATTCGCTTTGCAAAAATTAACCAACTTGTTGTTCATCTTATGCTCGACTTGGGAAAAAATTGAACAGAGCTCATAAATAATGCATTAGAGCATCCCTGTAGCGTCTCTCACTCTCTCTGCCCCCTTTTTTTTTACTATTATTTGGTACCCCTTTTTCATTTTGTTTAATATCGCCATCGTCGAGTTTTATGTAACAAAAAAATGGCGTCTCTGGTACGGGGAGAGACTACAGCACAGCATGGCAGAGATAAAAGACAAAGAAGAAAAAGGGTAGAAGAAGAAGAGAGTATGAGGGAAGAAAAAAAAAATATTCTAAAAATTCACATGTGTGTATCCACACGGAAACTGAAAACGCAACGAATCTTGAGTTACACAACTCAAAATGAATTATGCATGATTAGAAAAGGTTCTCAAAACGCGATGTTCCTCCTCCAAAACAGCAAAGAAAAAGAGGTTAATCACATTCATCGTTCTGTGGTGGAACGGATTTTATGAACGGATTTTTCATTAAGGCTTCGTGTTTCAGGGTTTTTTCCCCCTACTATGTCCTCTAGTACGCTTCCTTGCCCTTCACTAGGGCTAACTAACGCAATTAACACGCTGTTTGCACACAGATTTAGTCTCGTAAGACACCAGGGTAAGTAAATAGTTTTCTTTCAGGATTGGAATCGATACGAATTTTCTATTCTAGTAACGAAGCATGGAATGAATAACGATCATAATTTTTGGAATGTACATTGTTATATATTTAATTTTCTTCCTCTTTTCTTTTTAATTTAAAATGGATTTTTTTTAGTGTGTTTGTCGTGAAAATATTCAAATTAATCGAATCTTGGAATCTTTATATTGTTGGTGTAATGAAATAAGCGTACGTTAGTAGATGATATAAACATGGGTAAAAACTAAAAATGGTAAAAAATTGCCTGATTTTATAATTTTCAGAATATTTTAAATGAAATGTTCAGAATGTTAATATGATGCGATGAATTTTTGTTTATTTTTGTCTATGATATGTTACATTTTTTTTTCAAATTTAATTAAGAGAAGCTAAATTTAATAATCCTTTTTGAATCCTCTCTGCTTTAATTTTCAGAAGAAAATATTATTTAAAGATATACTGTCAGGTTTAAAATACTTGCATATTAATTATCATCTCGTTTTTTGTTCTAAACAATATTCTCTATCAAATTTGAAAGCATTTTTATTCTGTTGCATTTCGTTTGGGTTCTATTTTACTCTTTAATAAGTATCAAATCTTAACAAACAAAAATTCAATTTGTAAAAATGCGAAGTTTTTTTAATTAATTTTCTAGGCTACATTAGACGACTTTTGGATATTCTTTTAGATATATACATATATAACTTGGATGAAATGTTTATACAGAAAATGAATATTTTTACGAATACGTAACGCACATGCAATCTTTTTTAAGATATTCTTTAACTAAAATTCGCGAATAAATCAATGAAAATTTTCAAAGTCTAATCCTTTAAACGACGAATCAAAAATAAATTTGTCAGAATATGGGTTTTAATCCTTTAAAACGAGATGAAATAAAAAGCTTTTCAAAATAGGGTATTCGGAGTCATGATTTAGAGAAAAAAGTATACAAAATTATAATTTTAAATTAATAGTAACTAATGGGACTAATAAGGCTCTGAAATGAAATTGACTCAGAAATAATAAATTGTAATTCCTTTTTTTTCATAGAAATTTTCCATCAAATTGGATCTTTTAAAATTACTAGCGAGTATAAATTGTTTTTAGTGATCTGAAGTCTTAAATACTTCAAACTGTAGTTTTTAAGTTTATGTGGATGTTATTTATACTCATATTTTAGCAATTACCTCTTTAATTATATAATGATTCACTTACATTTGGTTTGTTAAATATTTTATACAGGAGAACACTGTGCAGCAATTCCGGTACTTTTCCGTTTTGTCGGCGCAGGCGATAAAGTCGCCATAAATCATACAACTGACGGCTTACTGAATATTTCCAAAGGTAGCCTTTTACCACCATATTTTCAAAACAAGTCGTGATATTTTCTTTTCAGTAACATCATTTTCATAATTCATCAAAAATGAAAGAAAAACCAATCAGAACTAATACTTATTTATATTTTAAATGTATATTGGTGTTGTCGCCAACAAGGCCAATTTGGTGAGATTTGCGCCTCGAAACGGAAAAGTACCATTATTTTAAAAATTTTCATTTAAAGTTTACTATTTTTAAAAAATTTCTACTTAAATTTCATTTAAAGTTTGTATCTATTTTTTTCAGTTCTCATATTTTTTCTATTTCTTACAAAGTCACATCATTAACTTAGAAATTTTTCTTTATGAAGAAGCATGTAAATTAAAATATAAAAAACATTCAAATGTATGTAAATATTAAATTTTACAATGTAAACTAAAACTTTTGATTACAAATATCTTAAAAATTACTTTTAAATAGAAGTAGAATTTTTGTTTTAAATAAATTATTATAAAATTCATCAAGTGTGTGAGAATTTTTTTTAAAAAAATCATTGATAGGTAAATACGTTTTTGGTACCTTGGTAAAATTTTGAATTCAAATGTAAAAAATCGCAGCTTGTGAAATATGCCTTTAATACAGAAAGAATTACTTAATAAGTTTATAAGTTCCTTATTTAACCGAAACTATCCGAAACTTAACTTATTACAATCTATCGAATGAAATATTAGACAAACAATTAAACTCCTGAATGCAGTCTCTTTAATTCGACGCTAATTTGACACCTTCCAACCTGTGAAAAGACAGAGCCACCTTCTCTGTTTCATTACATTTCACAAAGAGAGAGAAGAAATACATTAATGATGGCAGCTCATTCTATTGAAAGAGTGAAATATCAATATTGACACAGAACCTCAGTTCACATTCATTAGAGTCGGAAAAGGCAGACAGAGAGAGGAGAAGGAGGAGGAGGAATATATTTCAAATGATCCAATCACAATCCTTCATTTTTCCTTTTTTTTTTTAATTTATACCCACTGAGACGTAGGATTTTCTATTTTGTATCCTTATAAAAATATGTCCTTTTTCATTTCCGTCCTTTACGGAACATTTGTTATCTGTCACGCTGCATCGAAATACTCTTTCATCCATCAGGAAGAATTATTTAATAAGATAAGCGGTTCCTTTTTTTATTTTTTGGTTATTATTCTTATTTTTTTCTCTCTCTCTTTTCATCAGTCAAGCACTCTTTTCCGTGGAACGTATAAAGGCACTGGAGCGAAAGCAATTTCACTTTTCAATAGTCGTTTACATAATGCATTGCATCGTTTCCGGAGTCCATAATCCACGTTATGATTCCATGCATAATGCATTGGGCGATCGGGCTCTTTAATTTGTTTTTATGCTGAAAACCGAAAGTGGGATCTTAATCTTCTTACTGGCCCGGCTGACTGGAGTACGTCAACACATTTAATTCTGTGGATAGCATAGAATGAAAAAAAGGAGTCCATTTAAAGAGTATTTAATATAAAAAGGAACTGACAATTGCTGCCTTCGAAATTAGGCTTAAGAATATTTGACTTCGTAATACTCTTCCGAATGGAGATGCGTCATTGCATGCTGGAAAAGATTATAATTCACTTAATGTTGTTAATGGGAGTGACTAGTTAAAAGTCGTTTAGGATGAGTTTGGAGAAGTTTGGGAAAACTTTGATTTTTCTTATGTGATTATGTTTGGTTTATTGTAAGTTTATTCTAAAACTCTTTTTAAAAGTTTTTGAGTTACAGTACATTAATTCATGGGAAACCAAAGAAAAAAAATTTCTAAACAGTATTTTGAAGGAAATAGGTCAAAATAATCCATTCTAAGTTGTGTTTAAACCATTTCGAGGGCCATTTATTTCTCTTTGGAATTTCTCGCAGTTTTTTATGTGTTATTAACAATTAAACAATGGTATTTAAGAAAATATATTCAATTTTGTCGAACTTTATGTTTACGTTTAAATTTTAGGAGTGGGAAGAATACTTCCCAAGGTACCATTCACCGTCATAATGAAAACTAAATTTAATGGTGATTATTTACCATGAAAAAATAAGAAACATATTGCTATGCACAAGAGGACATCACATTCTGCACACATGCAGCGGATCCTCTTGACCCTTTCTGCAACATTTCCAACATCGTCTATAGTTGGAAACTCATCTTTGGCATATGATTTCCCATACTAGTAAAGCGCACATTATCCAGAGCTACACACTTCTTTGCCTGAAGCTAGCAGGACGTCCTTTCCTTTTGCTTGAGGAATATCTGTCTATTTGCTGAGGAGCTAAAGCTATACGGAACTGTTAGCTGGCCTAAACTTCTGTTTCTTTTGTTCACTTGCCCCAGTATGAAACTGTTTATGATGGCAAGGTCAATAAAAAAATAAAAGATTAGGATGGGAATTAGACTTCCCATCGTTATAATAGTAAAGCCAATATATTATAATGGGTTTCGCGCTTCCCACAGTGTATTTTGTTATATCATGTAGTTGTAGATGGAAAGAAATCTCTCTTCTCAAGGCCCACGAAAAGGTTAAATTATCACAGTTCTTTATACATAGGTCTTCAACCCCGGTTACAGGAAACACTAGGGTTCCCTAGAACTTTGACAGGGGTTCCGCAAGTAATCACTACTTGTTTAATCAAAGCGCCAAAATTTTAGTATAATTTTAATATTTATGAAAGATTAAGTTTTTGAAGACAGTTTTCTCCTACAAATAAACAAATTTTTTATGGATTAAATAAAAGCTTAAATTTCGCAAAAATAAGTGCATTAAGCTGTAGCGCAACGGAGAATATTAAGGCCCTTTGCAAAGTCAGGCTTTGCCTTAATATTTTATAAATAGCCGACTGGGTGGCGTAGTTGGTTTGTCACTGGCCTTTTGCACCCAAGGTTGCAGGTTCGACCCCGGCCCAAGTCGGTGGATTTTCATGATGCAGAAAATCGACAGCGGCCATGTCGTAAAATTAATTGCGGCAATTGGTGTCGTCTATACGGTGCCTCACTAAAAAGTGATACCAGCTTCTGGGAATGAATAGGTCTGCAAAAATAAGAAATACCAATACGCAGCCCCATTAGAAAAAAAAATATTTTATAAATTGTTTAAATACGTATTTGGCATCTGTCAGGCTTTGAGCCCCTTGAATCCTGGGCCCCCTGCAATGCAGGAGTTTTGGGGGTGTACGTTATGCCACTGACTTTAAACATGAATGGATAAATCAGAAGACTTGTTAATGAAGAATGGACAACTTATCGACTTATCAACAAATTCGACGTAAAAGTAAATTTAAGCAGGAACAACTCCTAATTTTTAGATTGCAAATTTGTAAAATATACAGAAGTTTCTTTATAAATATAATGCTATTCTGAACAATGTACTTAAATTAAAAATATTTCTCAGCGTAAGTGACAACAGAAACAAAATATAGAAGCAAATTAACGCAGAATAGGAAATTC
Organism: Trichonephila clavata; assembly: GCA_019973975.1. NCBI lineage: Eukaryota > Metazoa > Arthropoda > Arachnida > Araneae > Nephilidae > Trichonephila > Trichonephila clavata. Next base: position 25,875 of record BMAO01012796.1, read on the forward strand.
GACTGCATATAGCTACAATGCTCCTTGACTTCGGTAGTTTGTGCAAACAAAATACAAACATATACCTCAGTTATTAAATGTAATGCAATGGTAGATGACATATGGAGCACGAATTAATGAGTAAGTATCATAAATATTATGTTAAAAATTTTTAATAAAAAAATAAAGTACTCTTTTAAATTATCTTCACTTAAAGTACCAATAACATAGTAATCTACTGCAGGAGATTCGATCTCGGTATCCTTCGATCCGTAAGCACGTAACTTACCGCTGGACTAAAATGATCACTTCAGTCCGGGGGCTATTACTGGCTTATATAGATAGCAATGCCACACATTCACCTACTAGTGAGTCGGTAGACGAACGAATGATATCTTTGATATGGCGAGCGTGTGAGTTGTTGCTGTTGCGTCATTTGGTTCTGACGGCCTGGTTGCATTTGCGGCGGGTAGATGGCGCCATGACAGTTGCGTGAAGGTTGAGATTTTTCTTTGTTCAGCGTCAAGGTCACCAATGAAGGAAATTCGATCTCTGTACCTTTCGTTCCGTAAGCACTCAAATTACTGCTGAACTAAAATGATCATTTCAGTCCGGAGGTTGTTACTGGCTTATATAGGTACCACCACCACACTAAATTGTTAAAGATATTTTCTTCTAAAAGTTTTTTATGGAGTTCCTGGGAAACACACACCTAAATTTTCAACAGTATCGTGAATCGACAAAGTTTGAAGATCACTGACATAGACCATTTTTGCTATGTAACGTCTCTGCCTTTCGTAATCATTACAAAATGGAAAGAAATTATATTGGATTTTGTATGTTAAACTTTAAATAATATTCCTAAAAAAGATAAGAACTTTTCAAATTGCCTTTTTTATGGTGAAATAAAAATTACTAGCAGTATTATTCGCCTTTTTCGCTCCAGATATTGAAATAAATTCAAAATCTAATTTAAAGTATCTACACTTTTGTAAACAATATATAATGAGAGTTACATCCGAAAACACATGATGAAATATGTTCCAATCATCATAAGATGCAAAAAACTTTTACATTTCTTATGACTAACATTAAAGGAAATAAGAAAATCTGAAAGCCGGTTCTTGGAAATTGTTATTAAAAAGAAATACATTACGTCTTTTGAATATCAGGATAATAAAAAATTCAAATGTCAAGAAAATTTTTAAGAATTTTATGAGATTTCTATAAGTAATGCATCATTATGCATTAATTTTTTCTTTTGAAATCTTAGACATAAAAAGAAATTTTATCTTTTATAAGATGGTAAAAGACACAATATTATGCAAATATCACTAGTATTTGAAAGTATTTTTTCACTTAAATTCTTGTTCAATTCATTTTCCTTTTTTTTCGGATGTACTATTAACATAAAATTTCCTTTCTTTTGATTCTCCGTTCTGATTGTTCTAAGTTTAAAAAAGGGTTATGCATATATTTATAAATTTGAAATACTTGGCTTCTCACGCAAAACGTTATCGCGCCTAGTGAGATTTAAATTACGGATAAGAAAATATATTAAATTCAACATTCTTCCCATTACAAAAACTGTCATTTTTAAATAAAGACAATTTTAAAATAAAGAGAGAGAGAGAGAAAAGAGAAAGCGACTAATTCACTCATCACAAGATCTGCGGGACTATTAGACCGCAAACTTGAAAGTTCGTAAACCTGTTTCTTTTGTTAACCTTTACTGCCGATTAAAAGTTACGCAATTCACTCCTCAGTGCCATCGTATTTCACACAGGAGCGCGTATGTTGTGTTATGGGGGGGGGGAGCAAGGCACAAATAGGCACATTTTTCTCTGAAATAAGTAAGTTCTTCGCAAAGCACTGTCAAGGAATAGTTTTACAGATAGCAGCGCAAAGAAAAATAAATCGTATTTCGGAAGGACGGATATATACGTCCAGCCTACACTGGTTGAGTGAGATGGAATTTTATGCCAGCGCCACTTAAGACGTGAAGTAGAGATCCGCTAAGAACAGAATTTGAGGAAAATGACTCCCAAAGTTGTTATGGGGATGTTATAGGTTTTAAAAAACGCGTTTTTGAATTATTACACCTACAGACTTCACATTTTGCAAACAAGTTTCTTTTGTTGAGTAGAGACCCACTAAGAGCGGGTTTTGAAGAAATTGATTCCGAAGAGATGTGAAAAAATTAATATACTTCCATTTGGGAATCGTGTCCTTAAATCAAAAGGCGAGGGCTGTAAGATTGTTTTCAATACAATCAAAGACATTTGGATGTCAATAACTTTGAAACTGTAGTCATACAACATCATGAAATAACCAGCGAATAACAGCTAGTTAATTTGTGACGCCACCACTTATTCACTGCATATAGGTGGCGCCGCCATTCAAGCACCATACTGTAAATAGTAAACCATTTACTGCATATAGGCGGCGCTGCCTTCGCTGTAAGTAGTTTCCCATTCAGTAAAAAGTAACTATTATTGTAATTACAGCATTTTGTACGGATGTTGATTAATTCCAAATAAAACAGCTTATCTTGTCCAGTTCCTTTGTTTTATTTAACTGAGTTTGCTGATTAGTACGCCACAAATATATGGATTTGGAATATCTACATTTTTGAATGTTCCATCATCCAGTTCATCAGTGCCCTTGATCGCTTCTGGCAGATTTGTGCTTTTTCATTCAATCACGTGAGAAAGTCTTCCAACTATAAATGAAGTTATTTGATTAATGAGTGTGATTTTCAAATTGGTACTAGTTCAATCTTCTGTTTGTGATTCATAATGGCTGCCCACAACCATGTCTAGCTTGGTTGGAGATTTTCAGGAATGGAACTTTCAACATTAGTATTACATGTCATTCACATATGATTATTTTGTCTCTAAAAGTTTATCAATTCAAAAAACGTAATCTTCTCCTTAGCACACGTGGATATTTTTTTCATATTGAAGCAAGAGTTATCTTCGATAAACTAGAGAAGAGATTTCTTAACCTGGAATGTCAAAATTGTTCTCTATTAACTTGAGACAAAGATACGAATAATGCACTCGTATTTTTTCGAAAATTTAATGTAATGGAAGGAATTAAGTTTGCAATCTTAAGCAATGCTATTTAAGGCCAATCATCTTAAATGTGATTAAAAAGAACCTTGCTCAAGAAGAAATCTCCATTCTGTTTTCTAATCTTTTATTTCTTGCTCTTAGTTTTTATATTTCAATTAAAAATTTTCAGTCCTAATTCGTAACTTAAGGCGATATGGTACCCTAAAAATCATTAAACTGTCGAAAAAAAATTTATTGGCTTATTTGATACCCCGAATCTTTATAAATATGCCTGCAAAATTTCAAAGCTTTACCTGCATTTTTCATTAAGTAATGGAGCAATGTTTGATGCTAAACAGCAACTACCACGCCTACATTTCAGATTATCTGCTAGAAAAGAGCCTGATAAAAAATGAATTAATTATTTTTCTAATGCGCATCAGTGAAATTGACATTTTACATGCAGTAATAAATCATTTTATGAAAGAATTGTGCAATTGATGCAAAAATTCTAGTTTGTGAATTATTTACTGAAGATCAAATGAATTTGGTCAAGATTTAAAAGGTGTGCGTGCTTTTTATGGTATTATTATGAATGAAATTAAAACTTCAAAACGGATTCTCCCAAAGCACAAATACTAAATCTCATTTTGATAACTCAATTAATTAAAAATCTAATTCGCAAGAATAGAAAAACTCTCCCATTTTTATATATTTGTTTTTGGTGATATATATATATCCCATGTGTGCGAGATTCAACACTTTTATTATTAAAATATTTTAAGATATTTATTTAAACAAATGCACATATACAGTTCTTAGATTTTGATGTATTTTACCTATAAATTGTTATTTGATTTTGCTTTTATTCGTGTACAATATTTAACATGCGAAGGCTTTTAAAATCATGGAAATAAAAAATAAAGGCATAAACATCTTTTGTACATGTTGTGCATTAGCTCTGAGCTTGGAATTAGCTCTGAAGTGTGTGTACTTATTTTTTTTATAATTATTCAGGTAAAGTTTTATGAAATATTGATCTTTCATTCGTTTTTTTCTATATTTTCATTATGGGAGTATACTGTTTAATTGTTATACATTTGTGCAATTTTTTATGGTAAGTAGTTTTAAATAAGTTAAGTAACATTTCATAAAAGTTTCAGACTATTCGTTGAATATTATACCATGCTAATCATGGAATGAAAACTTCAAACTCATATTTCTCCATGTTGAATTTTTGTACATATACTGTTATTCAAAACCCTAAGGCTTTTTTGATAATTGAAGTATGGTTTGAAATTTTTTATACATGTTCTGAAATGTATGTTTTGTAAAACTGTGCATGGAATTAGCTCAACATGTTTAGTACTTTTTCTAAAAAATTTCAAAATCAAAGCTAATGTTTTTTTGGGAATTTTTGGAAGTTTAACTATAAAAAAATTAATAAAAAATTAAAGAGCAGCAGCAGAAAAAAAACCATGCACAGTTTTATGTAGTATATTATAAGGTACTTGGAAAAAAATTTTGAAAGAAAAGAGACATATTTAGAAAAGCCTTAGTGATTTAAAAAATGCTTAAAAAAGCTAAAAATATTCAAATTTTACAAACATTTTGCAACAAATTAAAAAAAAATTTTATGGAATTATTATTAAATATTAACCTTTATGAAATACAATTAAAACCAAGTATCAAATATTAAAAATCAAAAAAATTGTGAAGATGGTACCAAATCGCCTTAAAAGTTATAAATTTTTCATCAAGTATACAATAATATTTCAACAAAATTATCATATTTTAAGATTACATCAAAGGATTCATAGGAATTTCACCTAGAATAAATTTAAGAATCCTTAGTCTACAGTCAACTCCAGTACGGAAAATGACCCGAAAAAGAGAATTATGGGCGAATCGAATTCAGTCTTAAATGAATACATAAACTTTGCCAAACAAACATTCATTTCCCATATCTATGTGGTGTCTCGTTCTGGTTGTTGCAAATCTATTTTAACGATTGTGCGTTTGTTTGTATTTTTTATGCAATTGAATAGAATTATCTCATAATATGTTCCTTAATTGATTAAGATTATTCCCGGTTCTTAAATTTTTAACTACAGCTTAAGTGAATTAATTATAATATAATTTTCTTTTTCATTTTTACTACTTTTTTATAAAGTTTATAGCTTATTTTGTTCTTATTTTTTTCCAAGCTCTTATATAGTATCTTATTTTTTTTCAATTTTTATTTGAAATTTTTTTTCTTATGCTAAAATAAGAACTGTTTGCCTCTCGGTTTATTTTTATTTCTGTTACCTATATTTTTTTCAGGTGTGTTTAGTACTTCCTATCTTTCAAAAAATAAAATATTTATGATTAAAAAAAGAACTCTCTATTTTCAATTACGTCTTTTTTTATCTTCTCCATTGTACATACAGCAATTATATTAAATTCCTTCAAACAACGTCTTTTTTTTGTGAAATACACGTGCTTTTAAACACTCATTTTAACCCTAATTGCATTTGTTCTTAAATGGTTACTTAAGAAATAACATTTTTTATACAAAACAAAATTCTAAGTATAGTTATTTGAGGCTTTTATTGCTAACGAAAAGAAATAAAATAGAAAATAGTAATAAAATAAATAAACGATTGTTTAAATGTAATATTTTGAATAACGCTTTAAAATTAAGTTATTCTTTTTAATTCTCTCTACATAATTTTAGAATACATAATTAAAATGGGTTTTAAAATTCAATAACATTTTTAATTTAGTTCTTAAAATTACGAATAAACAGCACATTTCGCTTTTTGTTAGTAATTTTTCATCACTTGTTAATTCAAAAGTTATTACTTTAAAAGTATTTATTTAAACGATGTTAAATATATTATTGATGTTCGAAAAACCTTTTCTTGGGAAAAAGGGAAAATATTAAATGCATTTTTGCATTATTTTGCTAGATTAAATGTATTAAAACAATCATTTCCCGTTTATGAATTTTTAAATTTGTTTCAGGGACGTTAACTTAGTTTTTTAAAAAAAGATGAATAAAAACATTTTAAATATTTAATGAAGTTTTTGAATTAAAGCATCGTAATGAAATATTAAATGCTCCTCAGTAAAAAATGTTTTTCATAAAAGGCTTCACAAAATAGTGGCTGTAGCAGCGTAGTGGTCAAGATCGCAAGCTCTTGTCCGGCATTTGTCAAGTCACGGGTTCCCGTTCTTAAGATCTGCCGTGTGGAGGGGCTGATGCACGTTAAATCTGTCGAGAATCAAAGTCCTTTCGTTGTCATGTTATGGAAATCAGAAGAGTGGGGGAGCCAACTCAGATTCTTCATCACTTGACCGTGATTCAAAACAAGTAATGTAAAAAAAATTAAGACAATCCCTACCCTGAATGGATGAATAGAAAGTATTTTATTAACGACTGAAAATTTGACCAAGATATACATATAAATATATATAGGGAGAAAGGGAACTATAATAGTAGGAATTGAAAAAGAGCATGTTTGCCTGCATTATTGTAGCAATACACACCCGGTTTGGCTAGTTTGGCTGAAAAACCGGTTTTCAACGCCAACTTTTGTCATTGTTTTAACAGTTACATTGTTACAACTATGGAGACGAATCTAAGTTGGCATCTAAAACCGGTAATTAATTTAGTTTAATTAATTAACTGGTAATTAATGCATTATTTGAAAAAAAAACAGTTTTAACATCGTGTCCTCCATTACAAGTTTAAAAAAATACAAGATAAATATATATTTAGGGAGAGAGAGGGAGAGAGTGTGTGAGCTAATAGTAGGAATTGAATTACGATGTATGTCGCCAATAACCTTCGTGTTGCTTAAGAAGGCGATGTTAATATATATTTTACGTATTTAAATTACGTTTTAAATTAATTTTACGGCGCCAAGAAACAAACTAAACTGTTATTTATTCCAGTAAAATTCTTTTTTTTATTCGAACAGCAAGAATCAAAACATTATTTACATTTTATCTTGTTGAATAGTTAGTGCATTAACTACTTCGCCAAACGATTGTGAATTATTTAATTGCATTTATACTTGTTGAGTAGTTCATGTACTACTTCGCCAAACGATTATGGATTATTTATTTTTATTGTAGACGTAATAATATATACACTCCTATTATATAACTCCTTCAAAATAATAGTTTCGTTTTATACTCTCAACTAAACAAATCATATTAATATAAAAACTAATCATGTTCATCCATACCAGTTGCATTACTTTAATCTCATACTTCGAATCTTTTTTTAAAGTTTTAAGATTTTCAAAACAATTATTTGGCGCAGTTTACCCAAAATTGGCTCTTGCGCCATAAGCCCAAACACTCGTGTACTCACATTCATCTGAGTTGTTTGCATAAATTTAATGTATCTTCATGCAATCTTCCATTACGTGTAAATCTAAACAAAAAATATATCGGAACTACCTTTATTTGTACAGAATTACAACACAAATAAAAATCAAAAACCTTGAATACACGCTATGCTTTTCATTTTCGCAACGCACTACCTTTCTTTCAAACTACCCCTATCCTCCCAATCGATGCAAAAAAAAACAAGTAAAACAATTTCTACTCTCTGATGTAGTCATCAACAGATAACAAAGTATTCCTGCACTAAAGAAGCCGTTGATGCGATCTCCTACAATCAGAGAAAAGAAGCAGCATGCCTTCGTTTCTATTCACCCAGCGAAAATACACTTAAAATTCAAAAGGCAAATAACAAGGGCACGGCTTCTATGCTCATTGAAAAACATGAAATGTATCCTCCGAGAGAACTGCTAACGAAAAAGGCGGCGAAAGAAACGGAAACCCTGATCCATTTGGCAAGTGAGAACCTAGGATTCTGTTCATGAATAAGATTTAAACGACTTGTTTCTAGCAATACAGATCAAGAGTCAGGTACTCGAATGGTGACATGAATCTGGAATTCCGATGGTAAACTAAGTATTGGATCCCGAATTTGGAATCAAGTTTTTTTCCCCACCTTTTTCTTTAAGAGGTAACTTTTCCATCCCATTGATGGCCCTTGTCAAGAGAATAGTTCACCTGGTACTCACTTTTGCTGTGTTACACTTATGTAAAGTTGAAGCACATATCTTTTTTATTTATTTATTTTTTTATTTCGGTTAGAATGCCTGCTGAAAATCTGAAAAAATTCACTAAAATATATTTTTGACGCATTTAGGTATTATAAGGCTAACTAATAGTGAAGGGTTAATTGGTTGTAGTATATAGAGATGCGAATTTTAGAGAAGGAAAACTTTTCTTCATTAATAAATATATTCAACAGTTCTCAAACTCAAAGTCAGGGCTTCTCAAACTTTCAACATTTGAGACCCAATTTTCATCGTGCCCCCTCTCCACACAATAACAATGTATTGGTTGCTTTGATAATGTACTTTGACGCTTAAACTACAATACGACTTCAACTACAAACCGTACAAATTGCAAGATAGGTATTAAATTTTGCACATGGCAAGTACATGGGAGCGTCGCTAGTACTTTTTAAACTTGTTCGTAATTTAGTATTGATAATTTAATAATCAAATACATTGAGCAGTACTGATACATTTATTAGTATATTATATCAGGGTAAATGTTTTTTTTTTATTTTTTATTATGTCAGAATGTGTTTTGTTTTGCTTTCTTTCAGTAAATTAATAACTTTTTAAATAATCTTTTAGTTTCGACTTTTCGATATGCTCCTCTCCCCCACGTAAGGTTATCAGGCGCCTCACAGTTTGTAAAATGCTGTTCAAAGTAGAAAGATATTTTAGTTTTTTTTTAATTGGATATTTCTAAAATCCTTCATATAACAGAATCAAAATGAAGGGGTATAAAATTAATGTTTAGATACTTAAAAATTATACAAGTTATATTCTGGTTTAAAAGTAGTTATAAAATTATATTCTCAATCGCATTTTATTATTATATTATTTCATAATTATATAATTATTATCTACTATTAATAGCTGTTAAGTATTAAATATATAGTAATTTTTGTACGTAGGTAACTTAGATGCTAAAGATATAATGATGAATGTTATAATTATTAATACGTTAATTAGTGTATGCAACTTAAGATAATAAACAGACATTTATGCTTATCATTATTAATGAAAAATGAATGTTTCTCATATTAAAAAATGTATCATTGTAAAAGAAGACATTTATGACCATTTAATCTATTGAAAATAAAATATCGAACTTAAAGAAATTGGGAACAAAATAGTTATTAAGCATGTAATGCTTTCGCCTGAACACCTAAAAGTGTGGGAGGGTTGGAAGGAACACTAGCCATAACTCAACAAAACACTCTAATTTATTCACAATATTAATCGCATCTAATATTCAATCGATCTATTTTAAGAGATGCACCTAATTAATAACTAAGCCGTGAATGAACGAGGTATGCGAGAAATGAAAAAACTTTAATACTAACCACACTTACTCAAAGCGACAACTCTGACTTCTTAGCTATTTAATCTGGATTCAATCCCCAGTAACCATTATTCACCTTAAGTAATTCAATTATCAAATATGAAATATCCGCGATTCACATTCAGATTGATTAATCTCTGCTCCGATAGCCCAGTCTATCCTATCTCCTCTCTCTCTCTCTAACTTGAAAACCTAGACTATGTATAGTAGTCTTAATTAACATAATCACGTCTTCTTCTTCGAAGAGGAGTTTTATAATAAAATAATTTTTGAAAACCAGAAATTCCCCAAAAGGACTATTAGTAGAAGGAATGCGGATAGAACCGTCACAAGCATATTCTTGCTCTTTCCTCAAAATATCGAAGAACAAATTTGAGTGTGTGTGAAAGTGATCATATATGAACATCATAGTGAATATAATGACATTCAATGCTTCAAATTAAATTGTAAAGTAAAAGACAAGGCAGTTTTATTGATATATACATTTTTCAAATTAAAAATTACCGTATAAAATTTTTTAAACTTGAAGGTGCGCGCATTTTACATTATATTGATATTTTAATTTTAAAAAATCATGTACTATACTAGCCATAAAAATTGCAGTGCCATGAAGGAAGAAGCGTACTAACGTCAAATTCACATGAAAGGAAGAAATTACTGTAGTATGCAAATTATTAGCATTTAAATGCTATTTAACGAGAGAAAAACAAAGGTTCCACAAATCTGTATAAAATAAAAGCTAAGCATTGAGTTGTCTCATTTGGAAATCTCATTTGAATGTTAATTGATTGTGAGATCGGGTAATGTCTCTTAGAAGGAGAAACAGTCAACAGCACGTGTTATAATTCGATAGGGGCAGGATCGTGGCCTATCGAGAGTTAGCCTGTTTCTTCTCGCATTGGTCGGAATGTGAATTCCATGTTGTCATGCAAATATGAAATCGACGGGTTCAGCAAGGTGAAAGCTATTCTCAATGGCCTTCCACCGCTAAAATCCGAGAGGACAGGTATGTTGCCGGGGAAGGGGGTCGGCCTCACAAATTCGTACAGCCAGGAAGTGGTTTTGCTTGTAACACTACAAGTATCCACACATGGACTGTGCGGCGACTTCTGGAGTAGTAGAGACTGTCTGGACGATCACCAATATTGCAACTTGCATTGACACTGAAAACTTATTGCAACAGCAACGTCGTCCAACAACAAAGCTGTGTACAAGATTATAATCACGTTTTTTTTCAGACGAGTTCCGAATCTGTGGGCATCGTGATGGACACATCCATGTCTGGTGGCATCGAGGAGAGCTTACGTAATCTGCTTGTTTTCAGTACTTGTCCTACGAGTCTTGCACCTGGTGTGATGATATGGGCAATCATTGGTAGACGACACTAACAATTCTTGTTCGTGTCTCATTGTTGATTCGAACAGTCAACTTTACACTTCTCTTATCGTAAAGAGAATATCTGTGCCCTATCTTCAGAGCCTTGGAGACGTCATTGTTCAACAATACAACACAAGACCTTATATTGCCATCATGTCCTACTTTACCTCGAAACAAAGAGAGTTTGACTAATGTCTTGGTCATCTCTTTCTCCAGGTCTCTCATTCTTTGAAAAAAATCTGATCAAAAGCTGGTGTGAGATAGAAGCGCGGTGTCGCAGTCAAGTAATTTCAATTGATGTTGGGTATAGATTTGGACCAGCATGGGAATGTCTTGCTTTTATCTTTTATTTAAGCCCAGTTCGAATCTAGGCCTAGTTGGGCTAGGGCAGTTTTGGTTGTCAGTGGCAATAACTGGATGTACTAATTTCGGACTTTGTATATATACCCCCCTTCAATATCACAAATTTAATCATGCTTTCTAACTACAATGCTGCATACGTATAATAAACACAATTTTTCTTGTTTTTTTACTTGTGCTGCTATTTTAATGGCGAGCAGTGTAGTTTACCAGTTTCTTTAAAGTTAAAAATTTCAAAAGTGTTTATATAAAATTGAAATATAAGTCTTGAATTGTAAGAAATTTTATTCATTACTGGCAAAATCTTTATATTCCCCCTGTGAAATACTTTTTCCATTATATATAATCCCTCCATTTACGTGGGTTATGAATATCTCAAAAACATCGTCATAAATGCCATAAACGAAACCATGAAAAGTGTTAAAATTAGGTTTTATTTCTTATTCTCACACTCTTACATTTAGCTTTACCTGAGGCTAAAAGGATTTAACTACTAGGCTTTAAAATGGTTTACAGGAAACAAAGAAAACAAAAACATGCGCTTTGATGTAAATATTCTTTATTACGAAAATTTCTCTTGAATTTTTATTTCCTCGTAATGCAGTGTGATATCTTAGCGGTAATTGATCAACCTCGTAAAAGTCCGTGAATAAATATAAAGTAAGGAACTTTCCAACATTTATTTTCAATATTATATAAGCGTCGATAAAGCAAATTATATATTTCAGATATTATAACTTTACTAAACATATCAAAAGACAAATTTTTCTCCTAAAAAATGAATTTCTGGATGAAAATATTGTTAGTAACTTTTCCTTATTTCTTGGAATCGCATGCTAGATAAATCGCTTTATATGCGTTTATGTAATAGAAAGAAAATAAATAGATCTTTTAGATAAATCTTTATCAGTTAACCGGTCTAGAAAGCACCCAGACATTAACTGAGGCACATGATCCTAAAATTGTTTTCTTTGGCCTGGTCAAGTCGATTTGCAGAGGCTGTGATTTGTTTTATTCGTCAGCAAATTCTGGAGAAGCTTTCTATAGTGAACACAAATTGCGGTCATACGTCGAAACATCCGAAAACGATTTGCTGACTTCATACAAAGTGCTGAATGACCAATCAGGGAAGAATTACCGACTAATCAGCCAACTCCTTCGACAAAGAAAATGCTACGTTTCGCGGAAAAGTTTCTCCGAATAAAAAAAAAAGTACCACCCAGTCCTTTATTGGGATCTTTTTTTGTTTGTTATTTGTGTTTTTCTAAAACGCCTATAACTAAATCTAAAGGGATACAATCAGAAGTTTTGTGCTAAGTTTATCGATAAGGAATGTCATAGAACATAGCTGTGGATGCACTGAAACGATGATTTTTACTCGTTTTTTAAAAAATATTGTCTACCCTTTTCGATTTAATTAAGGTTATATATTTCATTCATGAATGAATATCATTTCACAAAAGCATATGAGGACTGAAAGTGATGCACCTAATAATTTTGATTCTCGGTCGAGTGAAGATGATACTTTAGCTCCCCCTATATCATATCAACATGAGTACTTTGATAACCCACAGTTTGAGAAGCACTGGTCAATGCATTGAGTTTTTATTACTTTTTACTATTTAAATACATTATTTCTTATTGTTAATGATCGATTTTAAAAAATAAAAGTTCGTAATGCAAGGGCGAACCAAAACGTAAAGTGTTGAATTTGCAACAGCACCAGAGTCGCCGAGGTGGCCAATGATGTCGAATCGTGGAATCCAATCTTTATGCTGTTGAAATCACTGCCGTGCAGTCAAGTCACAAAGTATTCCTGTTGGCGTGTTTAGGAAATGCGGAGAGTGGGGTGCTAGTTCAGGTGACATCCTCGTCACTTGATTGTGGCTCAAAATTACGATATCCGTCACCAGAAGTCCTCGTGTCCTTTTGAGAGAGACGCTGATAAAAACAAATACTCAATTTACCAGCATCTCTCTATAATAAGGAATACTTTAAATTAATGTAAGCATGAGAGGATAGCCCATGATTGGTCAAAGAAAACACATGCATGTTAGATATTTGTTATTAACGTACAGAAGTAAACTAACTGTGCGTTGGGAACCTTTTTAATAATATTTTTAGAGTCTTAAAGTTATGCATGTTAGTCTTTACTTTAGAAAAAAAGAGCATCCATGTTTTTTTTTAATTTTAAAAACTCGTGTTTACATAACAAAATATTTAACTACAGTGAAAATCATTTAATGCGAAACTGAGGGGACAGGACTGAAATATTTTTTGTGCTTAAAGATTTGCAAAAAGAAAGCACATAGATTGAACAAAATTAAGTTTATTACAGTGAATTTTATTGAAATAGATATTTTCAAGCATTTCCGTATTTTGCATTCATTTTTAATTATTGTTGGTAATGTAGAGTTGGCAAAACCAAAATCTCTGCGGATTTTCGTTTTCGTCTTCTGTTTTTGATCAACAGCCTAGCACCTATATCTTTTTTTAAGCAAAGTAGCAGTTTGCTTTCCCCCTGAGCTCTTTACCATTGTGTGCTCGTACAATAATTCTTCTAAAATAAAAAATAAAACGTGAACTAAACGCACTGAATTTTACTCACACTTAGTCGAATTCCAAATCCAACTGTTGAGAGATGAGATGTTTTTGTGTGGCGTTTGTAGGGATAGAGGGGGAAAGTAGCTTAGATAAACAAAATTGGCTCGTGTCACAGTCTATTTCAAGGATATTTCAAAGCCAATTTAGTATCCTTTCCACGAAACATGAAACCACCTTTCTTTCATTTCACATCCCTCTTAAATCTAGCCTGTGCGGATGATGATCTCCAAATATTGTTCATTCCCAGAAAAAAAAACTTTTCGTCTCGTGTTAAGAGAAAAATGCAGGGAAATACATAGTAGTTTGTCGAGACCGTTGCATTATTTCGTGTTAGCCGATATTTCGTCTTAAACGTTTTCGCGTTTAACGCATTTTACTGTATATACTACATGATTTAGAACAGGGGTGGGCAGACTTTTCCGAGGTGTGGGCTACTTCTAAATTTTTCAAGGAGTTGCGGTCCACCCAGTGTCAGTGGCACATACAAAGGCGGGGGAGGGATCCAGGGATCTGGACCCTCCCTCATAACCCTTTAATTTTTCCCGATTCCCATGTATATAGTATGTAAAATGTAATTAAATATTTGATATTAGAAATTTTTTTATTTATTAATGTTAATTATTTATCCAGTAATTTATTTTTTGCTGTTTTATGTTCCCGACATTCGACAAAATCAAACAAAAATATGTTTGTTTGCGTATTGGGGTATGATACGAGAATGGTAGGCCTTCAACCGTCGACCCCTCCCCCTTAAAAATTCTTGTGTAAGTCACTGCCGAATGTCATAGGAGTGGTGAGATATGAAAAAGGTTATTATTATAACTTAATAATAAGTCCGGAATATGTAAACTACAAAACTAAAATATAAAAACACTTTCAAAACCGCGTTTAAAGCAAAGCGCAAGATGCAAACTTAATAATAATAGCCGCATATGTAATTAAATTAAACGATACATTTACTATGAAACAATTCAAAAAACATTTTAAAGAATGTTTATCTAAAGTTAGTTTTTGTTGTTATAGTCAGTAGAAGGCTTAACCTGCGTACTGTCAGCCAATCTTGAATTTTTCGTATATAATTACTAACTGGTAAAACTTTTAGGCGGTCACCCTAAAATGTCTTTGTGGTCCACCGGTCGATCGCGATCGACGTAATGCTTACCCCGGATTTAAAATAGATTTTTTACTCAATTAAATATAAATAAGACGAGAAACCGGGTTTTACAAAAAAAATAAATAAACGGAGCATATTTCTGCTTCGAAAGTAATTGATTTATTTCCATCTTACTCCAAGAACTCCACATCAAAGATGGCAAATTCCTAATCACAAATACTAGTTTTATTTCCTCCTAACATTCCAGTGAATAAACTGTTACTAAACGCAGTTAAAGCAATTCGCAATCGTATAATTACTTTTATCACTCGGGCAAAATAATTACGAGCAACTTTAACCACTTCAAAGCCATTACGTTTCCGCAACATGTGAATTCTATGTTTAAAAATCAGAATCACAAAGCATAGCACTAAGAGATGTTAAAGACCATTCATGTAACAACGGAAAAGAATGATAAGTATGTTGACAGTCTTTTACCGTTATTCTTTATCCGTACTTAACTGAACAAGTCTGCTGGAAGAAAACTTTCTTTGGATTTCAAGTAATTTCACTCAATGCATCACCATTTCGTTTAATCTGTAGTGATTTCAATGATGTGTTGGTTTCAATGTTGATTTAACCGTTAACTATTTTTAATCGGGGTTTTTGTTGGGAAGCTCAATCTTTGACACTAACTTCAAAGCTCAAACAGGAAGGGTATTTCTCAGTTATAATTATTTGAATGTTTCTGATGCTAAGAAAAATTTATACAAAAGGAATAAGTGTATGAATGAGATGCATAAATTAGGAAATGTTATTATTTCAAAATCAAAAGACCAGTCAAGATTTACGACATCAAGGAATCGGAGTAATTTTCACCAAAGGATTTATTTTTCCCTGGAAAACGCGGGTAACACTTTCCAAGGATACCCGAGCAATTTTTTTTTTCTACTTGCTTATTTTCATCGAATACTTGCAATTTTTCTTGCTTTCTTCCCTTACCTTGTGTCTAGAAACAGCTATACTGGATCTCCCAGGATTATTGGGACAAAATTTATGGGGAGATAGAGAACATCACAAAGATTTAGATTTGCAAGCAACCCATGGTCGGAAACGTCGGCACCAGAGGGTGTTGTTCACTAGAGCATTGAAAGAAACAGACCTGCATTACAGCAGTCATTTGAATTGTCATCGCTCTCAGAGGAATATGGAACATTTTATGAGCTCTGAGCTGTCAGATATGCACCTGATTACGGATTGGCTGAAGGAAACGCTCGAGCAGCAGAAAGATTGTATCGCGAAAGGTACTCATAGAGAGATGCACTGTACCGCCGGATGTTTGCTATTTTCCATCACGTGTTAACATGGATCATTATGAGGTAGTAGGCATTGTGATGGCGGAACACGAGTGACTCTAACTCCCAAGATGACCCAGCTTTGACCAATAAATATTTCAGGTGATTTCCATTGTTTTTCTTCGTTTCTTGTACCGGTCATTCTTCTTTCCCATGACGTTTCCGTTCATGTTTTGCCATACAAATCTGAATCCTTGTAGTGTCCCCCACCTACCCTTAAAGTTTGTCCCAATAATCCTGGAACACTCTGTATATCTGTAATGATTGTTTAACAAAACGGAATTTACAACTCCGATGAACCAAACCGATTTTCTCCATTGGATTAAATGTTTTTGGTAAGCTCAGGTAATGCATTCCAAGGATACCCAACCGAATTTTCATTATTTCCTGTTCTATTAATTTTCAATAAAACTTACATTAATTGAAGATACACCGTACCATCAGATTCTAAAATGGAGACCAACAGTAGCAGAAGATACATCTCTCTCTAATAAAAGTGATTTCAGATGTGAATTAGCTTAAACTATAGAAATAAATTATAGTTTCATCAGATAAAAGTTTCGTATTTACTAGAAAGTTTTATAAAAAGTCTTGAGTTAAAAAATGTACGGCCCTTGAAAAAATTCATAGTTCTCTGTTTGAGCAGGTTTTTTGTTAACAAAATGGATAACTTACAGTTATTTAGTCCAATTTGTTTATACATTATATAATAATATAGATCATATTTTAAGTAAAAATGTTGCTAGGGACTTGCAATCTGCATTTCGAATAATATTTAAATTTAAGGAGCTAAGTTGTGCGCTGATGAATATTATGTTCGTGTACAACTCTAATAATATTCATAATAATTAAATACATGAGTTCTCGAGAACGTCTAAGATTCCCTCTCTTTCAACTACAGTGTGAAATGGATTTTCCATGCTGTTCCAAAACCCATACGATACAAGCTTCTCACTTGATGATTATAATTGAAATAATAACGTCAGTTATTGATCCATGGACATGCAATTTGATAACAAAAATAACATATTCAGTCTTAAGGAATTTGGGACGAGTTTGCTTACTATTTCTGGAGTTATAATTTCTATAACGTAAAGTTTTAACCTTACTATCAGAGTTTAATAGTCAAGAAAAGATCATTCAGTCTTTCTTTTAGAGACCAGCTGGAGATCATGAAAAAAAACATGGTAAATATGTTGTTTGAGAGTGAAGCTAAACATTTGAGGGTCAAATAAATTGGTATTCAAATTCTCCTTTTCAATTTTCCTCTAGCTGGTTACCCCGGCGTTACACGGGCGTTTTCAAGTGCGTCCCTTTCTCCCTATTTTCCCCCTGAGAGATAAGATCTTCCTTCAAATTTCTATTTTCGATTAATGATTTACAAAAAACTGTACTACTTTAGTTCATAGAAAATATTAATTTAAAGCAACAAAGAAAACGTTTCTGATAGAACATATTTAAAAAATACTAAGCATATTCATTATTTTATCAATAATATTACTTTCTGAAAACCTAAAATAATAAATTGGATTTAAAATTTTCATTTACCAATCAAACGTTACATTCCTTTAGATTAAAATATTTCTAAAAGCTAATCTAAATTTATCCAAAAGGAAACAAATGATGTACAATTTTATTATTTAAGTAATCAGTTTAGTAATTAATGACAAAAAACAATATCATGCTCTAATTTTTTTTAAATATATTAATGTAAATGCGTTATTGTTAATTAATGAATCGTCGCTTTACATACTCCTGTTTCTTTTCTGTAATTCCGTCTCTGATCTCTGAAATATTAGTCTAATCCTGATACATTAAAATTTTTGTTGCATATTAAATAGCCTGACACTTAACCGTTAAAAAGCCTTCTGTTGACTCCAATAAATGATGTAATGAAAGAGTGTTTGTGTTTGTATAGATTTTGATACCTCAAACAACGAAGGAAGACTAGAACCCATATTTAAACAATTCCATTTTTTTTTATCTCCAAGAGAGAAATCGCGAGCGAGAGAAAAAAAATAAAAGATAGCGTCTTTCAGCGACAAACGACAAAAGCAGGAATCGCTTGAGGCATCCTCTGCAAGATCAAATAATGCACAACCTGGTGACTTCGAATTCGCATCAAAAATATTCTGCCGTTTTATTTTTACACCAGGCCTGTGAAAGGAAAAGAAAAAAATAGAAAAGAAAAACAACGAATCAACAAAATATAATTTTTCAAAATCCATTTCCGTTTTTGAAATCCACAGCAAAGGAAAATAGTTCTCATATATTTCTAGTCTTTGGTGAGCTATGACAAAAGAGATGGGTGGAATAGGAAAGTGGAAATACAGTGGGTTTCTCGCAAAAATGCAATTTGGGTTTGTTACGGTAGAAAAAAAAGACAAAACCACAAAAGCTATCTAGGATTATTGTTTTTTTCTGAAATCTAATGCTAATGTGCAACACAGTTTTACATTCAAATATATTCACGATTTTGATTTGATATCATTGCAAATATTCGAGGTAATCTATGTGATGTTCCATTTTCATAAAATGGTTCATGTCACGGTGTTTATTTAGAAAATTATTTACGCTCGAATTGCAGCATTAAAATCTTTATGCGGAGTGAAGGACATAAAACAAATATTCTTTTATTTGTGAATTTTTTTAAATTTCAGTTTAGCTGAAATTGGAAAGCAAATCATCAAGTTTTCTATTCGTTAAGGTATCCAACTACCCTAAAATTGTGAGTTTTGCCCAAAATTGACAAATTTTGCTTATGATTTTATTTTATAGACACTTATTAGCTTTATAAAAATACCAAGTTTATTATTTTCCATTCGCTAGAACAAAAACTACAAATGTTTTAGTAAAAGCAGATGTCGCTACGTTAAGCAAGATGTCATATTTTAAAAAGCGCTTTACTCGAAATGTATTTTTTGGAAATGCTCACACGGGGACAGCGATTGATAAAAAAGTTTTGAAAATAATTAAGTGAAACTTTTTATGTATGTTCTGTATAATAGTAGAAGTGCTTTAACCTTCAGATTTATCAATCACTGTTTTATTATAAAATTTACAGTCCCTTATGTTAATATAATCACTGTTTTTTAAAGCAATTTCATATAATAACTAAGATAAAGTGCTCTTTGTAAAAATTAAAATATTTCTTATCCTGAAGGTTATTTCAAAAATGAATAACGTAGCAACACATCAAAATTGAAAAACTGAAAATTTGTTCATAAAATTTTGGTACGGGGCCCCGTTTATGTTATATTTTTCTACCAATTTTTTCCCATTTTAGTAATAATAATTTCTTTTTCTCTACTTAATTTTAGCATATTTTTCTTAAAATGTACTAAAAAAAATCTAAAAACAAAAAAATCCCCGTGTCTTTTTTTTTAATAAAAAAGCTGTCGCAAGTAGTCGGATACCTTAAGTTTTATTCCTCTTGTTTTATTTTCTTATTCATCTTGAATTATTCCATTATTATATAATTATAATAAACATACAACCCATCTCTAATCAATAAATAATTCTAGAATTTCTCCTGAGAAGTACAAAACCCTTGTACGGCTACGGGAAACATTGTTCTTCATTTTAAAATCGGGAATTGGCTTGCTTAATTGTAATTGCATTTTTTATGCAGACTGTAAACATAAAACGTATGTCGAACGCAATTGCATAAACTGGAACGCTCAGAAAAAAAATCTGAAAAATCAAATTGGTGCCAGTAATAAAAACATTCGCAAACTTTATTGTTATTCTTATTATTTATTTAAGTTTATTGCGTCGTGTAATGAACAGTTAACCAACGCAAATAACTAAAAAACAGTACATACAAATACTTACTTTTAGCAACCTTATAGTCCTGTAATAGTTAATAAATCTGATCTTCTGTGAAGGTTTATTCATTTAAAAGCATTCATACTAATTTCTATTAACCCCTTAAGTGCTAAGTGATTCGCTCGCATTGCCACCGTTTTTCACATAGGGGCGAGAATGCGGTGTACAGGAGGGAAAGAACAGGTACAAATAAGAAATTTTTCTCTCTTTGATGTTAGTAAATCCTTCCCAAACACTATCAAGGTCATTTTATTGCATCCCAAAGCCTTCAGGATAGTTATACTGATAGCTGTACGAAGAAAAGAATCATATTTCGGTCGGACGTATATATACGTACGGGGCACTCAACGCACCGATTGAGCAAGATGGGTATATACGCCGGCGCAGTTAAGAGATTAATAACAAGTAGGAAATTACAAATCAATGTAAATATATTTTTTGTTATTTTAAATTAATCAGAAAGAAAGAGATTTACTTTATACGTATAAATACGTCTGACAATAATTTGTCATAATTAAAGTCCTTCATGTGACAAGGAAAAATATTTGAATATATTTCCGCATAACATCTTCAGAAATATATACATAATTAATTAAATATTATTTTCTTTCTCTTTTATTTGCCTGTGTTCTCAAATTATGTTTCAAATTCCGTATGATAATTATATCCGTTAAACCTTCCTCAATAAAATATAAGAAGAATTAGTGTGTATACGAACTAAATAAAATTGAATCTACCTGTTTTATTTTCATACACATCACAAATGCTTCTTGACCTACAGAATATTTTACTTCCATTTTTTGAAATCTTTTTACAATCAATTTCCTAAAGTTCTTCTGCACATAAATATCAGGAATTTGTTTGAACACTAGTTATATACGGCAATAAACACTTCTTTTTCTTTTCTTTTTTTCATTTCATTTTCACAAATGTCTTTTACCCTAAACCACATTATATACTTTATTTTTCTCATACCACCTTTTCGAATATTTATTGGACCAAATCAAATTCCTAAAATCACTTACTATTATTTAATTCTTCATACTTCTTAAGTATTATTTATCAAAGTAATCACTATAACGAATAATTATTTTGAATAATTATGTGATTATTTCCTATTGAATACTTTTTACCGTTATATTTTTAATGCTCAAAATCTCAATATTTAAAGAATATTTTAAATTTTAAATGTGCTGATTTAGCCTAGGGGTTATGGTTACGAACTCGTAGCCGGCGTGTCATGAGTTTGAGTCCTAGTGCCACTGAAGATCTGCCGTGTAGAGGACCTGATGCACCTTCATTCTATCGAGGCTATAAATCCTCCGATTATCATGGTGCGGTAGTTTGGAGAGAGAATGAATGTGTTCAGGTGTCGTTCTCCTCACTTGACCGAGGTTCAACAATACGAGGCCCGTTGCCAATAGTCCTTGTGTTGCTTTACAATGCGACGTTAATAAAGATTCACTCATTCATCTAACTTTGTTATTATTTAGATGTAATCCTTTTTTATGAAAATCAATATCCAAAATCAAAATTCTAAAAAAATCTGAAAATACTATTATTTTTGTTTTAAATATTTAATTCCACTTTATTTGTGGCTGCGGCAGCCTAGTGGTCAAGGTCACGGACTCGTGGGTGGCATATCATTAGTTCGAGCGTAGTATTGCTAAAGCCCTCCGTGTAGAGGAGGCCGATGCACTTGACCGTGGTTCAAAATTACGAGGTCCGTCGCCCTCGTGCAGCTTTATAGTGCAACGTAAATATTACTCTTTCTGCTTCCTTATTTTTTCCTACTGGAGCTGTGGATTGGTATTTTTACCATTGCAGACCTAATATATTCTCCAGGAGCTTGTATCACTTCTTAGCTCGGCACCATATAGGCGATACCAATTGCCGAAAGTAGTTTTGATGCCCAGTTTCTTCCCCAGACGGTGTGGCCACAGCTTAGTGGTCAAAGTAACGACTCATGGCCGGCGTGTCATAAGTTCGAGCCTTGTACCGCTAAAGACCTGCCGTGTAGGGAAGCGGTGCACGTTAAATCTGTCTAGAGCTCAAACTTTCTCCCATTGGTGTGGTGTGGTAGTTAAAAGAGGATGTACCAGCTCAGATGTCGTTCTCGTCACTTGACCATGTTTCAAAATTCCGAGGTCTGTCATCAAAAGCCTTCGAGTAGCTTAACAGTGCGACGTTAGTATTCACTCACTCACTTCTCCCCAGAGGAAAGCACCTGGGCTCTGACGATGTGAACTTGTTCTGGGAATTTAATTTTGCCGAGAGCACCCAAGCCAAACAGGCACTCAAATGATCTTTTACATGCCGCATAATCATACGAAATGGTCGCTGTCGATTATCTGCATCATGAAAATCTGCCTACTCGGGCCGAGGTCGAAACCGCAATCTTAGGTGCAGAAGGCCAGCGACAAACTAACTACGCCCCCAGCCGGTACTTCTTCCTTATTATTGTTCTTATTTATTTATTTTGAAAAACTAAGTTATAAGAAACTGTTCCGAGCAAACTGTTTTGAAAGAAGCAAAAAGAAAAAATGATATATATATATATGTATATATATATAGCATTTTTTATATGACGGAACGTTAAACGAACTGTTTTATATTTGATTCTACATGAGTAAATTAACTTATGTCACTCATACACTTTATATTTCTGCCAAAAATAATCCATATCTTTCTTGTTCTGCATAGTATCATATAAATCGCAATTGGAAATAAAAATCTGTAGTTAAAATACCAAGAAAATACTAAATGATTAATTTCTCGTTATTCATGAGCCTAACCGCTGTTCCTTTTAATTTTTAAAAAGAAAACCGTGACTTTAAAATCCATTCAGATAAACGAAACGTAAAATTCGCTCAACTATCGATTATTCATCGGAAGGAAAGTAAGTAACCACGAACATGATTCGTCGAATCCGTATCAGCAAGTTAACTCAGTCGGCTTCATAACCCAACGATTCGTGCCGTGCTTAATGAAACTTACTAAATCCGTACAAGCGAATGGAATATTTCGTGAAACTAGTAATTAGCTGAAGACTCAGCTGTTGGCGGTAATGAAAGAATTTTCCGGGGTCTCCTGTGATGACCAGGTTCACTTTTTAGACCTCATTCACCAGTGCTGCCAAAAGCAAAAAACTAAAAACTAAAGAAAATGAAAAATAAGAGTAAGTATGTTTGATGGCCTCCGAGGAAAACGATTAATTTAAAGTCAGAAGTTGTTCCGTGACAAAGACGAATGGGGAATTTCTTTTCTTCTCTCTCTCTCTCTCCATTTTTTTATTTCCATTATCATTTCTGGAAGATAGACAATAAGAAAAAAAATGTGCTTGAATGAATGGAGGTGTGAAATTGGTAGAATTATCCGAGCTCGAAATTGTCTGTTCGCAAGTGACTTCTAGCGTTTGTCTGTAACTCCGGATGAAAAGGCTTAAGAACGTACTATATAACTTATTGTGAAAAGAATGGTCGGAATCTACTATATATATAAATTCCCGTCATAATCTCCGATAAATGCCTTGGAAATTAGGTCCTCCGAAAATGAATATTGGAAAGAATCTTTTGTGCATGAGTTTTATATTACAGCATTAATGTAATGAGAAACATATATTAGATATTACGTGAAACTCTTATGGCATATACATGCTGTCAACATTAGAGAAGTTATTATTCCCGATGAAGGTATATAACTCGTAATAAACACTACCCGAGAGACTGAAATAATTTGAATACTAAATACAAAATATCACTAAAATTTGGAAACTTAAAAAAATGAATGCTGTAGTATTGCAAAACATTGCTGACTGAGGTGTTCGAACTTACATTTCAGTGGAGCTTAGAAAATTTTATGGTTACCCAGCTTTCCCCCTTTCTGCTTACAATACTGAGCAAACTCCTATGTAATATAAGGGATAGTTCTAAATCTGTTATGAACGAAAAGGTAATTTACCTAAAGATACATTCGAAAATGCTTAAATCAGGATGAATTAAACAAGTTATTGCCAGATTCATTGATCCAAATATATATTCATAGCTATAACAAGTAATATAAAAAAAATTAAGTCATTTCCTACTTTGAATGGATGAATAGAAAGTTTTTGTTAACTAATAGTAGAAATTGGGAAAAAAGAACATGATTTGTGTGTCTGCATTGTTGTAACAATGCACCCCCGGTTTCGTTAGTTTGGCTGAAAAACCGTTTTTCGACGCCAACTTTTGTCATTGTTTTAACAGTTACATTGTTACAACAATATAGACGAATTTAAGTTCTCGTCGAAAACCGTTAATTAATTAGATTTAATTTAATTAATATTTGAAAAAACTGTATTAACATCGAGTGTCATCCACTACAAGTTTAAAAAAAATGTATTTGAACTTGATTGGATGAATAGGAAGTATTTCATTAACGATTGAAAATTTGAACAAGATAAATATATAAAGAGTTAGCTAATAGTAGGAATTGAAAAATAAAGGTTCAATTTTAGTATGAACAATAATTATAAAATTAGTTTTGATAAAATAGTATAAATTAAAAATATAAAGTAAAAATTAGAAGGACTAAGAATTAATTTACAACATTAAGAATAAATTTATCATTGTCAAAACAAGAATGCCAATGGTAAGGAAAAATGTTGATTGGAATATATTATTTTTAAGAGCTATACACTATCGCCATCTATGAATTGAGAAAGGGGGTTGTGTTTAATTTAAATAATACACATGGGCATATGAATATTTTTATTACATTTATTAAAAAAACAACCAAATAATCTTTAAAAAATTTAATCCATGCACAATTTGGAATTTCCGTATAAATATTAATAAAATTGTGTGGGTAATTTTTTATCTAAACAGTGTTTGATGAGAATATAATACTTAATTTTTTCAGTTTATTTGTATATGTATTTGCTAAAAGGTGCAATGAACGTTAGCAAGGTGCTTTGAAGGTAAATAGAGCCTCACTTTTGAGAATGGAAACTTAAGATTATCATTTCTGCGAAGAACTCTTTAGTTTAAAATATTGCAGGAATGTCAAATTCTAGAATTTATTTCTTGAATCCAATTGACAGAAATTTCAAGTTAAGAAAAAATTATTATCAATATTTTTTATCAATATTTGAGTATAAAGAGGGAAATTGAGAAAATGCATGAAATTGTAAAACAATTCGCATAAATCACATGTTTTTGTATTTTCAAAAATTGCTTCTTTTTTTTTTGTATTTATATCTAGATATAATGGCGTCTCGCTCCCACGGAGCATAGGGAAAAACAATGAACTGACATAAATATTTACCATCTACTTTTTGAAAAGTAAATGCTTTTGTAATAATGAATTACTTTTGATGTTTGCAGTATGGAACTATGCATTTAACGCAAATGATTTTCTATATGAATCTAAAAGTTTCATTTTTATCAAGATATATTATATATACCAGGGATGGTGAACGAGTCGCACGCGGGCCATTGATGGGACTCCACACAATATTTTGGGCATGCCAGCGATCAAAATGGCTTGCATTTTATTTCAAAATAACAAAGTTCACTATGAAGTATTACGAACAAACGCGAGAGTACAGTCGTGGGTGGCGGGAAACACCCTCGTTTGTTAATGTCTTTCCTTAGCTACATCGTGGACTACAATTGCTTATGATGCAAAAATTGTCTACGCATAACATAGTCAATTTCATTGACACAACTGTACTTTAAACTTTATTTGTGTTATGCTTACGATTTTTAACTGTTATTATATAAACATGGCTAGTTCAGAAAAAGAACAAAAAGTGCAAGATAGTAAGTGTAACAGATAATTTCAAATTTGGTGAATCTAGAAATATGGTTTTATTAGTAAAGGCGACAAAACAGTGAATGTTTTATGTTCTGGAATAGTGGTATGCAGAACATCGTCTGTAAAACAGTCTTTTGAAACAATTCACAAATACTCTTGTCAAAAAAGTGTGCGACAGTAAAAATAATTAATTACTTAGAAACTGTTTGGCAGATTCCAATTCAGCACACATTCTACTAAAAGTAACATCTTACAATCCTAATATAAGTTATTTGTCATCTAGTGTGCTGCTGCAGAAGTCACGCTAATGTTATTTTAATTTGAATTACACGTATAACTACAACATTTACAACTATACAGTGCAAAAGGTATTTTTGTAGTAAATAAAGAGTTTTGTGTTGTTAGTATTTAGTTTTATTATTTTTCCAATAATGACAAGTAAAATTTATTTGACGGCACGTATATACCTCATTAAACACTTCCTTAGGAAAAATGTTCACATTGATCCATAAAGGCTCGCCACCCTTGATATATACTATAGAACAATATTGACTAACTCTAGTGAACATTATAGTTTTATTTCTTCGAAATAGAATTTGACATATTTATATTAAATAAATTGAGGTTCGTGGTGCAAAAATAGAAGTAGAAAACATAAAAAAAGGCATTAAATTTCCATCTATCACCATTTTTTCTACTGAACTAGACGATATGACAAGAACTATTATAGTTTAAGCTAAAGACACAAGTATGGCAAATGGAGCTCTGGGGATTTTTAAGACGCTTATAATGAATAAAAATCTACCAATTTCTTTACGCTAGTCTTGATAGGATAGATTCTGAATGTTTTAATCTTGGGTTCCTATGATGAGTAATATTTTTTCATTATTCAAGATCCCATAAAATATAATAAAGGAAAGGACAAATTTGAATATTGTACATTCTAAGCTGCTTGTTTTACTAAAAGTTTCGATAAAACTTTCAGATATTGATATATGTTAATATGCCTTTTTCTTGAATCTCAATTATCGGTGTCACGAGTAACTACACGCCGTTATTATGCTATTTTACCGATAGAAAAATGCCGATAAACTGTTCAAAACTAAAACAGATATAGTTTAAGAAAAAAATTCGATACTCCCTTTTTTTCTCTTCAACTTAGTTCTAGCAATGACAAATCCTTATTATTCTTTTGTTAAACTGGACTTTAGATCTGTTTAAAAAAATGTAAATTGTTAAAATTCGGTTTTACATACATGATTTGTTTGTCATAAAACTCAATATTCCATAATTAACACAAAAAGAAGAAAAACCATTCTTCTGTATTCATATCTCTGCTTTCGTTAATTATGTTATTAAAAGTCAGTGTAGTGTAAGCTCTTTATTTGATTCTTGGTGGCTCTCCGTAATGAATGGAAAATGACGTTCCGAGAATGTTCAAAAGGAATGCCGGAGCGACAAATTGAAGTGGAATTCCGAGTTGTCTTTAAGAATTGTGCGAAATTTTGCAACGCTCCGAAGCAATGACTGAATTCTAACGGAGTATTTTAATTACTTATAAAGCCACTGTGCTAGTGCTTTGAGGGAAAATGTTTTGTAGTTATTTGTATCTAAAAGATGGCGGAAAGTTTTCAGAATGAGGTGAATTCCTTAAAAGATATTTCGTTTTAAGAATTTTCAAAATTTTATGATATTTGCCTAATCAATTGCTTGCAAATATAAGCATATCAAATAGCATTTATTGCTAAAAATCCCTTCGGCATTAAGTTAGATGCACGTTTTAATGCCAAAGCAGACGGTCTACTTGTTATTAATGAACAAACTTCAAATTTTTGCATTTTATTATGTTAATATACTTGTTCCTTTTAATGTCGATATAAATTTGGTATAAATAGAGTTAAGCCAACGTTTCTCAAACTATGGGGCGTGCCACCTTAGGGGGGGGGGCGTGATAACTCTATGAGGTGGGCGCGAGCATATTGAAAAGTCGAAAACAAAAGATTATTTAAAAATATTATTAATTTACTCAAAGTAAACAAACAAAGTACATTCTGATATAAGAAAATATAAAAAAACACATTTGCACTAATATAATACACTTATAGATGTATCATTACTGCAAAATGTATGTGATAATTAATTTAACAACACTATGTTAATAACAAGTTTAATAATTACCAGTTGCCCCATGAGCTTGTCATACACACACACACATATATACAAAAATACATACAAAAGTTAACATTTAATCTTGAAAATTTGTACGGTTTATAATTAATCTCTTAACTGCTGATTAAAAGTTACGTGATTCGCTTTCCAATGCCACCGTTTTTCACGTAGATGCGCGTATGTGATGTATTGAGGGAAGGGAATGAAAAGGAGTAAATAAGACCTTCTCTGAAATAAGTAAATCCTTCGCAAACACTGGCAATGTCCTTTTATTACATTCCAAAGCCTTCGGAATAATTTTACGGATAGAAGTGCGCAGAAAAGATCGTACTTCAGAAAGATGTATATATACGTCCGAGGCATTTAATGCACCGGTTAAGCGAGACATATATATACGTCGGTGGTACTTAAGGTTAAATTCGTATTGTAGCTTTTGCGTCAAAGTATATACTTTTTTTTAAAATCAATGCATTGTTATTGTATGGAAAGCGGGGGGCGATGAAAATTATGATTGGAAATTGGGTCGCAAATTTTCAAAGTTTGAGAAGCACTGAGTTGAGGAAAGAAATAATATACGAGTAAAAATACACTTTCTATTCTCTTAAGTGTGAAGAAGAAACTGGTTAAATTCTTCAACCAAAAAAATACGATGAGCAATGCTTGGAAATTTTTGTTACGCATATACAAACATCACATTACTCAAAATACAAAAATGCTTCTTGAATGCTATATCATGAAAGGTTATGCAAAAACCACAAAATGTTTGTCAGGGTCTTCTTAATGTTATGTACAAAGTCTATCATACCATCAATGCTGACATTTGACGTGTGTCACTATAATAAGGGGCGTAGCTACCACCGTATCAATGATATGGGGCCCCAAAGCAACAGGGGCCCCAACATGTGTAACTAGAGTTCACTAACAGGGCTCCCATATCTAAAAAGGGTCCCGAAGGAATTTTGATACAGTCACACCAGTTACTATATTAAAGGCAGGATGAAAATCTTTCACTTATCTAACACGATCATCGCCATCTTCCCAAAAGATTTATAATTAAATATGATGCTAGTTCAGTCCCCCTAGCAAAACTGGAACTTTCTGTAGAAAAATTCCTTTACAAAAAAGCTGTTCAAACGTAAACGACTGTAGGGAATGATAATGAATGTATTTGTTTCGAGCAATATAAATTTTCTGCTAAAAAACATGGCAAAAATATTTTTCCAATGTTTGGATTATCAGACGAAAAACTCATAAATATTAGTTAATGTGATTGTAGCAAGTAATTATCTTCATTTTTTTTTTTTGCTCTAGAAGCGTATCTGGATCCTACTAATATGCTTATTTCCATAAATCTTAATTCTTATACTCTTATTCCATAGCTTTTTCTTTAGATATAACTAAAAGAACAATATAGAAGCAGAGTAGATCTTCCAAATGCTTATGCAATTAGCCCTCTCGTATACCAACTATGCGTTTGAATTAATAATTTGTTAATTTGAAAAGGTACTGTTTTATATCGTACGTAATCTCAATAAACGACTATTCAACATAAATGTAATATATTAACGAAAAAAGTTCCTCGAAGACTGATTTTATAGAAAAATAGAAGTATCTCTAGGCAAGTATTATGGAGACAAAACATTATCCAACCACACTGCAACTGTTACTATTTAATCGTACGATATATCGGATTTTGTAGCAATCCTTTTTCTCTATTCGAATACTTCATAAAATGATATATATAATTTTCAATAATGCTCCCTATCAAAACTGAAATTACACAAAAATTAAAGTTGAAATAATCATACAGGCTTCAGAAACTTAAGCAGATGGATGCTGCAGTATTATAAACAACACTGACCCATCCCCGAGGTCAGCTTGTAACGTTGTATAAAAGTGGGCCTTAACCAGTTTTATGGCTAGCCAATCTTCCACCTTTCTATTTATAACACTGAAAGAATTCCTATTGAAAAATAAAGTTCTAGAGTAAACATTCTAGAGTCATATTGAAAAAGTAAAATTCTAATCCTACATATTTTTTATCGATATCAGAATTCCGAATGCCCTGTTTCGCCACGCGTCCCCTTTCCTCTCGGATTAAAAGGATTAAAATCCATATTTTGACAAATTTACTAGTAATTCCTCGTTAAAATGATTAGATCTTGAATTTTTGACGGATTTATTGGTGAGTCCTAATAGAAGAATATCGTAACAGCTTATACATGGGCTTTACTAAGCGGTTGAATCTTTCCTCTAAACACATCTCTATAAATAACTTTCCTTCACTTGTACACGAGATTGTGCTTTTTATGTTACGTTTTTCTCTGTTTATCCTTGTATATTTAAATCTAGGAAATAATGAATTCCCTCTCTTATACTTTTGCACTTGAGCAAATTGCATGCTCAAAATAAATCTCCTGATTTTAAAATTAAACAAACCATGACGTGATCAGTATCAAAAAGTTTATTTACTGCCACGACTACAATTCACAAAATAAATACCATCTCATCGATTCATAACATAGATATATGAGGGGTGATTGATTAGTAAGGTCACCAATAGTATAAAATAATTTTCTAACAAGGTAAAAGGATGAAGATATGAAAATAAAGAATATCGGAATGAAGGAAAAATTTATTACTTTTACATATTTTTAAATCATTTCTCAACATAGTCACCATTAACAACAACACATTTGTTCAACCGTTCTATCCATTTCTTCATTCCATCCATGAAGAAAACTCTGGTTGTCTCCTTATCCATTTGCGCTCGGCTGCCTAAACTTTGGCATTCTGGATTCATCATTATGACCCAGAAAACAAGAGGCAATCCATGGAATATCGTCATCCTGGTTCTCCAAGTGCCAAGAAATTCAAAACTTTAATGTCAGCAGCAAAGGTCATGCTTACCATCTTTAGGGATGCAAGTGGTGGGCTCTACACGGAATTTCTGATTAAACGGGATTGACTGTGAATTTTCTGACAGGTACTGTGCAACATTATAATCACTCAAACAACGCATCCGCAGAATCAGACAGAAAAGAAACATCTTTCTTTTGCGTCACGACAATGAAAGACTGCATTGCAGTGCACAAACACAGGATGTCATGAGAAAACTGAAATTCACTTTGGTTCCACAACCTCTTGCAGCTCAGATTTGGCACCGTTAGACTTTTGGTTGTTCCCAAAATTGAAGACGTTTAAAGTTTAACTTTTTTCAAAGGAGGCCGAAGTTCAGGTAGCCGTGCGCAAATAAATACGCAGCCAACCAGAATCTTTCTTCATGGACGGAATGAAGAAATGGGTATAACGATTGAACAAATGTGTAGCTGATAGTGGTGGCTATGTTGAGAAAAGAGTTAACAATATGTAAGAGTAATAAATTTCCTTCTTTTTGATACCTCTGTTATTATTTTACCTTGTCGGAAATCTATCTTATACAATTGGAGACCTTTCTTATCAATCACCTTTCGTTTATTATGTTGCCACATACTTCAAAACTAAATTTTTTTCTGAGGTTTTGTTGTTAGTTTGAAAACATAGCTGCTATGGAACCGCTTTTACTTTGCATTGCATTTCATTTTAATCTAATAACAATTATTGCGAGAATAAATTCGTACAAACTCATTATTACAAAAACACACATGTGCGTATTATAAACATTTAAATGAAAAGCAAAAAAAAAAACCTGTGTATATACATTCATTTTACATCAAACTACTTCCTTTTAACAACTGTTACAGAAAATTCGTTTCGTAGTAGCAGCGTAACTCCAAACTTTAAGGCACCTGCTGTGCATGGATATAAACTTCTCTCTTCATCCTAATTACATAATGTGTCGTCCAGAAAAGAAAATACCCTGAGTTAAGTATTTGCCCGAGCTCTGAAAAGAGAAAAGACAGAAAGAGGTTTCGTACTTAAGAATCCACAGTCAATTAAGTCACAGCTGGGGGTAGTCCTCAGGGAGCTGACGGCGACATATCAAAGGGGGTGGGGGAGGTCTTAAAGCAAAATATGTGACATCAGTATGCAACTCGTGTCCATATCGATTGCTTTTGGAAAATGCATGAAAACAAAACCCGAGAAAGAATATGAATAGTCAGCCATATTTGGTCAATCCTGCTGATTATAATTTTTTTAACATGAGGGAATGGAAATGTTTTTCATTTTGTTGTATATTTCAATAATTGACAAGATTTATTTTGTTATTGTTCATTTGCACTCTAAATTTTTATTCACTATTATTTTTACTCTTTAACTCAAGACATTATTTTAAGGGAAAAGTTGCACTCGGGGTTTGAGATATATGATTATACTGGAAATTACATATATATATATATATATCCTCCTCAGACCCGAGACAAAAATAACAGCTTGATATTTTGTAAGAGGTACTTAAATAGTTGTTTTGATCACTCTAATATAGAAAAGTGCAATATTTTTTTTTAATTTATAGAAGCTGAGGGGTATGTATCGCATATAGTACATCAGGAACAAGACATTACAATCAGAATTTTTTTCAGTACTAAGCAAGATTGAAGTAATTAATCTAATCTTAGTCTTTAATCACACAATACATACAATTCATAAATTCAACGTGAAAATTAAGTTTTATTGTGGCGTTTTAGGTACATATTAGAAGTATTATTACAATAACATTATTTTTTATTTCGTGAAATGCCTTGAAACCATTTCTAGTAGTTGTAAAGCATAGAAAAACTTTGCAGTCTGTACATTGTACATGTGTTAAGGCCGAGCGCTTTTCATTCCTCAAATTGAACTCAAATGAGAATCATCGCGATTCATTACCTCCAAAATTTCATCTGTGGTGTCAAATATTTCATTAAAAAAATACTTATTAAATAAAAAAATATCAGAAACAATTGATAAAAATGAAAAGCAAACACCTCAACTAAAGATTTTAACTCAAGAAATACTTCTATATCAATCTTCAAGTCCCCCAAAATATAACTAAAGATTAAAACAAAATTGACTTAAAAAGTATGTTCATAAGTGATTGTGGGTCTCATTGTATCCACAAGTGATACAAATTTCACACGTCATTATGCTTTAATATTTCATTAACAATTTCTTTTTTTTCCTGTCAACTTGTAAAGTGAACGTATACAAAGAAAAAGCATATTTTAAAAATAGTTTAATATGTGTATATAAATAAGAAAAAAATATTTACTTCGATGACATGCACACATCTTGTTTTGATTCAGAGACGCTACTAGAAATCGCTATCATAGACAGGTACTGCCATGTGTTGACTAAAGGAGGAAATTATATGAGGTATTTCACTTTGTATTTCATGTGATACAACCGATCCCAAATTTGTTTTTGCTCTTCAGCCTTCACAAAAGAATATGAAACTTTTGTATCACATGTGATACAAGAGAACCGAAGAGGATATAATGTATAGATAATGCATGTTTGTGTTGAGTTGTAGATCCTTATGCTCAGTTCCCAATCAGGATCCGTTTGCAACCGATGTTACACATTTGTATGTGGTTAGTATTGCCTATACAAGATTCATTATATAGTATACGCGATTGGCCATTTATGATTGACATTGATTGTTGTGACTGACTTTCTGATTAACTGGAATATATAGCACTTCCAGTTATTTGCTGAATTGATTGCATATGGTTTGTGGAAGCAATATAATGCTGTAATTGCTTGCAATTGTTTAGTATTGCATATGGTAGTTATTAGTTGTTGGTTATTGATATTTGATCAATATCTATCACCGATTGTTTGTGTACGAATATATCCGATTTATTCTTTAAATATTCGTATATTTCGTAACGAGGTATATTAATATCTTAATGGCTCTCTGTTAAAAGATTTTATACTTAACTTTTGTTCATATGCCCTATATGATAATATATATTCTCTCCTATACTAATATTGTAATATTAAATAATTAATTTAATGATGTGTGTGTGTGGTTATAAAAAAAGCTTTGTTTTTATATTTTGCAGACACCATTTGCTCTACCTCAATAATTTGCATTGAAAATTTCGATATAAATTCTTAATGATATATTAATCCTAATCCACGCTCCTAATTAATATATTAATTAAAAAATTCCAAAATTTCTAATTTAGGATTATAAAGTGACACTTTATTAGCTTAAGACATTTACTGATATTTTAGGAAGTTAGGTGTATTAAGTCTTTAAGTAACTGAAATTTTTATTCATTAATTTGTTGTTAATTATATAAAATGTACAAAAAGAAGTTTTTGCTTTTGTATATTTATTGCAAAGGAAGGAAAAAGGATATTATTAACTTGAAATGTAAAGAATATCTCAAAAACGAGTCAAATCGAAAGTTTAACTACTAATAAGTAGTATGAAGCTACATCTTTAAATAATAATAATATTAAATAATATATATAATATTTTTGATAGTTCTTAAAATAATTTCTTCTCATTATACAACATCTTCGATTTTTTTTTCTTTGCGTTTAAATGGATTGCATGTTTTGGTACTTACGTATTATCGCTACAATCGCCAATTCTATTAACTCTCCAAGTTAGCAACACCGATTTTCTATGCGTCGTAAGTGTTGAATTGGCAACCATGTGCTTCGTTTCATATAATGTCGCCAATAGGTCGCGATAATACATAAGTACCCATGTTTTCTAGATTTACGAAAAATGATAACTCCTGATGTGTTCAATATTTTTTTTAAAAAATTACTTTTATTGAAATTTAATGCAACAAATTTGAATTACAGCTCCGTTATTACAAATTTGATTATTTTTCCCTAATACTATTAGAAAGACGCGTAATACGAAATTAATCATTAATTAAATAATTAAGTACTCCTAAAAACGATGATAGAGAGAAGAAAATGTACAAATGCATTTGTGCATTTATTAAAATATAATAAATCTACATATTTAAATTTTTAATTTAATACATTGGGTTACATGCTTAAATTATTTTTAATTTAATTTTTAAATTAAATGTATTAAATCATTCCTAAAGATATCTTATTTTTAAAGGTGATATCTCTATATTTTAGATGTTTATTATATTAAAATATGTGCATATACCAATTTATTATGCAAAATTTTTTTATATATTTTAGTACACAGGAATAGGATTAAATTTTTTATTAATATACTGAATGCAAATCTGCGTTATTAACATTTAGATTATGAATAAACTATATTAAAATAAAGATTTAATAATTTAATTTCCCATTTTCCAAGTGTTTATTTTAATGAGGATTTTTATTAATTCTAATTTTAATTTGATTTCATCAAATCATCTTAACTTTTTTCATTTTAAAAATAACTTTAATTATTTTCTGTATTTAATAAAACTGTTAACTTTGCATAAATTATATTTTAAGAAATTTTTTAGAACAATAATTATATATTAAACCATTCTAATGTCTAGTTTTATTTGCGTAGTATTTTAGCATTAATTAGTTAAAAATGAATAAAAAGAGCATGAAAAGACTTTTTCTTATTTAAATGCTAATAAATATTGAGAATGCATAAAAGTTTTTTCCCGAAAATATAATCCGTTGTTTACTGCAAATTTCTCAGTATTAATAAAGGGACTAAATTATATTTCAGAAAAATTAGAATATTTTTACTGAAATGCAAAGAACTTTACAGGGAAGTAATACTTAGGAATGTGCAATACCTAAAATTTTTCATGTTTGCAAGCTTAATAATTTAATGTAGAGTTTGAATCTAATGATTTTTAAGTGAATAAAAAAATTTATTTTAAATCATATTGTTGTTTATGTTTTAGTTTTTTAAAATTTTAATCTTAGTGCATTTTTGTGTTTTAGATTTCATTTATTATTCTGTTCAATTTAATTTATATTTAATCCTATCTAATACAACTCATAAAGTCTCAAAACTGTTATGGCAACTTAAAAACTTGATCAGTTGTACTAGTAAAAATATTAGCTTGATTATAATTGAATTTAACTTTGAAAAATGGAATCGAAAGAACACATTAAAAAATTTTAGGTATCTGACTATGTTTGGAACTGTAGTTTTACAAAAGGGTATAAATGAATAATTTTTTCACATTTAGTGTCCCTTAAATTATGATATACCAGTAAAATTGTTTTAAAAATAATACTTCAATAAAAAAATAATTTTAATGCAATTTTTTGGCTAAAAAGGAACAAAACTTTCTCCTCTCATGGAAAGTGTTTTCATAATATTTTGACTGTTTTTAACTAAGACTTCTTTCAGAGCCTGAACTAGGATTTTTTTAAATATATAATTTAGGATGGTATTCATATTTAATGCATTAAAGTAGAGAATTTTTTTATAAAAAACAACGGTTATTATTTCGATTGATAACAACTCTGAATATATAATGTGAATTTTTCAAAATCCTAATTCAGTCTCTATAGATAAGTATTAGCTACATATAGGAAAACTATTATTAGTATTGAAGTATTTTTCATAAAAAAAGAGAATGTTCTGAGAATCTATCATTCTCCTGCCTTTCTTGCCAAAAAATTACATTTAAATAATGTTTTATTGTAATAATATTCTTAAGAATATCTTATATATGTATATTCTAATCTTGATACGTAATACCAAAACTTTATTCATTTATAAACTTTTTCAAAATCACAGTTCGAAACGCAGTTACGTTTTTAAGTATGTGCTCGTCCGATTCTATTTTAAGAGTTAAGCTGAATTATTAGAAGTCAGTAATCTTAACTATTTATTTATTTAATGAATAAAATATGTTAAACAATGTTGACTGCTTTAAAAAAGTATTTAAGGTATCTGAACACGTTAAAAATGAACAAATTCGATCAAAATAGGTATTTTTGTTTTTTAATTTATTGAAAAAAGGGATTTTTTTGTTTATAAAATATACTTGGTTTTGTTTCTACGTTACATAGAGGCCAAGTAACATCAATTTTATAAAGTTAGATATACCGGAAGTGGGTCTTTGATCTACCAGAAGTGGGCATTTAAATTGTTCGAAAACTATCATGGCAAATTTGATAGCTCAAAATGTTATAAATGTACTTCTATAAAACTTTTTGAAGCTGATATATATATTATTATTCATGGCCTGTTATTTAAATAATGATCTCCTAAAGAGAATGTCACATTTCTTGGGATGTTTACCCAATCAGCTATAAAACCTTCAAACAAATAAAGCATTAAAATTTTAGTACATTCCCTAGATATGCACCTTCTTTGTTTTAGTAGTACTTTTACTGATATAAGTTTATTACTTTTTTCTCTAATTACTTTGAAGTTCTTCAAAAATATTGCTAAAGTTTCACTGATAATTGTGATTTTTGTAATATTTAGATACATTTTAAATATTGTTATAGTTAAGTATTAGTATTTATTGGTATTGATTCCTAAAAATGCATTTATAGTGTTTAAATATGCTATTTTTTTTTAAAAAGTACTCATGTACGGATGCCTTAACGTAAGAGTTATTTTGTGAAAGAAAATTACGAAGGCATCGAAATGTTTCACATAAAAGCGAAGTTAATAATAAATACATAATTGTCTCTCATAAACAGTTTATACTTCTTAGATAAAAATGTCAGTAAATCTACAAGAAACTGTTGCTGTAAATTTATTTCTACAGATTCACTTTTGACCAAAAATGGTTGTAGGTACTATCTAGACATTATGATAGGGCCTTATTCCGTGTAGGTTCTCCGTTTCTTAGGGTTTCAGGACCCCTAAATGGTTTTGTATTGATTTGTGGCGTCTGCTAAAGATGCTGAAGGGAAATACGGAGGAAAGAGATGAAGAAGCTGACTCGACGTCCCGCAGTAAAACGCCAAATCCTTAGAATTTTCCTCAAGATTCATAATCTTAGGGGGCGTTATCAAATTGAAGACTTTCCCTGATTACTGGTATATCCAACCAATGAAAACCTCCGGAATCTGAGCAAACTTCTTGCACTCACAACATCATTTCTTTTATCAATGTTGAAATATCTTTTGTATCATTACAATTCAGTTTTTCTTACTTTTTCTAGCGTTCTAATGTATGTAGGAATAAATTTAACTATATCTTGTATGTTATTTCAATATTTTAAAGGTAATGTATTCCACATCACAGTTTTTGATTTAGTGAATCTCTGAAATGTAAGATCAATGGAATGCAAATGAAGTGCCAAATTCTGCTGTTGTGTTTCGAGGTTCTTTTTTTTAAAAAAAAAAAATATAGTAACAGTAAAGAAAACATCGATGAAAGTATTTGTTTTCAATGTTTGATATTTTTTATAAGCAAATTTTAACACTATACAAAATGAGATTTTATATTCTGATTATTCTAATTAATCTCAGATTCATTTTTAGTTTCAGAATTAAAAACCACATTTATATTAATAAAAGTAATATAGATTTTGGGGACTTTTTACTAGGCAAAAATTTAGTATTATTGACTATTTATAGTTGCAAAAAAAATAGCATCGTAATGCGGGATTGTATTAATTGTTCAAACTTAAACAGCACATAAATGAATCTAGAATTTAATTAATCTCCCTTTTAAGCAAGTTACTGTCATGTTTGTAACTGATTATCGGCATAAAGATTTCCAACTAAGTTTAGCTTTTTATCTCTCTATATAGCTATTTATGCAATACGATAAATATTTTCTTGGTTTAAATGTTAATGTAAATTATAAGTATTTATTTTTTAAATTAGAATGTGTTAATTATACCCCATGGTTTATGAAATCTGCAACAGACGTGCAGAAAGTTCGTATGGCTTTCTTGTTGGGAAAATCGTTATGTATTCTCCAAATAATGCAATTTTTAAGGGATTTGAGCGTAAAAGATTTTTCAATAGATTCATCATCAATAAACAGTTATTAGAAAAATTCTATTCTTTTGAATTATGCTGAATGAATGTGAAGTAACTTCCCTTGGAAGGTCCATTGAAAAGGAATGTCTTCTTTTGGTTATTGGGGGCTGCGGAAACTGCTGGAAGACCATCTGCCTGATGTCTAATGGGTAGAAAATTTGAGATCTGTGTCTATCTAAATCAGTTCGTGAAGGGAAATGGAAAATGTCTATAGAATCCAAAATTCGAGTGAAATCCTAGCATATGTCAATGTTGAAGTTAAAAGTTTAAGGCAGTAACCACACAATATATATCATTCTCGTGTCTTTTAACCACTTGATATAAATTCAGTCACGAGGCTCGTTTCAAGTACTATGTTGTTCGAATTAATTGGGTCAAATGGGGGAAAACGATTTTTTTTCAAGATTCTTAGCTTTTAATCATTATATACCTTAATTAAACTGAAAATCCTCTATATCAGTACGAAGTATGTCCTCCTGTAGCAGAAATGACATTTTCAACACATCTAGGCATTGATTCAGCCAGTATGTCGCACATTTTTTTTCATTTCATCATAGTGGAGAATTACATTTATATAATACTTTTTATAATTTGTTCTGTTATCGCGCAATTCATCTTAGATAAATGATTCTTGAGAATATGCCGTAAGTTCTCAAAAGTTCTGTGAATTACCAGGCCAATCAAGGACTTTTATTTTATTTTCCCGCCCTAAGATTCTGGAATAATTTCGAAGTGTGACACGGAGACAAGTCATGTTGAAATGTTCCGTTAAATGTTTCCATGAATGGAACAATTTACTGCGTTATATTTCTATATATTTTATAGAAATCTTGTCATGACTTTAATAGGAACTAAGCTTCCAGTGCCATTTGTTGACGACAACTGTTTAGAAGGGCTTTTTACAGTCCATTGGATATGATCTGGTAGCAGTTTCTCCATCACTTCTAACTATATTTTATTTCTATCCCTGGTTAAATTAATATGTTTCATGACTGAAAGTCACCTTCTTCTAGTTGTTAACAGTCCATGATCGGTATTTGTTGGCCCAAGGTAAACGTTTTTTCATCATTTTTTGAGTTAGAAATTATTTTTTTCTTCGATCTTGTTGCTTTATGGCCAACTTTCATAAGTTCTTTCCGTACAGTTGGGGTACTAATTTCAACACCATAGCCCAATAAAATCCCTTCGAAATTCTGTGATTATCTTTCTTTGATTTATTTTTCTATTGCTTATTAGAATTTTATTAGATCTTGGAGTAGTTTTTCGTTTGTGCCCGTATTTTCACTTTTCTTTTTTGGAGAAGGTGATATGGAATCCTGAAATGTTTTTAAAATTCTTGAAACACTTGATTTGTCCACACCAACTGCAGTAGTTATATCTCTCACAGTCATAGAAGTGTGTTAAGAACGATTATCTTAGAACGCTTTCCCGGAGTAATATCTATCTTGGAACAAGCAAAAGTAACACGTGTTGCATGGAACGCAAAATTATAACGACCAGCTGCCCCAATGAAAGGTTCGCAACTGAGTTATCCATACACTAAAACCAATCAAACAAGTAAATTTTACTAAATGTCGATCCTTCGCACTACTCTGAGACAAATAAATTGGTTTGAGGCGTTTCGAGTCATCACAGGTAATAAAATAGCAACTCAAACAAGAAAAAAATGTTTGTCCCAATAAATTCGAACACTATAGTAAATCATTGTGTAGAAATTTACAAAGGAAAACAAACAAACCTACTCTCTTCATGAAGTCTGTTTCCTAATTATAAAACGTTATCAAATGACAAGGTGAGCTACCACCATGACAGCTTGACTTTGTGATACTGTGACACCGTGAGACTTTGAACCGTGATAGATTTTAACCGCTTTATACCACGGAATTTTTATAACTGCGGCAACTGAGTGGTTATGGTTGCGAACTTATGACTGACTCTTTTCTATCGAGTTATGGGTTCGAGTTATTGCGTCACTTAGTATCTGCCTTGTAAAGGTGCTAGGGCGTGTTAAATTTGTCTAGGTTCAAAATCCTCACGTTGCCGTGATGTATAAGTTTGGAGAGTGGCTCATCTCTCGTTTGGTGTTTCCTTGCCACTTGACAGAGATTCAAAATTACGAGGTCCGTCACCAATAATTCTCATTTGGTTTCAAAACGCGATGTTAACAAACAATCGAAGGATCAGCGACGAAACTTTAGTTGAAACAAGAGCCCGTGGCTCAACCAAAACACTGTCGGCTACGAGTTTGGTATCATGACCCCTGTGCTACCACTGTCGTATTTTGGATACTTAGATATTAGTTTATATATCATCTTATATGTAACCGTGTTTTGAAATTAAGATGTCTGTTTCTAATAAGCTGTAAACTTCTTTTACATGACGCTTAAGTTGTCTTTACCCTATTCTCAAAAAAAAAAAATCGAAACTCAGAGAGTGGTTTTTTAATTCCTACTATTAGTTCACTTTCTATTTATATTTATACATCTTGTTCAAATTTTCAATCTTTGTTAAAATAATTTTATTCATCCACTCTAGTTCAAATACACTTTTTTAAACTTGTAGTGGATGACACTTGATGTTAATACAGTTTTCTTAAAATATTAATTCATTAGTTTAATTAAATTAATTAATTATAGTTTAAGGCATTTCTTCATTCGATATTATTCCTCTAAATGGCAGTACCATTGGATAAAACAGCTTTTGTTAAATTTGTGATAGAGATTTAACTTAACCTGAATAAACATATGCTAGTTAGATGTCAGCATTCATTTTACACCCTGGTTCAAAGATAAATTCTTACCTATTATATTCAACTTTTATTAAAAATGTAGTTATAAACTTAATATAGTTTAAAAGTTTTTAATGTTAGTTTAAAAGGTGTTTTGCAACTTAATATTGTGTTCTGTCATATGTACATACATATTTATATTAAATGTAATTATTTAAGGTATCTGAACACGTTCCGAGTACTTTTTAACAAACAGGTAAGCATTATAAATGCTCTTATAGGACTCAATACCAATAAATATTACTATTAAACTATCAAAATTTAAAATAAATTACCTAAATTTTACAAAAATCATTTCAAAAATGTAAGTGAAATTTTAGCAATATTTTTGAAAAACTTGAAAGTAGTTAGAGAAAAAAGTAATAAACATATATTAGTAAAAGTATTACTAAAACAAATTAGATGCATTTATCTAGAAAATGTACTAAAATTTTAATTTTTTATTAAAATTTGAAAATTTTAGAGCTTATTGAATAAACATTATAAAAAATGTTACAATTTTTATGAGACCATTATTTAAATAACAAGCCATAACTCAAAAAGTATTCATACAATAAGAAATATTTTAGTACATTCTCTAGAAAATAACATAAATATCAAGTTCAAAAAGTTTTATAGAAATACATTCGTAATATTTTGAGTTATCAGACTCGCCTACAGTTATCGCAGACAGTTATCGCTAGATTTTGAGCCATTTAAATGCCCACTTCTGGTAGATCAAAAACCCACTTCCGGTTTTCCTAAATTTATAAAATTGATTGAAACTTGGCCTCTAGGTAGTGTAGAAACAAAACAAAGTATGTTTCGTAAAGTCAAAAGATAGCTCTATTCAATAAAATAAAAACAAAAATATCTGTCTTGACTGAATTTGGTAATTTTCAACGGTGTTCGGATACCTTAGTAAAAAGTATCTAAAGTAAAACTTTCTCTGTTGATTTAAGTAGAAATTGACTTTAATTTTTTTATATTGCTTGTTTATTGTTATTTATTTATTTAAAAAAGTGTTAATAATCTCCTATTGACTTCGCTAACGCACGCCCACACGCGCACCGTGCATAGAAACAAGTATATTTGGAAATGCTACCCATCTCTGTTTGTATCAATTCTTTCGAATAAATATACTTTATGCTTTGTCTTTTATCTTTGATGAAAACTATTTTTTTCTTTTACATATTAGAATGAAAATGTGTGTATCTATTCATTATTTCAAAATGTTAAGCAAACTAAAAAAACATACGGATAAATATGTTTGCATCCAAAGACGAACTGTTAACATTAAAACTTTTTTATGGGAAATATATACATTTCGTTTAATTTGTGAGCTATTTCCCATTAAATGAAGACAACCTTAATACAAATTTGTTTCTCATTTTTTCCTCCTATTTATAATATTTGAAGTAATTTATTTTTGGCTTATTGTACAGATAGTTAAAAAAGAGCCTAAAAGCCTTTCCAATATTATTTACCTTGTTAAACATATAATGTTGTAAATTGAATTCAATAAAATGAATCTAAACGAACAGAAATAATTTGAGTTTTTATTTGATACCAGTTTCACGAATTTTCTGTTTATTTCTTTTGAATGTTTATTTAAATCTCAAAACTCACTAAAAAAATCAATGAAATAGACATACAAAATATTTTCAAAAATATGGGGGGGGGGGGATTTAAAAATAGATACATATATTTTGTTTATTATTTAGTTGAATTCAAAAATTAGAATAATCTTGTTTGGAGAAAGTTCTAAACATGTCTCCCACCCACATTGTACTTAAATTATAAAAAAAACTTTTAAAATCTTTCTTATAACAGGTACACGAAAAATAAGTTGACTGTTTACATTAGTTTTATATTTTTTCATTACTTAAATCATTTTTTTCAATTCCTATTACTACTACTAGTTCACTCTCTTACTATATATATATCGTTCAAATT
Source organism: Trichonephila clavata (assembly GCA_019973975.1). Lineage (NCBI taxonomy): Eukaryota > Metazoa > Arthropoda > Arachnida > Araneae > Nephilidae > Trichonephila > Trichonephila clavata. The sequence goes on from BMAO01012796.1 coordinate 69,528, forward strand.
TTCAATCGTTAATAAAGTACTTTTTGTTTATCTCCTGAAGTTCAAATACAGTTTTAAACTTATGGTGGATAACACTTCATATTAATACCGTTTTTTAAATATTAATTTATTAATTAAATTTTATTTTCTAATTTTAAACTATTCTGCCTATTTCTGACGAAGTTAGAACTAACACAGATGGCACCAGTAAGTTTTTCTAACAAATTTTTTCTAAGCTTCAAATATATTTTTTAAAACTTGTAGTGGAGGACACTTCATATTGATAGAGTTTTTTCAAATATTAATTCATTTATTAAATTCAATTAACTAAAATAAAGTTTTTCTTTGTTGACCTAAGTTGGAATCGACTTTTAAAAAAAATTTTATATTACTTGTTTCATTTATTCTTAAAAAGAAATTAATTCATTTAGGCTGAAAGAGAAAAAAACGAAATTATGGTTCTTTTTGTAGTAGTAGATTAACATTATTTGACAGTGGTTGAAAAATTTATAATATCTATTACTTAGTAGTTCTTTTTTCTATTCGACATTAATCAAGCTATGCTAAATAATACACATTATGCTATTTTTTTAATTTGTTATTTTATTAATAATCATCTTGTGCATCAATTCAGCAATAAAAAATACAATATCGCATGCACAAAAACTGGAACTATGTTAAATAAATATGAACTTACCTATCAAAGTTTCTTGTTCCCTCAACTGACTTACAGTTGCGCCTCTTTTACCAAAACCAATTTTCTTCTGTGCAAACTGTTCGCTTATTGCATTTCTCTTTCTAATGTCGGCATTTTAGTAATTACCTGCCCTTCCTGCAATTATTTTGTACAGAGACAGTCTGTAAAATTCTAAGTAGGAAACCATTTATTGGCTGTTCAGTACTAATTAAAACTAGATGCTAGCAGTTAACATTGAGTGCGGTCGATATGAAATCCAATTTTACTCTACTTCTCTGGTTAAGTGATTTATTTCCTTCCTTATGATGCTAAATTAAGATTCTATGTAAATTGCATGCTGACTTTGTGGGACGATCTGATTTCAATTATGTACGTTCTAAAAATATAAGAAGTAAAATAAGATGGATGAGAAGAGCTTTTCTGGTAAAATATTTTAAGACTAGCTTATTGTTTTAAATTGAAGTGACAGCCATTAGCAGAAAATTTGTATTGGACTGTTTTTCAAAAATGTATATTTATTCAAATTTGAAAAGAGCAGAAGAAAAAAAATTATTTTTCATGTGTATATATTTTAATATTATAATTTCAGTTTTAATTAATGTTAGTTTATCAATATAGAAATAATATTTCAGAATTAATCAATTTGCTACACGTAAGCCTAATTTATTCTATTCTTATTCTAATTTTGAATATGTAATTAAATCACTGAATCTGGCAATAATTTCATTTATTGTTATTTAATTAAAGCAAAAATAAACTTTTTTGTGTGTGGGGGGTATGCACCGTTTTTTATTTATTGTTTTTTTAATACTAAAAATGGTTTCAGAAGATTTATCTCATATAATCTACAGGATACAGGATCTTGCTCTGTACTATAAACAGAAATAAAAGATAGGCTTTCTAAAAAATTAGTTCTAACCTTGCGAGACAACAGTCCTCAGCCTGCCTTTTGTATACATATGCTAAAAAATAAAATAAATGATGGGTAAATCAAATATCCTACAAAGCAGAGGAAATTTAAATTCTGAAATCGAGAACCAAGAACAAAATCCACAATGTGAAGAAAAGTAAATTGACCAAAATGGAAAACTAATATATTTTCTAAAACTGTCTCTGACTTAGGGCAGGGAAGTAGGGTTTATATGTATATAAAGCGATGCACGACAGAGGAATTATCCGAGTGCAGCGAAACTGTGTATGCATATACCTTACGACATAAAATACAAATGGTTAACTTTTGGCGACCAGTGAATCATTAATTTGAGCTCCAAAGGGATACAAAGGAGCGTCTGGATCAGTAGCGTAACTAAAAGTATTAGGGCCCCCATGCAAAGTCAGGTTTGGGGCCCCAAGCCAGATCTTACAAATGATTTGTACTTGTCGTCAGTCAGGTTTTGCCCTCCCTTCCCCCCCCCTCTCTCGCGATTCGGGGTGTACGTTACGCCATTGGTCTGGAGGATGGATAGAACTAAGGATATTCCAATGCTAAGGCATAGCTTCTACGTAAATGGATTAGGTTGACCCACGTGGATTGCACCAATGTCTTGCAGATGAATTTGCGATCGGTATGAGTAGTAAATGTTACCATTTGAGAGAGAACGTTCAGTTGGACTAAAGCAAACTAGATGATCAGATCATCGGATTGATCTACGTTTGGATCAGAAATATGCAACCATGTTGGCAGTAATTGGTAAACCATGACCTCAAGAAGGTAACGGTCGACCAAGAGCTACGATATAAATCGATGACAAGCCCCAATGACCAGAAAATATGAGTCTGAAGACGTTCAGGACAGCGATGGAATCCTCTCCTGATTGTGTCCGCCACTAGGCCCGACAGTCTGGAACTATAGCTATTTCATTTGATAGTCGTTCTTTAATTGCCATGCATGACATACTTGCAATACGTAATACGTTGATGTGATGTCGACTGCAGTACGTTTACTCCCTGTAGTGTTGTCCTTCTTTTCATGGATTCATGAGCTTACATTTAACCAGGATAATTTCGGCCACATATGGCACGCCTTTATGCTCCTTTTCTTCTGCAATATCGTTACTTTTCTGCCTGTGTATATCTTCCAAAAGAGCACGTTTGAGCTATATTAATACGGTATCGACTGTTCCAGGATTGAGCCTATCTAACTCGCCAATTTGAACGTGTAAGCAAGCAATCAATGCTTAACTGCATAACAACCTGCATCAAGGCAGGAGGTGTGTCAACGAACTTTTTATGCTCCCGTAGCTGTATTTCCTGAATAAAACATTCGATTCCTATGATATTATTAGCATTTCGTATTGAAACCATATGCAACAAATCTACCTAATTTCCACCCTTTCGTATAGTTCCTGTTTGATACATCGCTTTATAAATACAATAATACCCCGAGCTTACGCAATAGGAGGAACTGAGTGATTACCGCGTAAGTTGGAGTATAATTTCATACATAAATACGTATAAGCTATCTTTAGTTGGTGCCGGAGATGTAAGAAAATAGGTTAGTGGGAAAATGTTAGAATACACAAATACAAACTCGTAAATCGAAATTTTTTTTATGTAGAAGATTATATATAGAAACAAAGTAGTCGCCGGCTCAAAATTTTTTTTTCTCGCGCAAACTTTCCTCGTACCATGCTAATGATTTTTTTAATCCCTTTTTTTTTTTTTTTTTTTTTGTTGAAAAAATACGCTCTTTGTTGGAGTCTGTATTTTCTAAAATTTTAAACCCTTTTTCATTAAACTGAGACTTTCACTCGAATTCCCAACCGTTATTCTATCTTCTGACTGAAATGGGTCGAAAGCTCTTCAATGTCTTACTATTGCTTATGCATTTCTATGTACTTATCAATTGTCAGCTGCTGGTTGTGGGGATCTAGCCGTTCTTGAACTTCATCACTATCGACTTCTAAATTTATTTTCCTGGCAAGATCGACAACTTCAATCACGTTATCAATTTCATTAGACTCCGCCACTGATTCCGCTTGAGTTTCAGTTTTTTTTCCAAAAGAACATTAGACAAAAGACGAATCGACGAGATTTGAAAATCTCGCAGCTCCGAATTCGCGTAATAATTCCGAGTAGCATAAGTCAAGGTATTACTATTTACATCATAGGTTCCCAACCTTTTTTGAACTGGCGCCCCTCCCCCTTTTTTTAGGGAATATTTCGATACCGCCCCCTCCCACTCTAGAGAAATAAGAGTGAAAAGAAGAGTTAAATATTAAAAAATATTCTATTACTAATAGAATATATTTTTTAATTTAATTTTTTTCAAAACCCCAATTTTTTTACTTGCGAATCTGAAATAGCTATTGCCACAAATATATTTAAATGTGTAATATTATATATTTTAGTCATAGATAAGATATTGTTGGAATTGAAAAACGTGTTACTGAGTTTCTTCTTCATAGAAGTTTTAACTTACTTGTTACAAAGACAGGCAGGGTGTTTGAACATACGAGGTAATTCGTAATAAACTATTGCTTTCAAAATAAATATAAATTGACAGTTTCGGCCTTTAAAGAATCACATGCTAATTCCTGGTTAAGATATTTAATTATGTTTCTTGGATAATATACGTAATGAAATGCAGTGGGCGAAACATTTTTCCTACTGCTCACAAAGACAACACGTGCACTATAGAAAGTAAAGTGCACTATATCATTCACTCTAATGTAGGTCTGAATGTAATGTAATCTTTGAGTTTTTCATCCACTTCCCGAACTATTGAAATATGTGAATTTTCGTACATGTGATACAGAAATGATTTAAATACATACAAATAACATAAGGTAAACAGTATTAAAGTTTACTTTTTTTGTTAGTACATAATCAGCATGTTTTTTAAGTCTTTTTTAGACTATATTTGGTTAATCTGCCCAAGCCCTTCATACCATCTCAACGTCCCCTAATTTTCTCTGGATTTTTACTGCCCCCCCCCTGAAAGCCTCATACGCCCACAAGGAGGCGTTATCGCCCACGTTGAGAACCTATGCTATATATACATAGAGAAAATTTGAGGAAATTGCGTTTCATTCTACAACAAATAACCGAATGTTTAAAATTGTGTATATTTTTAATTTCTTATTTTTATATTATATAACTTCAAACTTTACCTCTTATTTAAAAGGAAATCTTGTAAAAAATAAACTCATATTATTCTTCTATTTCTGTGTCTGCATTTTTACTTATCTTTCGTGATGCTGTCTTTTTATAGGTAAAGGTGATGCTCCGAATCAAAGGAGACTCTGAAGAATTGAATTCATCTTTCCTGAACATCGACGGGCGTAAGAAACAGATTACAGTCTATGATCTTTCGTCGAATGATCAATCGTCTTCAGCCGAAAGAAGAACTGGAGTTTCTGCTCCAAAAATGTTCGCTTTCGATGCTATCTTTTCACCGGATGATGCTCAGGTATGGACATTTCATTCATCTTAATCGGGAATAGTTACGTTGATAATAGAAATAATATATTTCTTTAGAGATTTAAGTGTATTAACTTAAACCTGCAGCAATTGTTATTTATTTTCTGTTTGATATCGTAATACAGAGCGTAAAAGAATTTTTAATTTTTTAAGAATACTAGGTACCCCTATAAAACAATGAGACTCATATTATAGAAGATGAATTATGTATATTCAAAGGTCGTTTGACAAATAGCTGTGTGGGGTGAACCTTTCTCTTTAGATTAATGCCCTCTGATGTCTGTAGACAAAATAGTCTGCTCGTGGCCTACATTTTGTATAAGATATATTTATATGGCATCTATTTTTTTAACACGCTTTTATTAGCTTCTCCTGTATGTAACGGAAACTTTGAACTCGATTTTTACCCACTTTATAATGTCAGATTCATTCGAAATTTTGCGCACTTGTGAAGAACCTATAGCAATACAATAATTTCATAATTTTGATCCATTGTCCTGATCAGGATCATCAAGATTAACGATTTTCCATTTCCAAATTTGGCGACTAATTCCAGATTCAATTTCCAGATTTGGCGACTAAAAGATTGTTACAACCTTAAAGCGAAAACGCTCATGGTTACTACAAACAGTGGTCTTTTTAGTGAAAAGTATTATTAACTTTACCCCTTCTTTCGAATTTAATTATTTCGAAATTAGCTCTTCCAAACTTCCTTCAGTTTGCTAATCCTACATTTTGCAAACCAGGCCGTATTGATGCACCGATAGGAAGCCAATAGGTATTTCAGATTTTTAAAAAAAATGACGCATTTAAGATTAACTCATCAATGAATAAAGCATATTTTTCTTAAAACATACTAAAAAAATCTAAAAACGACAAAAAAAATCCCATATCTCTATAATTTTTTTTAAAAAAAGTTGTTGCAAGTAGTCGGAAACCTTAAGTTATTTTCTGATAAGTTGTATTTCAGCTCGTTATATTTGTATTGTGGTATAATACGTAAACGCCATAAGATACTCCTCTTTCAAGGAAAAACTATAGAAATACAAGTACATCTCATTTGATAAAATTAAACGAAATATTTTCGTGGTAATTATTTAAAATAACCAAAAAAATTGAATTAAAAATCCGAGAAATGATTTCCATATCATAAGACTTAAAAATGATTGAATAACCTCGAGTATTACAAAAGAGTGCAAAAAAAATTATTTATTATGTTAAGAATGCAACAAGAAAATGTATTATTACATATAGATATGTGTTTTTTCTTTATTAGGGTACATATAAGTAGGAATAGGTTAATCAATTTAGTATAAATATTTTTATTAAAAACTGATTTCTTATTTATTTTTATCCTTAGTTTTTATTATCTATAATATATTATTTATCTTTGAAGCTCCTAATGTTAAAATAAATATTCTAAAAAACATTTTTAATGTAAAAAATGAATAAATTGTAATTTTTTTATTATAATAAATTATATTCGAATGTTTTTCCTTTTTTTATAGGCAGAGGTATGCTCGAGTTCGTTACCAGATGTGATTCAAGCGGTAGTTGGAGGAACGGATGGTTGTCTTTTCGTTTATGGTCAATCAAAATTAGGTGAGCAATTTAATTTTTGACTTTAATGTGCGCGTGTGCGCTTTTAATTATTTTCTTAAGATCATAAACCCAGAGTCTACTTTAAAATGAGTTTAAATTATTTCTTTTTCTTATTTGTCGAAATATTTCTTGCAATATTGCCATTTCTGGTTTTGTCCAAATTAGAATAAACATTTTTTTAGATTTTTCTGTCTAAATTATGTATACAGCTTAAAAACAAAGATCTCAGCATATTCAGAAATTTAATATATTTTATTAAACATTGTACAAAATTAGATTAAGGACTCCGACTAATTAAACTTTAATCCAATAATATTTTATCCACTTTTGTTGCTTATTAACGTCAGATTTCAAAACAGTACGAAAGATGGACCTGGCAATTCTGTACCTCGCACAAGTGACTATATTTCAGTTTTCCCACACACTCTCCAAGTTTAACAATTGTCCCATGCTCGAATGTATCGATTTTACACTACACGCGACTTAATAACTACCCACCAACCTTTTAACTACAATAAATTTGCTGAGAAGACACCCTATTGGCATTCAATTAATCAAACCTACTTTAACAAAATGATGTAAACCTTATTTTCTGAGAAAGATATCAATATTCATGAAGCGAGCGCTTAAACATCCCTCCGATAAATGATAAACGCCATAAAGATAGTGACCAACTTATTTATTAACTCTAGTCACACTCTATGTGTGCGATCAATTTTCTTGGTAGCGAGGATGCCTAAACACTTTCTCGCCCTCCAGGTTAATGCGTGTCAGAAACAAAAACCCGGACTTGTCTCCTATATCCGGGTGCCAATTCTTGAGCAGGGTTGACCGATGATGCGTCAATCTTGTGTCATCGTGCGGCCCAATGATTTACTTCTATTCAGGGAAGTTATGCCATGACACTATTTGTCTTCATATTGGCGCACTTTTAAATTTATTTGCCATGTTGTGTGTGAATTATTAATTCAAGTCGGTCTATCTTTGTAGGGCAACCGACAAAGCTCTCTTTTGATCGTTTCATATTTAGGGAAACATTTTGCATATGTGAATGTTCGTTAAGGTATTATTGTTATGGAATTTATTTCTAGTTCGCGCTCAGATGATATCAGATGGAAATATGACCCTTCTAATCTATTGGTTTTAACCTTTATAGGACTATAAGGTTACAAAGAGTAAATATTAGTATGTAACTGTTTATTTTAGTTTGCTTAGACGTAAAATAAATACAGACCATAAGAAAAATATGTAACAATGTGTAGTTTTTTGGATCAATGTGTCCGAAATTGTTTGGGGCACATTGTGGATATTATACTGTATATTACTGTGTTCGGACACATTGTGGATATTACTGTGTTTTGGACATATGGATATTATGCGGTATATCACTGTGTTTGGACGCATTTTGGATATTATGCGGTATATCACTGTGTTTGGACGCATTTTGGATATTATACTGTATATTACTGAGTTTGGACACACTGTGGATATTATAATATATATTGCTGTGTTTGGACACACATTATAGATATTATATAGTATATTACTGTGTTTGGACACATTATGGATATTATATGGTATATCACTGTGTTTAGACACATTATGGATATTATACTGTATATTACTGTATTCGGACACATTGTGGATATTATAATGTATATTACTGTGTTTGGACACACATTATATATATTATGCAGCATATTATTGTGTTTGGACACACATTATAGATATTATACAGTATATTATTGTGTTTGGACACACATTATAAGTATTATACAGTATATTACTGTGTTTGGACACATTATGGATATATTACTGCATATTACTGCGTTTGGACGCATTGTGGTATATTAGTATGCTGTGGATTTTGTTTTCATTTAATCAAATATACTTTATTATTGCACAAAATTATACTTACCGAATAATGTGAAACATGGGAGAAAACGGTAATACATTATTACACTACACAAAAAACTAAAATAAGTAATAAGAATAAAAATACAGCTACGAATGTTTTATCATTCGTGTTAATTGATTTGAAAGTCTTTTTCCCTTAAGCATTTTCTTATACGTAATTACGTTCTGTATACGTTCTATTTTGCATTCCGTTTTTTAAAAAAAATGCTGATACGGTTATAATTAAAACCGACTATCACCAAATTTGAAATGAAGGAAATTGTTTGAATAAATCATACAAATGTTTAGAGCCCAAAAAATTGCATGAAATTTGTCCTTTTTCAGAGACGAATAATTTACTAGGATGCTGCGTATCTTCCTTTTCGATTGGGATTTTGGATACTTAAGAATGAATGCGTGATGAACATTTGTTCGTCAGATAATTATTTGCATTTCTATCGATTCCCTTTCATCCTTAAAGACCCTAAAATGTGTTTCTTCTTCCAATAATATAATCGTCGAGGGTGCGTACGTATTATTGCAACCTATTGGCGACATTATATGTATTGAACCACCTGGTTGACAATTCAGCGCGTACGGCACATAGGAAATTGTGGTTGTACTTCGGGAAAACGTATATATACGTCCAGGACAGTTAACGCTTTGGCTGAGCGAGACATTTGGCACTTTCAAGGTTAAAGTCGCATTGTAGCTTTAGCGTCAAAGTATAGTATTATTGAATTCAATATTTTGTTATTGTATGTTGTGGGGCGAGAGGAAATTTATGATTGAATATTGTGTAGCTAATATTGAAAGTTTGAGAAGCACTGATATAAAGGGAACCAAGAGATTTTTCCGTTCCATTAAAAAAGTAAGAAAGTCATGCCATTATTTTTTACTAACTACAAAATGACCTGATTCCTCACTGGTAATAGTAACTGCAAAAGTTACCTGAGTAGATTTAATTTATGTCCTGCGATGTCCTGAACTGTAGTATTGCTGACGAGAAAAATGTTCGATGTGTACTTGTGTATTCTTAATTTTTCAGTGAAAGAAAGTTCCTAGAAGTGGCACTTACGGTATCCAACTACCCTAAAATTGTGAATTTTGACAAAAATTTGCAATTTTTTTTTATGATTGTATTTTATAGGACATCTTATTAGCTTTATAAAAATACCAAATTTATTACTTTCCGTTCACTAGAACAAAACCTGTAAGTGTTTTAGTAAGAGCAGATGCCATTACTTTAAGCAAGATGTCATATTTAAAACGCGTTTTACTCGAAATGTGTTTTTTTAAAGTGCTCAAACGCAGGTAGCAATTGCTCAAAAAGATTTAAAATTAATTAACCGAAATTTTTTGTGTGTATATTCTGTATAATAGTAGAAGTGTTTTAACTTTCAGATTTATTAATTTTGTTTTATTACAAAAATTACAGTTCCTTATGTGAATATATTCACTGTTTCTTAAGCAATTTCATATAACAACTGAATAAAGTGCTCTAGTTTTTGTAAAAATCAAAATATCTCTTATCCTGAAGGTCATTTCAAAAACGAATAACATAGCAACACATCAGAATTGAAAAATTGAAAATTAGTTTATAAGCTTTTGGTACAGAATGGGCCGCGTTTATGTTATTTTTTGTCAATTTTTACCCATTTTTTTCCCATTTCAATAATAATAATTTCTTTTTCTCTTAATTTTAGCATATTTTTCATAAAATGTAGTAAAAAAATCTAAAAACAACAAAAAAATCCCCATATCTCCATTTTTTTTTAAAAAAGTTGTCGCAACCAGTCGGATACCTTAAAGACATCAATATTAATTGGCCTCTAGATTTTCTCTAGACTGTGCTTAGAAAACGACCTTTGACTCTTTTTGTGAACTCATTGTTAGTACTTGTAATCCTTCAGAATTTTCAAATTTTCCTCGTTTGCTTATTCTTTTCCTAATATGTTTCATACTTTTTTTCTGCAAGTACCTTTTAATACTTCGGTATACAAGTCAAATTGTGTAGGTGTTTCCAATGAAAAAAATATTTATTAATTTGATGTACTTAATTTTATTGTATTCTTGGATAATACTATAATACATAATTGTTTTTGCTTTTAATTCTAACAAAAACTTAAACATATATTAATATTTAGTTATATAATATGTTCTAATTATATAATAATAATTGGAGCATATAAAGAATTTTATTTAATTGAATGTATTTTAATTAATAAGGGTATAAAACAATGTTCACTTAATTTAAACAAAGGTATTTAAATTTCCAATTAAAAATTCTTTTACGATTAATGAATAACTTAATAATTTTAATTAAAATAAATTCTTTTACAGTAATTCCAAAAATTAATCTAGTTAATTTAATTTCTTTGAGGATGAAAGTTAAGCAATTAATATAAATTTCCCTTCTTTAATTATAATTTCGAAATATCTTTATTACTAATTAATTTCTAGCATGAGTATAAAAATAATTAATTTTCATGCCGTGAGTTTTTTTTATACCTTTATTACAAAAATAGATTAAACAAGAATTAAAAAACATAGCAGCAGATCGGTTAAAAGATGGAAGAGGAGAATTTAAATAATTATGATATCAACGAATGAAGGTTAGGCTTAAATGCTGGTACTGAAATTTAATATTTTTGTTAATTTAAACGCCATCCGTTGCAATTTATTAGTCACAGCGAGAAATATGTATTTTTGCAGTACATCTATGTCAATCTATTTGTCAAAAAATGTTTTCACAATACATAATTACTTGTCTGAAAATCTTAAATATAATTGATTTTAAAAGAAGTTTTTGATAAAACCAAAAAAAATGAATTATCTATGAGACAAACGATATATTACGTATTCATTGTGGGCAGGATGAAACCTGTAATAAATATTTAAGTTAATTTTTATGTTATTCGGAAAGAAAAAGTATATATGAATAGTTTATGAGCTGGAACAATGTCGATATTTTTTTCTTTCTTTTGTTATTTATTATTCTGTAAATCCTAATCTTCGATTTTTCTTTTCTTAATTTAAGATGGAAAACCAATTTTTCGCGTATAAGAAATTATTAACAATTCATGTATCATCATTAGGTTTCGTATTTTTTGCTATTACTTTTTCAAATTTCTTTTTCCTCTGTTACGATATAAGTTTTCATGGGTAATAAATATAAATTTCATCGGCAGAAAACATGAAAAAGTTTTTCAGCATGATGTTTTGGAGATAAAAAGCAAATTAGAAAAAATGGCTTAAAATGCTTCGAATTCTAAATAATAAAAATATATAAAGAATTATAAAGATTTAATTATAACTTCGCTTTTTAATTTTTTCATGTTTTTTTCCTATAAAAATGAAAAGGCATGACTACTTTTTAATTGAAAACATGACTGCAGTTATTTTCAATTAATTATTTACGCGCTTTACGTATTTAACGAAAAAGAATAATATGTGTATGATCTTATTATTAATTGATTATCATTCCACAATAAGTTTTTAGCATGCATATAATTAATTAAGTATAATCATAAAAAAATTATTTGTGAATGTTGACAAGATATGTACAACCACTGAGAATGTAAAAAATATTTAAAAAATATTTCTAATTACACTCAAAAAACAAGTATAAATTATTTCGTTTATTAAATAAATTCCATTCGAAGATTTTTTGGCGAAAAATATTATTTTTTCATCTAGTTCTTTTACCGTTTTACGGAGGAATTATTTTTTTATAGTTATGTATTATTTGTGTATTGAAATACTGAGCATTGTTGGTACTCATTTTTTAAATGTGTTTAAGATTCTCCTTTTTTTTCCATTTCACACATACTTCCAAAAACATTATAGAGCCGTGTACTAAAACACAACAAATCACGAATATGATGCACTTAAGGCTATATCAAGGAAGATAAATACCACATAAAAATAAATCTAATCATTTTTAAAAAAATATTTTAATAATGGTATTGATTCATATTTAGGTATTAAAACATTAGGTACTTATGTATCATACCATCGACCAATTTCTATAAATGAAAAGACATCGCCAAATTCTGCCATCGTTATTGTTACTGTGTTCCCACAAACGCAGAAATGGTTTCCACTACTGGCTGTATATCGCAGTATTTGGCGATAAAATAATTGCTACTACAAATAATAATAATTTGTTTTTTGATATTTAACACTCTTTTGAGAACCATTTTGAAAATTAAATCATTTTCCATACTAGGTAGTTGTATTATTAAGAATTAATAATAACAATTTGTCTAAACTTCATAGAATGTATCAAAGTGACTATTTCTTAAAACTGCAAAGACATTAAGAAGATTTTTTCTCTAATATTAAGAAATCATATAATCGCATTTCTAGTGCGTGATCTGGTAATTATTCGTATGATTTGGAACAAAATTATGATTTCTACAAAGCACTTAAGTTGTTCGGATCATTCGAAATTGAAACAAGCTCAATAACTTTTCCTAATTTTCTATCGCCCAAAGTAAATTCGTTCATGGAAGATGATTTATATTTGAATGAATTTGAATTTCAGAGAGAATTATCTTAAGAAAAAACCCGTTATTTGAAAAAATTATTTTAAAATATACATTTCTCTCAATTGGGGCATTTTAAATATAAGTTTATTCTTATATTTTGTCCATGTATATTAAAAAATATTTAACTCAGTTCGTAAACCCTTGAGATTTATTTTAAATATATTTAATCAGTTTATAAACCTTTACAATTTAACTTAAATGTTTTTAATTAACTCAATTCTATGATTAGAAAAAGTGAAATTCTCACAGGAGAAAACTAAAAGCTAAATAGTTCACTTAGTTGAATACTTATTTTTACAAACTTTCAGCTAGAAATATGCAACAAAATAAGTCTTAAACTCAAGGGGGAAAGAAAATAATTAACCAATAAATGTAGGTAGTTCGATTTGTTACTAGTTTAATGCGTGTGCTATCAAATAAATACCCAGAATCGAACCCAACGTTTCTTAAGTTAAATTTGCGTAATCTATTACAGAAGTGCAAACTCTTTAATCTAACATGACGATTGCATCTTAGAATAGCATTATATATTTTTTTAAAAAGACGATGCAAATCTCTTCAGTTTTCTTAGCATATATGCGTAGACAATATCGGTAATTGAATGTGAAAATCGATATAAAATAATAAAATCAGACGTATGAAGAAAATAACTGCTGGCCTCACAAACCTGATTGATGAAAAATACAGTGAGAAAACATGAAATTCTCATTGATGTTATAAGAAAATCTGTTTCCTTGGCATCCTTATTCAAATAATCAATTTTGGCTGAATTTGATTTTTCTATTTCTTAGCTTTATAATCCAAATACAACTCCCATCAAATATTCCCGCATAGGCCATCTTAAAGTAAATTTTCACTTGAACAGATATGGAAAACGGATAAATTTCGTTCCTAAATCAGTGAAAGTTTTCGGGAAAATAACCATTGCGAAAATTCAAAAGTTTCAGTTCAGAAAAATTCATTTCTTCAATTTTTAAGAATCTCCAACTAAGAAGAATATAAATAACTTCAAATCACGCGATGGAACGATTTTGAGTTTTTCATCGTAAAATATGGAAGTAGATTTGATGGCTTTCGCTAAAAACCTTAGAAGCTACCCGCCCTTTCTATTCAAATCTTCCATCTGCCTTCACTCTTTATTCTCGAATGGACTGAAACATAAATGGGTGTGCTTCCTCACAAACTAACCTAAAAGGGCACATTTTAGTCAAGTGTCTGGGAATTTGTTTTTTTAAATTGGGTTGCCTCCTTTCAAATACAAATCTACAACTCCATGAAACGTTCTTCCTTCTAGACTTTGCCAATTCAATCTATCCCGGATAGAAGTTTAAAACTATGGCTCTTTTACTTTGGCTCCAAATTTCTTTCCATTCGTTGAAGTACTTCTTTTAAATCTGGGCTAAAATGGCGTATGTTCTAATATTTATTTCGAATGTTTACTTTGTTGCAAGATTCGATTAGTTTTGTCTATATCTTCAGCAATAAAACGTTTTTAATAACTTTTATTGAGTTATGGAAAATTTTTATTAAAATTGTTGTCATTCGTTAAAAATTGAAACTATTTTATGCAAGATGTTTCAATCTATTTCTAGTTTTTAAGTTTTGAAATTAAGCGAATTTCTAATTAACTACAATTAAATATTCTTTTAAATAAAATTCTATATTACTTTAAGATTCATTCATGCTAAAAACACATTCTCAATGAAATGAGAGAATATTCAAGAATTTAATGAATGTACTTTTTTTCAAATATTATTTATTCCTTTTTATATCTTTTAAGTATTTAAGTTCAACAACTTATTCAATTAATAAGACAGGTTTCGCGTATAGATACTAAGTTATTCCAAGATATTTTCATACAAAATATGAATGAATAAATTTTTTAAGTATAGAAAAATAAAAAAAAAATATTGTAAATATTTAATATTGAAAATTTATTTATGAAGGATCCATTAAACTATATTCCATTAGAGCTCACTAAATTGTAATTATAACTAAAAATACACTGATATTTCCTTCCATGCAAACCTTTGAATATTCCGTCAAGGAAAAAAATTTTTAATTCATTCGAGTCAGGTTTTATAAGCATTACGTAACATTGAAAATGCCATACCAAAAAGAGTACAACGTCCAATCTACAGGATATAGGCAATAAATGAAGCCAAACGTTTAAGTACAAAGTCAATGAAAATACGGATGACGACCCCTGCTGGATAATTCTCTATTTCCTGTCACCCATATGCCACAGTTTGTCTTTTGAAAGCAGCAGTGGCAAGATATGAAGACAGCATCCAGTCCGATTCTAGATGTGTCCGATTGGTAAGAGATCGAGGGGGAATGGTGACCAAAGGAAACATCTGTACATTTTGTTGAGCAAGTTGACTGATGCGCAGTGTGTGGTCGAGCTTTACTTTGCTGTAAAAATCAGTTAACATCCTCTGAAGGAAGAGGAGGGCCACTAACCCCTGCACACAACTTCACATATCGTTGCGGCATTATAGTTTCCTGAATATAAACCAGAAACTATTTGATACTGTACCCGATTGCACATAAACCATGATGCTATAGTACCCACACCTTAATCGAGCCTGTTACTATATTGTAGCTATCATTCGACAAATTGAAATGTCTCGTCTGACAGCAAGACACTATGTCATTACTCTGGCATAATTGCTGAGTCACTTACGATGTGAAGACAATGACACTCATCTTAATAGATACTGTGAATACAGGTTACTTGCAACCAATCGAGGGATAAGATTCTTCTTGAAAGATATAGGACCATCAAGGGTATGTTCATCACATGCTACAGAATGGCGGCAGAAGTGATTTGCTGGCCTCCAATGCTTGTCGGTGGATTTGTCGACCTACGCGTGTTTACGTCGCTTTCGTCACCCTGGCATCCTTTCAACTTTCCACGTTTCCTTGTTCCAATAAACTTTATTGCAACAAGTGCATCATGGATAAGTCTTAATGCGTGTCATATGAGATTTGAAGTTTAAATCAACATGCCCTTCTTAGTCAAACCACCATCGCCCTCGTAAACTCATCTGTTTGCTTGAACTGCCTCCGTTGATGGTGATCTTACAATCTCTGCTATTACACCTGTCCTCTGAGATCAGAAAAAAATCGGCACAAAGATTTTCTTTGAAGAAATAACGGCACGGATATTGCCCATTCCGTAGATTTCTTCCCTTGTAACCTATTAAACTTATGCTGGATATAGCTACGCATTTCACTTCATTTGAATTATTCTATCAGGTGCGCTTACCCAGAAATAACTGATAGCACCTTCCTGGCATATCATTTTCAATACCGTGTCGTGTATTTAGCAGTTTTGAAAAGGATGAATTATAATAAATGACTGAATAAAAGAATATATCTTCAAATGATTCAGAACTGTAGATTTTTTTTTAATTTCCTTTATTTTTTGGCTTATTAAAAATTTTCGCTTAAATCTATCCATTGAAAATCTAACCATAAATGAAATCATTAAATACTAGTTAGAGCTCAACTTGATTTCATTTTGTATTAACGACTCCCCTTAAAGTATTAAGTTTACTAGCAGCGGATCTCATACTTCTGAACCTCCGTCAAGGGATGAAGATGACACCTAAGCTGTCCCCCCATCCTCCAAACTTCCACATCACTTTGAGGGCTTTGAGCCTCGACAGATTTAACGCACATCAGCTCCTCTACACGGCGGGTCTTCAGTGACACCATAGTTAAAGCTCGAACATAGTTTGTGAACTTTAGTGTAAATTCTCAAAACATTTATTTGTGAACTTAAGTGTGATGTTTCAAAACGTTTATAAATTTTAATATTTTTGTATAACTTTTTGAAAAATAAAAAAAAAAAATGCTTTTACTTATATATATTAGTTTAATAATTTTGAATTCTTTTTTTTATCATTAAATCTTTTTTTATGCGTAAAATTTTTACCTATTGAATAATATTAAATTTCTTACATATATTCTTGGAGAATATATATATAAAAATCTTGCAATCTCCACTTTTTATCACTCTTTTATTATTTAAAATTTTAATTAAATATTTTAAATGTAAAAAGTGGCTAAAATGCTCTTTCGATCCAGTATTCTTTTATTTTTAATTTTTGATGTTTGAATTTTGTTTTTTTTTTTCAGAATTAAAATCCATTTCTCTAACTATAAACCTAAAACTTATTTTGAACATTAAATTTTGAAAAAAATTAAAGTGTATCGAAAATTTTCTCTTCAAACTAAGAGGTTTTTTTAGTTGTGTGTATGTTTAAACTTACGAAAAAACTTGAATAAGTAAAATTAAATTCATTAAGAAGTCTCAATGGCTTACATTTTGTCACGAGAGCTGAAATTATAAACATTTTTCGACTGGATATAATTCTTTAAAGTTAAAATTAAGTAATTCAATTTTTTTACAAATTATTTATAAAGAAATAAAATTTCAAAAAAATGAAAAATGTTTAAAATGTAATTTTAAGAAATTATAAGCATATGAAAATAAGAAACATTTCTGTAAGAAATATTAAGTAAATTTTAGGGCGCTCATGATATTTTCTAAAATAGTTGACTTTGATGCATAAAACTTTACAGAATTATAAAATGTATCATACTCTTTAAACACTACTTAATTTTAGTATTATATATCTTTTTATTTCAAAAAATTTGAAAAATATTGAAATTTTAGAAGGTAGTTTTTTATTTTTTAAAATATTTATTATTCTATTTATATAAAAAGGCTACAATGTAATAAGGATATATATTAAACTTTATAAATAAATTTATTGCTAGTATTTAGAGCTACTTTTTTAGAAAATATCATGCGCAACGTAAAACTTAATTAATATTTCTTACAAACATGTGTTTTATATTTCTATGCTCACAATTTTTAAAATAATGATATTTTAAACATTTTACTCTTTTTTGAAACCTCATTCCTTTATAAATAATACGTAAAAGAATTTCGAATTATTTAATTTTAAACTCAACGAATTTTATTCAATCGAAAATTGTTTATATTTTCAGCTCTCGAGACAAAATTAACATCCCTGAGACCCACTACATTGGAAATCGATTTTAAAGTGAAAATAGAATACATTACTTTGAGGAGCATATTTTTTTTAATTAATTTATTTGCAAAACCCCTCATGCTCAACATTGCATAACATGAGGTTTACAGATGTAAGTAGTTACACAATTATATAATTTAACAAAATTAAAAATACATCAATAAGATAAAAAATATAAAATAAAAAGGAAGTGAGGAAATACACGAATATAAATAAGGGGCGTTACCAATAAAAGTTTAAAAATCTATACAGAGTAAATAAATTTTCTTAAGACATTAAGACTTTCAGTACAATTGACCAACAAAGACAAAACAGGTGGCCAGTAAATACCTATAAGTATATTATGCTTCAATTTTATATTTGTATATATGGTCACGTATATCACAATAGACCTTGGCCTTCATTGGCTATTGCACCACTGAGTTTAGTTTAGTTTTGTATATATGTAAATAATCATTAATATCTGGTTTCATATTTAACTAATATTTTTCTCTATTTATTTGTGTTTTTCATTTCTATAAAACCCATTTTAAAATATTAATGGTGATAGATATTCATTAAATACCCCACTAAAAATGTGAGTTCATTTCCAACTGCAAAATAAAAAGATATAAACTCGAAATGGCTTTTTCTAATATGTTGCTTACTAACTTTCTACTTTAAATTATTCATTACGCTTTCGCTAACGTGCACCTAACTATATTTTTATCGCGAAACTTCCTTCATTCCATGATGAACTCATCATAAAATCGGATATCCCCTACAAAATTTTTAAATCTGAGGACTTATTTCAAGCTTCCACCGAAAAACTTCTGCTATCTAAGTTGCAAAATTATACAGCAGCGGCAAAAAATGCTGAATAATTTGATGACTGATGCTTATGACTGGTGATTTTGGCCTACAACATTTTTATATTTCACTGTGAAGTTTCTTCGGGAACTATCTGGGTGAAAAGTGGTTCTTCCCTCCAACTTTTTCGTTTTCTTTTCATTTTATGACCACCTTGGCCATTTAGCTTATATATTTTTTTACCTCACCTTTACGCAAAGTACCCTCGAATACATGAATTATGAGTGGTTGGGAGTTTGCCTTTCCTGGGTTTAATGACATCCAGATATCAGAATTTAGATAGCAAATTTTGTCGCTGGGAAATTGGAAAGCATATAGTCGTTTTCATCAGGCTTATATTGATAGTTTGCAGAGATTAGTTTGGCTGATGGGAACTAATTAAAAAAAAGAAGAAACACTTGTAGCTTTATTAGATGTAACGTCAAATAAAAAAGGGTTAATATCCAGTTGCTGTGTGGTGTACTTTAACTATATACTCGATTTTGGTAGCAAAGTTAATCAGATAATTAATTTCTCAAATTAAAAATACAGAAAAGTAATTAAACAGTATACTTTAAAACAGCACGTTCTACTCATTGGACAGATAATGTTTATTATTTCGTGATTTTTAGATTCATAATTTATTTTAAATATAGTCACCATGTGCCTTCGACGTATAGTCTGGCTTGCCATATTTTTGAGGCTCCTACTCAGGACATATATAAAAAAAATTTAAATCTCAGAAGTTTACTGAAAAATTACACTTTATCTTGTTCAGTTGTATATAACAGAAATTATTTGTTTATTTTAATTGAATCATAAAATTCACAAGAAAGATCTGAATCAATGTTAACATTTAACAAATGTTTTTATCAGTAGATACAGAAAGTCTACCCTTTTCTGCAGAACAAATGTTTCCCATAATAGAAAAAAATTCTTCCAACTGGAGCAGATGTATTTTGTGAACTCAACCATTTTAAAAATATTGTAACATGAAATATAAATATTTTGAAAATCTTAAAACTTGCTTTCCACATCTCTTCAATAGATCTGGGGTACTTTTTCAGAATTTGAACCACAACTTACCATTTGGTTTAAAATTATCTGGCTCAGCAATGCATGTTCATCAGTATTTATAGAATCTTCTATAATTTCGTTACAAACTTGTGCACAGTCTTCTAAATCAAACCAGGTAATTTCTGTTCCTAAATTTATCCTCTAAAACTTACTAAATTTATCAAATTAGTTCTTCACAACTCTAAGTGTTGGATCTAGATATATAAAAATTGTCTATACTTGAGAAGAATTTTTACTTCTGAACATCCTTATTTTTTTAGAATACATAATTATTTTTTGGAAGAATATAATATCAATATGTGTTTTTTTTCTTCAAAATTGACAAATTAATTCAAAATATGTATAGCATTCTTCTGTTTCTGTGGTAGAACTAGCTTTCAATTTGAGAACCACATCATTAAATATGCACAGCAATAAGAGAATGTTTAAAACTTGACGTCAAACATGCTGGTTTAAACTTTTAAAGAAGTCCCCACCAGTCATAAAATTTAATTGAAATTAATAGAAGAAAAATTTATCTGATAAAAATATGCTACTCTTTTTTTTTTTTCATTTTTAATGTTATTAATACTAAGCATATATTCTAAAAAATAAACGTATTTTAATTAGTATCTTTCTTTTTATATATCGATTCATTCTTATAATCCTGATCTTATATTTCAAATTTGTGTGCCATCCCATTGTGGTATTTGGGGAAATGAGATGGCTGGCTCCCTTCTTGGCAAAAAGGGACACGGATATTCTCTAAAGGTCTTCCGAAGGCTTATCTCTTCATTTTTCTAAACTTGAAATTAATAGGATCTATAAAAAAATGCATTCATAGTGCAGCTGCCAATGCTGTTAAAAATAAACCTTGGAAAGTGTTATTAAAACCTGGCCGTGTCTCGGACTATCCTCGGACTACTGCTGTGGCTTAGTCTAGACTATTGACTGGACATGACTGCCTCTGTGCTTATTTCTTCATTTTAATTTGACTGCCTTTCATTTGTGTGTTTTGTATGTTTCTGGACTAGTGATGGACGTTGCTCATTAATATGTGTGATCCGTACCTAAGAATTTGGACTGTGTTATAAAAAGGTATTGGAGAACTCGTTGTCTAATGGCCTGATGATCAATGACCAAGCATTTGATAAATAAAATAAATATTTTAAATGTGCCATGCTCTCATTTTAAAAATTCCTAAAAATAATTTCTAAATAAATGATAACGTTATAAAATTGAAATAAAATGTCAATCGATTTTTGCACCTATAATAAATTATTAATTAATTACATAATAAATTATTTTAGTAAGTATATTTTTTTTAAAAAAAGGAAGTGCATGTTACTATATCATAAAATGTGCAATAAAAATCATTTAGTTCTGTTAAGTTAAGCAAGATATTTCATAAACAGCCACTTGAAAGAATTCAAAATTCTTCATTTGAGTAATTTTTTTAATTATTTCCAAATATTAAAAACAATAAAAAAAATGCCACAAAAAGTGGTACAAAATAAGAATGTCCGAAACGAAACAATAAAGCACATCAATAACTCCCACACTATTATTTCCACGTCATAAACCTAATCAGTTATAAATGTCAACTGTCATATTTAGAAAATGGAAGTTTTATCTTTTGTGTTTAAACAGCGGGTGTAACTACTCTTCCAACAATATGCTAACATACTATACAACAACAAAAACTCGCCTTCCTACTTTTTTATATACCTGTTTTTCGAAAAATACAACCGATGTCTAATCAGCAACCTCTTTTACGACAAGCGAAAATTCCTTTGTGGGCACGATAAGTAAACCTGCTGCTGACGCCTTAGGAAATCACCCCGCAAAAAAAAGGGAGCTCATCCATTCAGCAAACAGCGCTGACCGCACAAAGGCTCACAGACTATTAGATTAAAGGTTCCCCGTTTTTTTGAAAGAAATCCATTTAGGTTTTACATTAGGGAAACTAGGCATAAGGCGTTTAACATCAAATGCATTGTGTGCTCTAAACCGCCTTCAATTTTTGCCACGAAAACGGCTGTTCTACGATGAACAAGATAGAAGGGGAAAATAAGATAGGAGGATTTTTTATGTGCTTTTCTTTCAGTTTTATATGAAAAAAATAAAGATCTTTGTGAAATTAAATATTCTGATTCAGTCGTTTCGTCAGATGTTTTTATCTAGTTTATACAGCACTTAATGTAATCACTTTAACCTGTACATCACACACAGGTGACTCTATCGTGTAGATCCTTTTTCTTTCATTTGAAAAATGTTTTCTTCTCTCTTTTCTTTCTTTTTTTTTTTCGTTCATATGGTTATATGTTGAATATTTTATTTCTTCTCAATTCGAAATAACGGGTTATTTAGAGTAACACAAAATGTAATCGCTTTTACACTACTCTCGTAAAATATTAAAATGGGAGAATTTTTACCAACCGAGGTTACTGTTCATCCAATAAGCAAGCGCTGTATTAGAAAGAATAAAAAATGACGTTTATAAAGCTCATAGTTTCTGCTAACAATGTAAGAAAAAATCATTACTGGCATGATAACATGATCATTCTCTAGTCACATATCAATCATTTTCTACTTTTAGCTCTTATAATGCACTCAATTCATGTGACGTCAAAGTCACATGATAATGATAACCACATGTTTCTAACTAATCAGTTCAAAACCTAATGTGACGTCATTGTCACATGATAATGACAACCACGTGTTTCTAACCAATCAATTCTAAAACTCATGTGACATCACAGTCATCGATAACAGCAATCGTGTTTCCAGCCAATCAGTTCATTCACTTTTTTGTTGCCAACTTTTTCTCTTTGCAGAAACTTTCTCTTAAATTATCAACAATAATTACACAAATAATATACAAAATGCATTTTATTTAAAAGTGAATGCCTAAAATAAAACTTTGTTTTTAATAATTATAAAAGGTTTTTGATGAATTTTTTTTCATAATAATTTGAATATCTTCACCCAATTATAAAATTTGAAATGTTACTAAAAGGGCAACTTGTACAATTACTTTAATGTCTATTTTATGTTCAATAGAGAACACGTGTTTGTCTTTATCATGTGACCGTCATGAATTGAGACCATTGAATAAAAATACTTGTTCGACATTTCTACAAAAAAAGACAATACCGGTTTGGTATTGTTAAAAATTTTGTACATTAGCGTAAATAAACTATATTAGGATGCGTAATGCATTTATATTACACTGTAATATTCACAAGCAACGCCGTCCCTTACGTTATAATGGCGTTTCAATAGGAACTTGGCGAAATATTGGCAATAGAACCAAATTAGCATCATTTTTGGCGACCATGTTGGCGAGTTCAGGACCCTTTGGATTCTGCTAGAAATTAGTGGAGAAATCCACTAATTTCCCGATCTATGACGCGAGCTCATCTTTCTCGAAGTTTCGACCACGGCTATAAATAGAGCGATACTAGCCGAAACGAGTTAGCCACTACACACTCTCACACCCCCTTGGGCAGCCATTTTAAGCTCTTATCCTCACTTCTCAACATCCAATAGGAAGACGCTCTCTCTTCCGCCAGATTCTTGTCATCGAAATAAACCTGGAAACAAAGATCATCACCTCAAAGTCCCGCCTACCGACCCACCGCCGCTCGTCCAATAGCAATGCACCTACTCATCAGCATGAAAATTAAACTTCGTCATGTCATCAAACTGAACTTTCTTGCCAGATACGGGTTTGCGGGTTCCTAGAAACCCATATACCCGAAAAACCTTTCGTAGAAACAAGTTAATCTGGTTTCAACCAGCGAGTAGTGAGCATTATTTTGATTAAAGATTAGTAAACTTGCCTTAACCATAATTAGCTCGGCTGTGCTTGTGAATAGGCTTTTACCTATGTGTATTTTAGATACTAATAATTGTATCTGAGTGTTGTTGAAGGTGTGAAGACCTTCTGAGATTTATTGTGTGAGTTTTGCTGTTGAATCCTGTATTTTTAAGGATTGATTTGCGACAATAAATTCTCATCGCTCTTAAAGAACTGCCTTGTTGTTTGCGACTGATTTGCATAAAATCCTCGAATCCAGATCAACGTAACAGTATTAATATATTTTAACGAACAAAGATATCCTGGAGCATAGCCAAAAAAAATGGATTGGATCAAAGAGATGGTATAGTAAATTCATTGAAGATCTTTTTTAAAAAAGGATAGAAATAGAGATAAAATAATTTTTTTAACCTTTTCGTCTATCTTTAATGAATTTTAAATCCTACAATTCATCGAATTGCATTGATCATATGAGTTTTTATCTGCTTATTTTTTTAAAGCTCCATTTCAGACCAATAGTGTTTGAAATATTTATATGAATATAACAATTCATTTAAATTTTCTCTCGAGGGACGTTAAATCATAATAGTCTTGAGCCCTCTAAGACTTCGAGTTATAGTTAGTTTTTATATTACCCACTAACAAGAAATAACTATTACTTCATCTCCCAAAAACTGAAACCAGCGTTTTTAAATCAGGATGATGCAATTTTGCGTCTCTCATGTATTCGGACCAATCAGAAAAGCCTTTGCCGGATATCTTGATTCTAACAGCTTCTGGTTGACCAAAATTATAAATAGACAAGATCTCGGGAGCTAAGAAAGGAGTCTTTTGTAAACGTCGTGTAAACCGGTATGTTAATGTCTTGCTTTCTATTGACCTGTTTGTTTTTCGTTGGCGTGTTTTCCACGTAGCTAAATAAATTTAGATCTAATAAATTATAGTTTAAAAAAACTAAAAAACAACCTTTTATATCAATTAAACCAAATCTTTTAGTCGCCAAACTTGGAATTAGTCGCCAAATCTGGAATGGAATCTGAAATTAGTCTCCAGATGCGGGATAGGATCTGAAAATGGGAAATCGTTAATCCTGATGATCCTGATCAGGACAATGAAACAAAATTATTAAATTATTGTATTGTCATCGGTCCTGGACAAGTGAGAAAAATTTCGAATTGATCTGACCTTTTAAAGTGGGTAAAAATTGAGTTCAAAGATTACGTTACATACAAACGAAGCTTATACAAGTGTGTTAAAAATACCAAGCCTTCTTATCCTTTCCACAACTGCAACAACCAAAAGTATTTGAAACTCAAAACGCCTTAATTCAAGTCCGGAACCATTGCATATATTTATCTTTATTCATATTAAAATTACAAATAAATTTGTGACACTTTTAACTACAAGTTGTAATAAACCTTGTTAAATATTGCAAACTGTAATGTTTTATTCCAATTCAAATTGAGAAATATATATATATTGTAATTGGAAGTTTTCTGTCACCGTTCCACTGTGACATTTACTGCTATATTTACAATTCTTGATATAAATCCAAACAACAAGTAGTTAGTTAGCCTTACTATCATAACGTTAACAAATGAACAGTTGTTACACCCAAACTGTTTCTAACTTTTGTTAAGAAAGCGTGTTTTACAGGATAGAGTCAAATTTAAATTTTCGGAAGAAAATGTTAATGCACAGTTATTAAGATTGTCTAGTGTTTCTAATGAGAAAGTCGATTGTAACAATATGCAATAAGGCACAGCTAGAGAGACTAATTATTTCCTAGCACTCATTTTTGAATATATAATTTAGTGTAGTTAACTTAATATTTACCTAAAATTCTAATTTTACATATTTTTACTCTAAATTATAATTCCGAATACCTTATTTTGAAACGTGTCTCATTCATCTCGCATTGTAGAACTAAGCATATTTTGACAGATTTTTTCGTGACTCTTTGTTAAAAGGATCAGACCTTGAATTTTTGATTGATTTATTCACTATTTCTTTGTAAAAGAATGTCTTAATAGCGCAATTTTTAATGATAGCTTACAATTGCTTAAATAAGCAATGATTTGATCAATATCGAGAAGTTTTCAAATTGCCACGGCTTCATTAAATTTTACAAATGAAACCATCTTTACATTAGGCACACGCACATTTATACAAGGTGTAACAATTAAATAACTGGACTAGACTTAAAAAAGAATTTTAGTGAAAAAAAACATGCAAATCCTTTTAATTCCCTTCAACATACTCCCCTTCCCCATCAATACATCCCTGCATACGAGTTTTCCGCTATTCAAAACAGTGCTGCAGCTCATTAGGTGTCACCTTCTTCAGTTAGTCTGTCCTTTTTGCCTTTTCTACAGACTGAATAGCTGAGACGTTTCAGAAAAATAATAGTAGCGTGATATTTATTAATTTAAATATTTGGTTTATTTACGTCACAGCTATTGAATACAGTATATACATTGAAGTTATTAAAAAAATTGTTTAGATCATTAGATTCCCGAATTGATGTTTGTGAGGGAGGAGGTCATATCCATTCTCTGCGAAAGTTTCAAACCGTCTTCTTTCTCTGTCCTCTCTAGGGTCTCGGGTTGGTAGAGGTCAGCCTCTTTGTCCTCGAGTTACATCCGGTTCGTAGGCGGAGTAGGGGTTGTCATGGTGTTATAGGTTGTCACGGCGATGACCAAAGGCAAGACCTTGCAATATTTTAAGGGAGCACGTGTGCATAGAAAAGGGGTGCATCCTATCCACAAAAAGAAGCCGACTATCAGCTATGTGACGGGAAATCGTTACGCCATTGTCTTAATGCAAATTCCAAGTACTGTTGCTTCTTTTCTTCCTCGATCTTTCTCAGGACCTCAATGTAATACTTTTACATTACCATTTGAATTGCCCATTCAATCTTCAAATCATTAATATATAAAAAAAACTATGAGCATGATTTTCAGTTTGGACATGCTCATTCAAACATTTTTGGCCCTTGGCAATGTAAAGGTCTTCCAGTGTCGTTTATTTTTAGGGTCATACTGAAAAAAATCCACATTTCGTCAAACGTGATGACTTTTTCAATCAGTTCAGGATCTTCTGTGAAGCGTTCCATGATGTCAGAACAAATGGTTTCCTGTTCATTCTTTGTTTACGTGTCAGATATCTTGTTACCAGTTTTGCGCAAACTTGCATCATTTGCAACTTCTCGGTCAAAGTTTTTCTTATTGTCTCTATCAGTGTTCGTAATATCTAACATCATTCGAACACTCAAACGCCGGTCTATATACAAGATTTCATTATTTTTTTAATTGTTTTCATCAGCTTTTGATGTCATGAGTCGACCACAACGTTCATCTTCTTCAACAACCTTCCAAAAATCGTTTGTGTCATTCAAAAATTTGACTGCGATATAACAATATAAAACATCCAGTTGGAATTGTTTTTTTTTAACTTCACGAGGAATTTCAAAGCTTTATAACTTAGCAATTTCTTTGGGAAAGTTTCAAACTTATTCAATCGTATTCTTTCTTTTTTTTAAAAAAAAAGTCATCTGTTTTGGTACTTATACAAAATTCTCTATTTTTCTGGTTTTCATTTTGAATGCGTTGGTCTTTTAATAGTTAATAAGTAACTTTATACGTCCTGAAATCTTAAAGACTTCAGTAAAATTAATTTTAATAATCTCAAAAAAAATTATCTCACTGTATAAACTCAAAACTAATCAAAAATACACTTTTTTTTTTATCCGAGATTGACAGATTTTCGTGTAAATCCTTTTAAGATAAATTCCTCAAATGTAAAAATATTAATTAAATACGGCAAAACAGGGGTCATTCTCTCGATGATAATCTCGAAAAGGGGAATGGAATTTTACATTATTTAATTTAAAAATTAACGTACTTTCTTATTATTGCATTTCCGTACATATGTTAATACCTCTAGTTTCATTAAGCTTTCAAAAACAGTGCCAGGTAAGCTAATTTACTATTTTGAGAACTGAGTAAAAAATTAAATTTTTCATTGAATGCGTATCCGAGGAAATTAACTTTTGACCCCAATTTTTTCGTATCGGAGATTAACATGATTAAATTCTGAAGCGGCGCTTAATTAAATATAATGTCGCTCCGTCTGCTCATCCCGAATTTTTACGGCATTATTTTTCATTCGGAAATTAAATTAATCACTTCCGTTGATTAAAAATTCAGGCAGAGCAATCAAAACCATAAACGACAGCCAGTAATTTTCTTTTGTCTTATTGTATAGTCAAATACTACATTTGTGGATTCGTATTTTATCAGAAATATCACTTTGTTTAATTTGGCGCTATGCATGTTCATTTTTATAATTTTTAAATTAAAACAAAGCTTTAAAAATTTTAATTCGTGAGACACTATATTAAGATTAAATGTATACATGCAAATAAATTCACTTGTAACATTCCGTGTCCATTCTATTTCCTAATTGGTTATATTTTTTATTTAATTAAAGGGGGTATACATTTAACCTTTAAGTGAGAAATTTTATCTTGAAATACTGTAACGAATGTTATGTAATTTAATGCTTAAAGTAGCGTAAATAATTTGTAACTAGATGTTTAATACATTATTATTACTTTCTGTTGTATTTATTTTATGATAAAAAAAATTGTAATATTTGCAAGCAACGCTGCCCCTTACATTACAATGGCGGTTCAAATGAAACTTGGCGAAATATTGACGATACAGCCAAGCTGGCATCCTTTTTGATGAACACTTTGGAAGGTTGGTGACCTTTTTTGACGACTTGGCTATCATATGGATGTTTCTAGAAATTTTAGGAGAAATCTATTTACATCACGATCTATGACGTAAGCGGACTTTTCCGGAAAGAACTAGAAGACAGCCATGTAGACTATAAATTGGAGCCTCTCGCTGAAACTGAGTCAGTATCACTTTGACTGTTGAAGAGTTCACTAGCGAGTAGTTTCTTGTGAATAAACATTACGTACTTGTGTTTTTAGACACTGCTAGGTTTGTCTGTGCAGTGAAAACCTTCTGGGATTTATTGTGCATACTGTTTTCTCCGGCATTTTAAGGATTGTTTTCAGACCCATCATGGAAAAAGGTCTGAAAACAATCCTTAATGTCAACATGGTTACTTGCACATGTTGACATTGCAGGCAATGAAAATGCGGATAAACTGGCGAAAGACGCTAGAAATCTTAATAATGACAACTTTTTCAACGTTACTTTATTAGACCCAAATGCTTCCATAAATTTCAAATTGAGAGAGAAGTGATGTAAAGCATCAAATCTGTAATATAAGTGGAGACCACCTTATAACAAAGACTATTTCTGGGCTAAGAACAGGTCATCACAGAGGATCGAAGTTTTACAGGGATGGTAGAAGAACATATATAGTAATTGTGATAACTGTTTAGATACAAAGCTAACACCTGCTCATATTTTTGACTGTCCAGCTATTCTTGCTGCTGTACAAGAAACAGGGGTATTGTTCTCGTCAACAAATCTCTATGTGGACAATATTGCACAGATTGCCAAAACAGTCATCAGGGCCCATGGTACTGTTTGATTTGATCCCGCCATGGATATGGCACCATCATCATCAAAGATTATCTTTCTACAATAAATTTTCATCGCTCTTAAACAAATTGTTTTACTCTTCAGACTGATAGTATAATCCACGCAACAATACATTTTGAACGGACTGGCATTACAGAACTGATTATTAAGACTAATCGTCTATATTATTCTTATCTTTGTTATTGACTCTATAACCCCAAATGTCATCGTATGTCCTCATTCATCGAGAGAAGTTAATTTAGACTTTTTTTAAAATCTTTATTCTTGTGATCCAGCTCTAATTCGAACACCATAGATTACCTCTGCGGTATTTGTATTTATACTTATAAAAATAATTTTATAAGTATTTAAGTTGTCTTCGAATACATCTACAGGATTTTTCCTGTTTCAATCATTTTATCTTATGTTTAATTAAAAAAGTTTCACAAAATTTCAATCCTTTTTAAAGGGATTGATAAGATTCTGATTAATTTTGAACCCCTAATGGTTTATATATCAGTTTATAAGGAATGTAAACCAAAACTAAGCAATTTTTTTTTAATTTGAAAAGTATAAAAACTGCTAAAACATAAAAATATCATTATTTCATACTGCCTAGTCGGATGTTTCTTTGATAAACTTCGAAGTTTCAAGAAATCAAATCAAACTCTGTAGAAAAGAAATCAAGCATTTATTTTTGATTTATAAATCAATTTGCTAAATTCTCAACCTGAAAATTAAGTTGCAGCTTAAATTTAAATAACGTGTAAATCTAAATCAAAACTCGTTGTTTCTCAATCAGCACCAGCTACTATGTAGAAGTATATTAATATTACTTACTCACGGCATAAACACATCTCTAAATGGTCTCTCCTCTAGTTTCTCCTCTTGAAGGCTTCTAAGAATAGAATTTTATGTAAAACTAGAAGATGCATCTTATTTCAGTTTTTAATTTATTTCTTAAACCTCAGGAAATAAGCGTGGGCTTTCCGGAAGAGGAGAAATCGATAGAATTCAATAAAAACAAAAACCAAGACTTACAAACTGAAAAATGTTTAAGATATGTTATTAATGTCTGGAAAAATTTGTGGAATATGCTATAAATACTTATAATATTATGGTTTATATTTGCTCAATTGTTTTATTAGAAAAGATTTTATACAATCTTCGTTAATTTTCTGCCTTTCAGAGATTTCAAGAGCTTCATTCGTTTGCCACATCAGTTTGATTTGTACAAGTGTTCTAATTTCGTCAGGAAATAAAACTAAGCTTTTTCGTCTCAACCAGAGTCCTACCGATCTCGTAATTAGAGAAGGATTCCTAAATATATATACGAATGTAGGAGCTGCCGTGAAGGCTTAGTGTATATTTTAAATAGTGGAATTGAGAGAAACTTAATACTTTCCTAATGAGACTTATAAATGTTAATTTATTTTGAAACTTTATGAAATTCTATTGAAAAACTAGTATTGAACTTTTAGAGCAGCTTTGAAAAATACAATATAACGTTAACCCGGGAGAAGGCGTGCACTCGATACTAACGTTAGTGGTCGCTCGGGGTTACGGAGTCACCCCAATCCTTTATTTTATAATTTTTTTATTGTATACAATAAAAATCGTAATTCCAGTGAATAGTTTATGTATGAGAAAGTATACTTACCTACTTTGAAGGACTTTTTAATCTTTCTTTAAAAATTTGAGAAAAAAATCCAATCAAACTGAACTAAGAAGTTTTAAATGTGCGTGACTTGAATAAACGACGCAAATCACAGACACTTTTCGCTAACATTACAGGAATGTTATTTGCAGGCAAAACTATCATATTTTGTTCCAGTTGTTGTAGTTTTATTGCCCACTGATGATCGACAAATATCATGCTGAACTTTTTCTTGCTTGTGGCTTTTTGACAGGGCAAAGTGTGTCTTATGGCTTCATATCTTTTTTGATGGAGTTTTTTGGGTAATAATTGAAAACTTTCCATTCGACTCAAACGTTTCATGTTTATCGCTTTTCTCAAATTTACGCTATCATGATTAATATCCTTTATTTCATCAAATTCTTCCTTTGCTTGATCAGTTCCAACTTCATCTAATAGAGATCGCACAGATGCCCATTTCTTCCTTTATATTCTGTTCATTTACATTTATAGACCATAAGTCGTACAACACTGTAATCAAAACCATTAAGTCGTTCACGGGGGGAGGGGAATGTAGCCTGTTCAGAAAAACTATTTTGGAACCAAAGTGGTCACGCGTCGAACTCAGTCACCCCAAGTACCTTAAGAGTGTAAAAAAACTTTTCCTACTCACAAAAAAAGAGAGATATATGTGACAAATACATTTTAGTCTCCATGAAGACTGTCATATAGGAGGATACTGACAACGTCATTGATAACAAATATACAGTTTTCCCAGAATTAAAGATTTCGTGAGCCTGGGGTGACTCTGTGTCCCGCGCAACTGCTCCCGGGTTAATAATCTATTTCTTAAAAAAATGAGTAAATATTAAATTTGCAGGAATAAATAGGGATTTATATAATTATATAAAACAAAACATTTTTGTTGCGATATATTACATTATCTGCAAAACAGATCTCTCTCTCTCTTTCTATTGTTATTATATAAATAAAACCATAAATAAATAAAATTCTTTTCATCCCCTTTCCTTAACCATTCCAACCTTTATTTACGACTGATGAAATTCTCCACCCCCAGCACCATCACCACCTCCACAGATGAACCGATCATCTTCCAGAGAAAACCATCAGGTGTGTGACTTCGGTTTCTAGTAGAAAAGAAGTAAAACCTAATGGATAAAACTCTCTTTCGCCTTAACTTTTACGGTGGCCCGTTATTCACAAGATTCACGCAAAAGACTGGGAGAGAAAAGATCTATCCATCGGCGTTTTTGAGAGAGAGAGAGTCGGATACTTTTCTCAAGACAAAAGGGAGAGGGGGAAGAGTCTGAGTTGGAGCGAATAATTGCTGTAAGACCCGAACCGTGAAGAATAGACCATCGAAGAACAAAGTATGGAGAAGGAAAATTCTTTGGGAAGAAGCTAGGGGGTGCTCGGCCATCCGGAAAACTCCAAGGAGAGGGGGAACGGCTACTAACCGAAACATTTTACATCTGGAGGATTGTCCTCGGTTTCGTATTTAATGGGTTCCTGCTTCTAAATTGTTGTGGGTTGTAGTTTATGCCAACGAGGTTGATGTAAAATTTATAAGGAATTTAAGGATGCATTGTTTTTTAATCGCTTTTATCTCATAATGTGTAAATTGTTGAGAAATTTGTAAAGTATTTTCGGAGAAGAATTTTGTGGAATGTAACATGCGGTTTATTTCATTTAATTACTGTGAGTGGAAATTAATTAGTTTTAATATTTTTAAGGTTAATCTATTCTGTTATCTCGCCCCTATCCTATATTAATTAAAATTTATGTTAGGATAAATATTACACATGCATTTTCTTTACAAATTTTATTAAATCAGAAGAAGAAATAGAGATACCAATACAAAAAAAATAATGTGTTCTTCTTTTATATTAATTATTTGCACTTCAGAATTACCTAATCATCCTCATAAATGGAATGCCGAATCAGAGAAGATTAAAATTAATTTGTTCGTATGATTGGGTTTTTATGTAATTATTAAAAATAGCTTGACGAGCAAAAAAAAATATTATTCTAAAAAAGCTTCAAAAGGAATTTAGTGAGATTAGTATTTTATGACGAATTATCTATTGCTTAAAGCTGTTGATAATAGATATTAGCTTTTAGTTTTACTTTTTTAGCTTTTGTTTAATTATTCTTCTCATTATCTTATTTATGAAACTTGGTATTTTAATTTTCTGTAATAGGTTCGCTTTATAATAACATTTGACTAGGATTTTGAAATAAGATTTCAATATCAACAATAAATAGCTCAAGGCTTAAACTACTCTAGGCTTGTACTTTATGTCTCACATTAATAAGAATGTTGTCTATTTTGGAACACAAATTTTTCAGATTGTATTCATTCACGCAGTATAAATTTTTAAAGCATTGAAAAAGTATAATGAAAGAAGAATTCGATAGAATTAGTACCTTTTCATGTAAACTTTTGTTGAGGATTTTAATTTTATCTTCTTTTATTCCTTTAAGTTTTCTCTTTCTGTGTTAATTAACATTTATGAATTATTATTTTACAAATACCAATTTAAATTAATCGTATGTATAGATGATGACCTTTAATTAAAATGATTCCAGAGGTGAAGAACACCTTTTTTACCATTAGAGACCACAAGTGAAATAGATAGTAATAAAGGAGGCCGCACGGGTTATTGTACCTTAAATACGACATTTATAAAATCGTTATAGTTTTTGTGTACAATTTTAACAATTTGATGCATTATGTAGAAATATTATTAAAAAAATTGAATTCTTATTTACCTATTATTTGACAGAAAAAGTTACTAAATAGAAATTTTTGTATTCACATTAGGAACGAATATTAAATAATATCTCCATGAAAGCGTATACTTGCTAGAGATACAATAATACACAAAAGTACTAGTAAAACCACAGAATAAGTAACACAATAACTAGATTTCCACAATGGCCATCAGCATCACAAGACGAGTCTGTTACTAGCACATTACCAGATTTACATTAGATAAACCAAAAGAGTGTCTTTTTTAGTAGTTTGAAATTGAATTTTCATTGAATATTTGTGTATCTTGTACCATAATTTTAGGTTTAATTTTTTTAAAAATCGTGATTGATTCAAGATGTAAATGAAACCATAATAGTTTTAATTTATTACTAATTGTCATCTACTTTTCGGCAAAGACAATATTTATAAAGACAAATGCTTGAAAATTAATAAAATCTTCCTAATAGCCGTAAATTAAGTTTAAACTTTTTCATTTTAAGTTTCAAGCTCATTTTATATGATTCCTATACATTGCTTTTCTTTTTCAACATTACGTGATTTGAATTCTAACACCAACAAACAAATTTCTTTTCATGAATGCTGTTAAACATTTATTTTTGTTAGTATTCACTGTTGTTGTGAATAGTAAATCACTCAAAGCAAAAACAAAAAAAAAACCCTAAGGATTGTAGTTATTTATTTTCTCTCTCCAAAGCCTTAACAGTGACTACGTTTGAGGATAATTTTAGAGAAAAAAAACCGAGCAGAGCATATTTATTGTTTTGTTACTTTTTCATCAATCCAAAACGTCCAGGTAACAGAAAAATTTAAAACAAAATCATTTTCACTCACACGGGATATGTATTTGGTAAATGTGTAGTCTTTCTATTTTTTCCCGGTTTTTTTTTCTGCATCTGGTTCGAGAGTATTAAGTCACGGAAACGGGAGAGGAAAGGCAGGTTATAAAAAATTTATATGAATAAAAACTCTAGAGATTTTTTTTATTCGAATACATCATCGATCTCCCTCTTCTCCTGTTTTTTTCTTTAGGTGTAAGATAAAAAAAAACAGAAGAGGAAAAACTGGAAGACTTCTGTATTCTCTTTTTTTATATATATATATTTTTCGATAATCATTGCAGCCTGCTTTAGGTGCACATTTTTATCAGCTTTAAAGGAAAAAATTTTTGAACGAAAGAAAAGAGAGAAAGAATGAACTTGAGTAGTTGTTTCAAGACAGAGTGAAAAGAAATGTGGTCTATGTGTTGCGATGCACTTAAAGTATTGTTGGTAGCATATATTTTTTTCGATTGCTTTCACGCAAAAGAATAACTCAATAAAAATAAATAAGTATATTATTCCAGTAATTGTATAGGGTGGAATTAAATTGCACATACTTATATTTGGTTTGTGAATGTACATTACGCTGAAAATAAAATAAAAATAGATGATACGGCCTGACATTGTTGTCAAAGAAATAAAAAAATTTAAAATAATTAACTAAAACAATTAGAAAATTTTTAAATTGGTAGATATTACACATATTTTTGAAAAATCCCCGTTAAGTGGTCAATTTTTTTAGTTCAAAATGTTCCAAAGAAGGGGACTTATACTGCATATATAATACTTATTTCAGTACAATACTTAAAAAAATAGGAAAATGGAAGAATTTTATCTTAATTTTCAATTTTTCAATCTATTTTTTACTTTATAATTGTGGAACACAAAAACCCCTAAATATTTGGATTTTTGTAAGTGCTATAAAGAATGTTTCATATATCTTAAAAGAATTTCTCTTATACTTACAAAAAAATTTCACGTTCGTACCTCTTTTTCAAACGGTTGAGGATTTTGTGTTTTGTGTGAGGACTTTGTGTGCCTATATATATGCACACACAATTTGAAGCATAGTGTAATACTAAGTCTTACATTGCAATGGGGACAGAGATAATATCGGCTTTTTTGGATTATCTTTCCGTTTTCATTTCTTCTCAAGCAATAAACTGCACATTTCCTTGCCAATCCCCGTTCTTTATCAAATTCTTTTCTAAGAATCTAAATTCCTGCATTCAATGTAAAATTTCTGCCTTCACCACAAAAAAAATCCAGTGTGAGAAGTATTCCAGTACCATGGACAAGCTGCATCCCTTAAAAACACACACATTACCACTAATAATCTCTCTATAAGAATTTAAAAAATGTGCAAATCTGAGATAGAAAGTAGAAAATATCAGTACCCTTGCAGCTTATGGTCAAGCCGGTTGTGGTAGTTAACCGGGATTAATAAGGCTAGTTATATTAGAATATTTAAAGATTTTAATATTTTCATAACTCCTGTGATATTTAAAATATCAAGAATAATATGTGACATAATACTTACAATCAATAAGCACTCCCTTGCATCATTATTTCATACCATTTTAACCATAGTGATGATATACAGTTCAACGTCGATATATTTTTATTCTGTAAAATGTCGTCATCATAATAACATTATTTAAAATACAAATAAAAAGCATATATACTTTTTATGCGATGCGCTTCTTAATTAAACAGTTTTTTTTTCTTACTATATCATTTTCTTTTATGTATAATAAAAGAAATTAAAATGTTTTTTGCTGATTCAATTTCTATTACATTAATTCATTTTCCCCTGAAATAAAAAAAAAAAGACAATTGTGATAAAAACCGAGACTACATTTTTTTATGCAAATTTTGACATAAAAATGATGCACGGAAAAAACGTTTAATTACCTCACATCACATTTAAATTTCGCTTGTTAAGGATACAATGATTAATAACAAATGCTGTAAAAGAATACTTTTTATCCCTACATCATTGCATAAGCATTTATTTAATACAGTTTTCCTAAATTTTCTATTAACATTTAATGATTATAAAATAGGATCATTCGCTGGATTTAAGCAAAAATGATTATTAACAGTATTTTAAGGAACACAACTTTTGAAACTATTGAGTCCTTAATTATGCATATATATTTCTATATTATATAAAAATAAAACTTTCTGAATCTTTGTTAAATCACTTTTTAAAAAAGCTTACTTACATTTAGTAAACTTACTTACTTTTCCTAAATAAATTTATAATTTTGATTTATACATTTTAATTATGTGTACCCAAATGAATTTCATGTTTTCTATGTGTAAACTTTTTATAAACCTAAATGTCAAAAAATTGTCACAGACACGCATATACCAATGGGCGCAACCATCAATAAACAATACAATCAGTTTACGTAGTTCGATACTGGAATCACTACCTATATAAGACAAAAGTTAAGGTTATGATTGGTTTCTGCTACAACAAGGGTAAGTAGTCACGCTTTGCGTGACTTTTTCTAAGGATTTGCGTTATAGATGTGTGTCAGCATTCTTGGGTTGGAGACAAAATTTGGATTTTGCACATACCCCTAACAAGAGTGCTCCGTAAATATCAGAAATCCGGAAAACACCAGTAATCTGGAAACGCTGCAGGGAAGGAGGAAGTATGGTAACAGACCTGAAGAAATGGGACTATTTAAGACTGCTAAGAATCGTTTTTACAAAATTGGCAACAAAGTAGACAGTTGTTCCAATTTTAATATTGTGTTATTAACAAGTATCAGTATATAAAACTTTCTTCTTGATTAGGATTTCTCAAATGGAAATTAACTCTCATTTTTTTATGATTGCAACGTGCTTCACCTGGACTTCCAAACACAGCTATCGGATTGTTTAAAACTAAAAACAATGGTTGCTTAATCTTCTGATATTTGGTCTGATGGACATGTACAGGTATGGAGGACATCTCAGGAAATCCTGAATCCCCCATGTTCATATGAGGCAGTTCAAGCTAATAGAGTTTATGTCCTCATGTGTGGTTGAAATGATTTGCGATTCCTGATAAATTTACGGAAAACAACAAATAACATGCACGTATATAAGCTTCCTCCTGATCACTTATACCCACTACGAGACTGTGGGCAACGGTCTTGGACAATTCTAACAGAACATGACGTCAATACACACGTTGAAAGTTGCTATCAAGTGACTCCAAGAACACTTTTCTAATTTCAGCACCCTTAATTGACCACTTAAATCTCGAGACATGACCGTTACTTAGTATATCTGATGTACATTGATAAGTACTGAACAATTTAGATTTTCATCATCTTATCTATTTAAGGAATTGTAAATTACCTTGCAATAACTATATGGTGGGAATTACCAGCAGTATATTTTCAAACAGTGGTAGAGTCTATGTTATGCCGTGATGCGGCTGTTATATTTCCTTGATTCTTAATTCTATGGGGCAGGTAGACGCTTATATGTATCCAATATATTTTTATATCATTTCCAATGATTTAGTCCATTCTTTTAGGCATTTTGGTTTATTTCGTAGACAACACAGAAAACAAGTACACGCACAAAGAACATTACATATATAATTCTGACTCTACAAGCCAAACAAAAAATATCTCTCAGATAACTTGCAGCGCCATCTATTCTTTTAACATTTAATTTACAACAGTGGCAATTCTGTGTGCTTAAGGAAGATCTACGTACAACAAAGGTATGCCAATTTTTGGTGCACTTTAATGCTACAATTTACTTAAAGCTGCTTCATAGATATTTTCCCTTGAAAAATTTTTACTTTTTTTGGATTAAAATTTAAAAAATTTAAATTGGTTATTTATTCTGAATGGAATGCTATGCTGTCTATATTAAACTTTCCCGTATCTTAATTTTTTTTAAATGTGTGGCACTTTATTTATCTATTTCTATTTGAGTAAAAATAAACTAAAATAAAAATTATTTAAGTACCACAATTTCAAACGTAATTTTAAAGATTATTTTCTCAACATGTTGCAAACTTTCAAAATATATGTGTACATATATATATATATATTGGGTACTTACGTGTTAGCATCACTGCATGAAAATTTACGCCACGTAAATCGTACCTTGATATTAAAACAACAAAGATTCTAACATGTTTTACATAAAAAGAAAAAATCAGTCAAATTTTGGTTGAAAATGGCACGATTTGGCTGCGGTGACGCTATTACGTAAGTACCATGTATTGTTATTGACCCAATTTGTAGAATAAATTTGCACAAGATCTTTAAAGATTATATCGATAAATATTATATGTGACACACACACACTACAATATACATTATAGAAGCAATCTTCAAATCTTGTAAAAACACAAACGTCAAGTGTGAAATATTTGTCTTTGGAACAAAAAAACAACAATATGTGTGGAAGCATTTAAGCTGACTTGAACCAGTTTGTCGGTGGCACACTGAAAAAAATTAGATGCAAAAGCGCATCACGTTCCTGTGCGAGAAGTTTTACGTTGAAAGGAAAGTGAGATGGAGAATAGAGCATACGAGTTCTTGGTAGAGATAAGAGATCTTTTCGTTCCACATGGTATAAATACTGAATGACTAGAGTGTTAATGCTCTGGCTGTATACTTCACCTACAGGGTGACGTCCAAAGAAATTCTGCATTTCTTAGGGAAGAAAATGGAGTATCTGTTGAAATTTTAGGGAAAAAAGAGAAATAGGATTGGACTTTTCGGGAAAAAAGTAGAATGAAGAAAAGTATTGGTTTTTCTAGAGGTTATATCCTGTTGTGTGTATGTAAATTCCTTTTAATCATTACCTGTGTTTGGATGAGTAAGATGTTCTGAAACTTTAGTGCTTTATTTTTTAAATAGTTTTTACTGAAATAACTATTATATTTAAATTGCTTTTTGTATAAATCAAACCTTTTATTTTTTCTATTTTTTGCAGAAAGTATAAAGATCGAATATTGTAGAGTAAATGTATTGTTACTTGAAAGGAATCAAATCTGGTTATATTTTTAAGGAATGTTAATTCATTAACTATGACCATTATTTGGATTTTTTTTAAAGTTCATGTGCAAAAAGTTTGATTATTGTTTTCAATAATCAAAATGGCTCTAAGTCCAGTAAAATAAATTCTACTACCTCTGTTATTGTTAGTAATTATCCCATATAGTTCGTAACTTTTTTTAAATGGGAAATAAACATAAAAGTTTATAATATGGACATTTAAAAAACATGCTTACTTCATTACAACTTTTCAAAATAAACCGAAATCTGTGTGTGTCTAATATTAAATTTGCTCAATTATAAAAAAGGCAAAATGGATGCATTAGAATAAGAGTTTTAACGTATAGATTGTATTGGTCTTAGCACATTTCATTGTATTTAATTTTTTTTTCATATAACATTGTATATAAAGATGTATTCAAATTTTGGATCTTTCACATACTAATACAATTTTTATGGACTAATTTCTGAATCATTTATAAATATGAAAAGGGGACTTTTATAAGAGTTTATCCCTTGAGATAATCTACAAATTCACTGATAAGTATATATATATATATATATAGAGAGAGAGAGAGTTTAGTATCATTGAATATTAGTATTGCTGCTTCAATCCATTGCAATGTCTGCTAAAAAATATTTAGGCAGACATTGAATGATTGTTATAACTGTCAAAAAAAAAATTTTTTTAATGTCTGGAAGAAAGTTTTAGTTAAGATTCGATAGAATTTTTTTAATTTCTTATGTACTAACTGAATTTCAATTAAAATTCCTGAGATGTTCAATATCTCGAGCTCTTTAGACCGAGCTAATATAAATAAATTATTACCATAAAGGCCAAGTTTTGCTCACAAGAAAGATATTGAGTGTTCTTATTTTTAAATCTTTGTCATACAGCTGTAGATGACATTAAAAAAACATAAAAAAATATTAAATGAAAATATAGGAAATAATATAAATGACGTAAGCCTAGCGGCCAAGTGGTGGCGTCTCGTGCTTCCACACCACTATTCCGGGGTTCTATTCCCGGGCTAGGCAAGCTCGACTCAGCTTTTCATCCCTTCAGTAAGTTGATAAATGAATACCAAGCTTGCTTGGGGACTAAACACTGGGGGTTCGCATTCGACTGATCCCCTGATCGGAACATCTGCTCATGTACCTCAGTGCCCAAGGTCGCGAATACTGAGTTGGGCACAGTAGGTCTTGGCTCTCATGCGTTGTTGCGCCACTGAAAAGAAATAATAAAAATAATAAATAATGAAGAATAATGCCTTATAAATGAATGAATTTTTTTATTTATAAACCTTTTCTAATATTAAAAATACAAATAAAATTTGTCGGAATGAAAATAGCCTAAATAAAAAAAAAATTGTCAATGTAATGATGAAATAGGTTAATAATTATGTGCAATGATAAATTAAACTACATAACTAAAATGCAATTAAATAGCTATAATACATACTGAAATTCTTCAGAATATTCACATAGATTATTTTCAAAATATATCTTATAGATTCTTTTAGAAACCTCATTCTCATTTGAAGGAGTTTTCTCTGCATTTTAATTATAATAAAAGAATTATCCGTACTCTATTAATTCATTGTGCCTTGCAATTTAAAATGAACTGTTCCGTGTTTTAATTAATTTCATTTAATTAACAATCTTCCATCTCTCCGGGGAAAAAAATCAATTAAATAACACTTGATGTTCTGATCTCTCAGTTCTTAATTTGTTTTAAAACAATATCACAAATGCAAACAATTAAACTCTTTTAAGTGAATTTTAAATCTTTGTTTTAATTGAATAAATCAATTTCGAAGCCTTAACTTCGTTCGCGAAATAATCACTTTTTAATTATTTAAGAGAAGAGTTTTTTTTTAATTTGGTCTAATGAGATAATGTAATCGAGAGAGAGACTCAGACCCATACAAAAACAACTATTTAACTACCTACTGTACTTAAGTGCTAGAAAAAAAACACAGTTAAAACGAACAAGTTTACTGCAAGAAACATTGTACTTCTGTATATTCATTACCTATCTCACCTCGCACGCACACCCAGTAGAAAGTCTGCGTATAAAAAGTGTTGCTTTTCAGTATATTCTTCCTTTTTCCCTTTTTATATTTGCGTAGAGACACTTTTCCTTATACCTGGAAAAGACGATTCTCCTTTTAGATTCCAATTTCACTTTCCTCGCGTTGATTCTTTCTCCTCCTTCTCTTTTTTACCACCAAAGGGTAGAAAAGTTTTTCCCTTTTTTTCCCCAGATCCTTTAGATTCCTTTAGGTCTAGTACTTGTGTGTATATACATTTCATGTGAGAGCAAACATGATTTTTCTTTTCTTCGGGGACTTCTGAAATTGCTTCTTTGCATGTGTTTCCTATTTCGTGAGGATTTCCCTTTTTATTTTGTTACTCTCTTGTAATGGTCTCCTGAGGTGAGAACTGTAGACCTCTTCAGAACTGTGGACGTCACCACTGGTATAATCCAAGCGCCATATTTGTCCTGCTGTAATTAGAAACATCGGCCATGTTTGTCCTGGTAGGATTAAGGTACCTGTTCTGTTTGTTCTGTTGTAATTAAGAAATCTCAGGGTGGGTTGTTTTACAGTATGTTTTAAATCAACCTCTTTGAGTCAATGTATAACCATTTTACGTGGAAAAATAGTGGGGATTTTGGTATCTTAACAATTGTTAAAAAAGTTTTATTTTAACGAATTGTACAATACTTAGCATTTTACTTTCGCAAGATAAATCTTAGAAATTTGCTCATGTTCTAAATATCTACGCCTCGGAACAAAGATAATTATTTATATATTTGTTCACACTCACATTTGTCAGCATTTGAAGATAATAAATATAACCTGGTTTTCATAGAAAATTTTCATAATATATAAAATATAAGCATTAGAAGTTATTCCGATTGTTTGTATATGAATTAATTTAGTCAGCTTGATGATTTTAGTAATAACAAACTAAAATAATATACTGCATTCGTAGTTTCTTTATTATTTTAGAAATAACCATCCTTAATTTCATAAAAAAATTATTATAATAAAAAAATTCAAGAAGAATTTGATGAGTAACTCTTTGAAATGAAAGATAAATTTGCATTAAAATATCCCTAAAAACAATATATCTATGAACTAAATTCAAATTAAGTTCGGTTATTAATTCTAACTTACTTGTTAAGAATCAAGTATTCAATTGGTATACAAGTTATTGTATCTTTGTTTGTTTTTCACCAACATAATAATAAAAAAATATGTAGAACTTAACCACATAGTCAAATTTGCACTTTCAGAATCAACTCGTAAAATCTACAATACAATAATTAATTAAATAAGTAAATTTTATTATCTCTCATTTTGGATCCCTTACTATTTATGTTTATTTTATTCAACAGCATAATTGAGATAACTGCTATATTTTTATGCATATAAATATTATGAATAAATTGACTTTTTTCAACAAAAATATGCCTATACAAAGTTAAAATGTTATACAAATACTTAATAAATGTATTATTTGATTTAAAGTGGTAAACTAGCTCTAAGCCTTTTTTCATAAAGATAATATTAGTCGTAATTTGTTTAAAAATACATGCACTAACTAGTTTTATCAAATATACTGCTAAAAATGTATTGCTATTGCTTTAAATTAATTGTGAGAATGTATCTCTGAAATTGTGTGATTTTTGTCGTGGCCAAAAATGTCGACAATTTTAATCCAGTTTTTTATTTTTTATCTTTCGACCTAAGATAGTAACCTTCGGTTAAAAAATATTCGTAAAAAGAAAGAAGCGAACATAAAACTTTTATGGCTCAAGCTGCTGAAAAATTCGTTTATTCCCCGATGATCAGAATACCGAGGGGGGTTGGAGTGTGCCTTTCTTTTCCATCACTACGAGAAAAAATGAATTTGAAAGAAAAAAAGGCTTACCACAGTTTAAAAATAGAGGCTTCGAATCGTAAAGTTCTTGAAGGTAA
Organism: Trichonephila clavata; assembly: GCA_019973975.1. Classification (NCBI taxonomy): domain Eukaryota; kingdom Metazoa; phylum Arthropoda; class Arachnida; order Araneae; family Nephilidae; genus Trichonephila; species Trichonephila clavata. The sequence continues at coordinate 113,281 of BMAO01012796.1, forward strand.
TCTCAAGCGCGTTGGCTGAATTACTCCTAAAACTTTTATTGTCAATAAGGGAATGTATGAGTTTACTCACAAAACGTATTTAATGAAATCTTGAATTTATTAAGAATAAAATCCTTTGAAAGCGTCATTAAGTGTATAATTATTCAAGCAGTGAAAAAAATGCATTTAAATTGAAAAGTGAAATAAAAAGGAATACCTCTTGAGGAATAATGTTATGTGATCAAAAGAAAAATTCGAACACACATGACTCTAAAAGTGAAATTGTTGAAAGTAAAGTTTGTTTCATTTATTTAGAACATCTTAAGTTAATTAAATTATGTATTATTTTCTTATTTCTTTGCTTATACAAAGCTTTCACTCCATTAAGTTGATTTTTAAAACATTGTATTAAATATTGATTTATAAAAAATCTAGGAATTTTTTTATATTAAACTAGCTGATACACCCGTGTGAAGAAGGGGTGAATTGAAAAATTAAACGATACAGATTAAAGGATAAAGAAGTTTTTAATGAGTTAATTTTACGTGAATTGCAAATTTTAAAAAAAAGCTTTTTGCATTTCTAAGCTGAACAAAACGAACCATACTTCTTAAATTATAAGTCTAAAGGTCTAATATATGATAAAAAGAATATTTTTTTATTCATAACGCCACCTAACTCTCTTGTGGGTCGATTTTTGAAAACACCTCCTAAGCTAATCTCTACTGAGCAAAAGTAATACATTGTTACTAATTTTGTATAATGAACACTTAAAATGGTGTAAATAATTTATATCTGGATGTTTAATACATTAATATTACTTTCTGTTGTATTTATTTTATATTAAAATTTATTATGTTCGCAAGTAACACCGTTTCTTACATTATAATGGCGATTCAATGGAAACATAGCGAAATGTTGGTGATAGAGCCAAGATGGTATAATTTTTGGCGACCACGTTGGTAACTTGGCGATTGAACGATGCAGAAGTTGCTTTGCTGTAGCGCTCCCTTATGAAGAGCTGCAACAAAGACGATAGCACAAAATCTTCTACACAAAAAAATACATATGTATACCAATATTCATAGTAATCGGTTGAACAATGTTGGAGTGAAGCGTTTTCATTTATACAAACATCCATTTTTATATAGATAGATCAAATATGTTAATTGAAAACAAACAGCTACATAATATAAACTTTGAGATTTATAAGAATAGAATAAGTAATTGCGTAGAAGATTATACACTATCTGGCCAAAAGTATCCGGACACCCAGGGGTATGGACTTAGAGCGTCCTGAGGCACATATTAATATGATGTTAGTCCACCTTTTGCATAGATGACAGCCTACACACGTTTGGGAAGACTTTCCACCAATTTTTGAAAGGTGACCATAGGAATTGCCTTCCAGGCGTCCATCACAGCTGAAGTGAGTGCTTGCAGTGAGGATGGTCGATTTGGCTGGCTATGTAATCTGCGCTCTAATTCGTCCCAAAGGTATTCTATGGGATTTAGATCGGGGCTCTGAGAAGGCCAGTCCAGTTTTTTAACACCCATTTCGTCAAACCACGTCTGTGCAAGCCTCGATGTGTGAATGAAACAGTTATCCTGCTGGAAGAGAAATTGGCCTTCCCCGAAATATTGCCATAGAGTTGGGAGTGCAGCATTATCCAGAATGTCCACATACATCTCAGAGTTTGTTTCCAATCACAGGAACTAACTGACCCAGGCCAAACCACGAGAAACACCCCCACCCCATTATGCTTCCACCACCAAACTTAACAGTCGGTACAATGCAGTCACTAAAGAAACGTTCGCCGGGCATCCGCCAAACCCAGACGCGTCCATCCAACTGCCAGACTGTAAAGCGAGATTCATCACGAGATTCATTCTCCAAAGAACAGTTTTCCACATGTCCACAGTCCAATGACAGTGAGCTCTACACCATTACAATCGATGCTTCGCATTCTGTGGAGTGATGCTTGGCTTGTGAGCGGCTGCACGACTATGGAATCCCAAGTTTTTTAACTCTCGACGGACAGTCCTGCTGCTAACACTAATTCCTGATGAACTTTGAAACTCCTGAGAAATTTCCACCAACGAAGACTTGCGATTTTGTTTCACTACCCTTTTCAAAGTTCTGCGGCTGCGCTCACCAAGTATTTTCAGCCTACCGGTTCGTTTTTCTGGCGTTTCACTCTGCCTCGACGTTTCCACTTCACAATTACATCACTCACAGTGGATGTATGCTTCTGTAGAATGTCAGCAATCTCACGAACTGATTTCCCACAATCCCAGTATACTGCCACGATCAAACTCACTAAGCTCCTTTGACTTACTCATTGCCTCACAAACGCATAAATACAATCTGACAAACCACTACCAACACTTTTATAGCTTTCAATTACGTATCAAATTGCGTCACTCGCCAGAACCACTTTTTTAAGGGGTGTCCGGATACTTTTGGCCAGATAGTGTATTAGAAGAATTTATTTATTATAGTTTCTACAATCCAATATATCATGGTATTTTATTTCATTTTGTTATCAGATGTAACAGCGTTTATAATTTCTTAAACATGGATAAATATCAAATTTTTTCCTTTCTCTGATGTATAAAATACTTTTTAAATAACTCATTATTGAAAAAGTAAATTTAAAAGCTGAATTTCTAGAGATGATATTAATCAAAAACTATTCCATACATCATGTTACAGTGCTAATGCAAACTGGGAAAAGGATAGGATATTACATACATGTAGGAATCTAACCGAAATCTTCCAAAAAATTAGATTCTTCAGATAGCGGGGTTTTTATTTGGTGGGGTGTCTAGGGGTTTTTACGATGTATGGGTTAACGTTGAAAAAAAAGTAGACAACATAATTTAAAGAAACTAAATAATTTATTATGAGTTATAGGAGAGTATTTACAGGGGGGATATTTACAAAATAGAAATTAGATTATGCAGGCATTTAAAAATATAGGAAAGTTAGATAGTTCATCCCTTTTAGGAGGACGTTAGAGATTAAATAAAACTCATTATGGGATGTGCTGGTGACTTACCGCCTAAGGCCGACGAAACAAGCGGGGACGCGCTAAGACGCTGCTTCGTTGTCGAGTGTTAGTGGGCTTCTGCCGAAAAGAAATCGCATTAGCGTTTTAATAAGATCGCTAGATGGCGTTGCTGTGGAATGCTGTTTTTGACTAAAATTGCCGTCCTCTGCAAAGGGATATGATCTAACCTTTTACAAAAAGAGAAAGTTCCATGGGATATCGTACATACATGCCTAGAAAATTACCTGAAATCCATTACAGGATATTTTATAATACAATATTATAGTGCAATATTTTTTCTCATTCACAAAGAAATTATAGAAAATTCTGGGCCTCAAATTGTTATCGTTGTTATTGAACTGTTATTGGATTCCTATATTTTAATTGTAACGTTGATATTTTAATACAATCACACACACAGAGAAATAATTTGGCTTTCTGAACTCTTAACCTGTAATTTTATTTATAAATATACAACAAATCACTACCTTTTCATTTATTCGCCCCAGGATAACACATATTTTATATGCTGATTCTTACGGCGGTGAGCAACAAAGAAACTATCATCATACAACATATGACAATTAATTTTTAAGTATTTTTATCAATTGTATTATACAATAATAGGTAATAAATAGGTTTTGTAATTTAGTCTATCATGCTTTCTCGATCGACTTGCAATTTTTTTTCACTTTTGCTCATTTATTTAATGCAATATTAATATGGTATATATTATATTTTTATCACATATGAATGAGCAATTTTCAATTTCATCATTTATTAAGGATTTAATTTATTATTTTATTTATAATTATTTTTTCTATCTTATTTTACTTTATTCATTACATTTAAGCATTCTATTTGTTTTTAAATTTGCTTGTTTTTCAATGTTTTTTACTCCATTTTTTCTTTTAGTCCTTTTCATTTTTAATTTTTTTCCATTTCAGTTTTACCTTTTATGTATATTAAATTATTTATACTTTTGTGTTTTGTTTACTTGTACTGATGAATAATCGTGATGAATTCAATTTTCGTAAGCTTCGCATCGCACGTTGTAATGCTTAAGGGCGTTTATTATTTTTCAAAAAAACTTATAAAAAATATCAAATAATGGAACGATATTTAATAAACAATTATGCAATAGTTAATTAAAGCTTTTTCGATGCAATCTCTTGGAGCTGAACTTTTTAAAGTATTTATGGGATACACAGGAAGAGCAAGCTTCAACAAAACATTGTAAAATGTTTAAAAAAACAGTAATCTTTATACATTTTTGTAGCCGTAATATGAAAACATATTTTTGTGTCAAACGAAGGCAATAAGAGTAAATGATTTCTTTTTAACTTTATCTTCAAAATTGATGTTGAAATTAAATTATAAGAGTGCATCATTTTGGTCAAAATATTTAAATATTATATAAAGATACTGCTATATGCATTGAACATGTATGCAAATGGAAAATATTGATAAAAAATGCATCTGGGCTACTCTGTATTACCTTTCGTATTTAAATAGAATATTAATTGATTCATTGTATATTAATGTAACACTCAAATATGATACATAAAGGTTACTGATGATTAACTCATAATTCTCCACTATGGTCAAATTATAAGGCTATTTGAATCAAAATAAAATAAAATCTAATTTTGTTGAAATAAAATTGTTCTTAGAAATATTTTAAAATAAAACAGTATGTTATTTTAACCCAATTTTTTCATACAAAATTTAAATTAAGGTAAAGATCTTAATCCCTTCTCTAGGGTGTAAAAAAATTGAATGCTTAATAAAACCTTTAAATAGTTAAATTAATTACAGCATTGTAAAAATTATTTATAATGGCATGATTTAGAAATTTTACCGAGCTATTTGATTTAATAATTAATTGAAATATGACTAATTCTTTTTACTCGATAAAGAACTTGACAAATTAAAAAATTGGTATACGGTTAATATGCTAATGCGATTAGTGAATACTTAATATTTCAATGCAATTGATATGCATAAACATTCAAATTGGAACTTTTATTTGATAAATATATTTAATAAATACATATTTTATAAATTTTCAGTACCTAAGCAGGATTTCAAATTAGTAGCATCAAATTATAATATTAATTGTTTTAGTAAAGATAAAATATGTCAACTGAGAGATTTTTTCCCTTCGAATATTTTTTGAATTTACATTCTGTCTGCGCTTGTTTAAAACTAAATTTATTTGCTTCCCCTTGCTGCTTTTTTTGTCAGGAATATTTTAAAATCTTCTCAAAAATACACTATTTAAATAATCTGTTTCCAATGTGTGTGTGCAATACATGTCATTGAAAAGCAGCTTATTTAGATACTTAAAAATCCAAAATACTGTTACCATAGCATTACACTCGCGTGTTGTGTTTTTTTTTTTCTCCTTTATACAGAAATCATATATTATAAGCGAAATACAAATATTGTAATGTCTTTCGTTTACTCTTTCATTTCATTTAATCATATACGAATGTATAAAATAAATTTATCTTACCACGGGATAAAATGTAAATATTTAGAGAAATTCAACAACATTTCTCGTCACAAAAGGGTTTTTTCCCTCCATTTCGTACCTAACGCATTATTCTATCCAAATGCATTTTACAGGGAAAAGTTTCATTCACAACGCACACCCTCAATTTTATCGCTACTTTTTTTTTTTATACTCTAGTTCTGCTCCATAAAATTTCTATTGTTATCTGCCTTAGCGTATTTGACGTACACTAGATAGAATTTTTCTTCTTTTATTATTTTTTTTCATCCCAAAGAATAGAAAATATTTCTCTTTCTTTTATACTTCTCTTTGTATAAATATATTTCATTTGAAATGTCCATCGGATTAGAGTTTTTTGAGGCTGAAAATATTCGAACCGAGAAGACTCAGCAGAAATCCTTTACTGTGAGGATTTATGACGTCATCGTTTCGTGGTGTCTTAGGGAAAAAAAGACTTTTTTCCCTTCTTTTTTTCCCATCGGTGAAGAAATAAGGAATAAAGTTATGCGGTTATTTTGCGGCACATTCTCAGTTTTAAAATTCGGTGAGGAAATACTTTTTTATGGCATTTCCTCTTAAGAGAATATGAGTTTTCTTACCTCTAGGAGATTCGATGAGATACAAAACTATTTTTTAAAATGTTAAGAATGAAAAATAGCAACCTATTTCTAAAGTGCTAAAAATGTGTTATTAAAAGAAGAATGATTCGTGATGTTCAAGATTGCTCATAAATTTACTTAATGTTTCAACTTTCTATCCGATTAAAACTCCTGATTTTATCTTTGTAGTTAATATCATTCAGTTATGAAATTTCAATTATAGTTAAACCTTATTTATCTTATAAGGTCAGACATTTTTATAGAAACAAATGATATTAGCGAAAGATTATAAAAATAGTAATACGAGCCATATTTGGTAAACAGAGACCATATTTTAAAATTCTTAAGGTATCCGACTACCCTAAAATTGTGAATTTTGCCGAAACTTAACAATGTTTTTATGATTTTATTTTACAGACCATCTTATTAGCTTTAGAAAAATACCAAGTTTATTATTTTCCATTCACTGGACAAAAACTACAAGTGTTTTAGAAAAAGAAGATGCCACTTCTTTAAGCAAGATGTCATACTTTCAAACGCGTTTTACTCGAAATGTGCTTATTGTTTAAATTCTCAAACGGAGACAGCAATTGCTCTAACAGTTGTGAAAATAATTAACTGAAATTGTTTTGTGTATGTTCTGTGTAATATAGTAGAAGTGTTTTAACTTTCAGATTTATCAATCGATGTTTTATTACAAAATTTAATGTACCTTATGTGAATATAATCACTGTTTTTTGAAGCAATTTCACATAATAACTAAGATAAAGTGCTCTAGTTTTTGTAAAAATCAAAATATCTCTTATCCTGAAAATGATTTCAAAAATAAATAGCAAAAAAACACATTAAAATTGAAAATTTGTTCATAAACACTTTTTACAAAATGGGGCCTGTTTACGCAATTTTTTGTAAATTTTTACCCATTTTATTAATAATACTTTCTTTTTCTTTTCTTAATTTTAGCATGTTTTTCGAAAATGTACTAAATAAATCTAAAAACAACAAAAAAATCCCCATATCTCCATTTTTTTTAAGTTGTCCCAAGTAGTCGGATACTTTAATTATATTGAAATTTACTATCAAAATAATATCTATATATTTTTTCGATAAAAAAAAAGGTTTCTTTGTGAAATATTCATTTCTTAAATTGCAGTTTTCTGTCTATTAGGTAAATCAAGTCCTTAAATTATATTTCCCCCCTAATTTTTAATATGCAAATTTTATACTAGCTATGATTCCTTGTTTCTAAATTACAACCAAGTAGTACAGATTTTTACTACAATAAATATCTGAAATAGTGTAATTAAATATATTGAAAAATATTTTATTGTTTTCATAATTTTTCTATTTCTTCGTAATGTCAAAATAAATTAGAGAATTCGTTTCTTTTTATACTAAATAGCATACAGCTCAGAATCTATCGACAATTTATTTTATTTGTTAGAAAGAAATTTGAACAATTTTTAACATTAATTCATATTTAAATGCGTTTTCATATCATGTTTCCCAGGATTTTAGAATTTTGACTGAACAACTTTACTGTCACTAAATCTGGAAAAGTGTTATTCATTAAATAAAATAATTAAATTTAAATTTATTCTTTTTGAGATAAAGATAATCATGAAGATTGAATGAATAATCAAAAGCTATTTTATGACCACAGGTATATTTGTTCTATCTAAAAATTTCAACTTTTAGGAAATCAGTAAAATATTTTTTATCAATAATTTTATTTTTCCATTACCTGCTGCAAAACTGAGCATATATGTAAAATATTATCTTTAATATCTATTTCGTTAAGCATTTCCAAAAAATTACGAATAAATTTTCCCGTTTTTAAACATTACGAATAAAATTTGAGATTCAATTTTTTACAAGAAATAAATGGTAAATTCAATCATAATCTATAAGATTAAAATAAGAAAAGCTGTAGATTTTTTTAAGTGCCACTATTTGTAATTTTTATTGGAAAAATTACCTGGGATCAAGCTGGTGTTATTTATCTCCTTGATTTATTTCAAAGTTTAGAATTCTAAAATAGCATTTTTATGCACTTTAAATAAATAAACTTATATGGTCTCTGAGAAAAGTTAATAACACATCAAATATTTTTTACTGACAGGGGTTTTTTGTGGGATAATCTTTCTTGTATGCTTTTTTTTTTTATCAAAATAACATCTTTGTTCCTTATTGTTTATTTATTCACTAATCCTTTAATAGAAAATCGTAAAAATGCATATATATTTTCTATTTTATAAAAAAAAAATTCCCTTTCTAGTATTTTTTCATTACGTTACCTAAAAGCTGCATTACACATTTTTGATGATTAGATTTCAAACGTCCTGGTACCTCACTCACCTTAATTCCATACCAATCAAAGACAGAACTTCCTATTTGATTTTAAATACACATTATTTATCCTTTACGCACCCGTGACTCCTCCCCCTTCCTTGAGAGTTGATGTCCACAAAACTCGTTCTTTGCGTATCTCTACTCAACAAAAGAAACAGGCCTTCTGAATCTCAAGTTTTTAGTTCTAATAGTTTAATAATGAGAAATGGGAAGTTTTTATTTGTAACGACCCCTTTTAAGAGTCGATTTCTTCAGAACCCGATCTTAGAGGATCTTTTCGTATACAGAAAGTGCATGCCAAATTTAAAGTATGGATGCCTAATAGTTCCGAAGATATCTTGATGAGTGAGTCGATCGATATAAAAAATAAACATTATATGTATTTATCGAACAATTTGTGTGTATGTGTATGCGTGCGTGCGCTCATACATTATTTCTCCTTATATTAAAATTATAAAATCATTATTCTATGTGCGATGTTAGCTACAACAAGCAAAAACAAAACTTACTACCGCAGCGTTTCTCAAACTCTGGGGCTCGCCCCTTGGGGGGCGAAATAACTCTACAAGGGCGTGAACATATCGAAAAGTCGAAAACAAAAGATTATTTAAAAAATTATTAATTTTTTGAACGTAAACAAACAAAATACATTCTGACATAGCAAAAAATTAAATTAACATTTAACTGAAATAATACACTTATAAATGTATCAGTACTGCACAATGTACTTTTTAATTAATTTTAAAATACTAAATCAAGAACAAGTTTAATAATTACCACTGATCACATGAGCTAGTTATAAATAAAATTATGTACAAAAATTAATACATTTTGATAATTTGTTCGGCTAATAAATAATCATTTAACTACCGATTAAAAGTTGCGCGATTCGCACCCCAATGCCTCCGTAATCCGAAAAAAGGAATATAAATAAGCAAATCCTCTGGTATAGGTAAATCCTTCGCAAGCACTGTCAACGCCCTTTTATTGCATTCCAAAACCTTCGGAATAATTTTATGGATAGCAGTGCACAGAAACGTCATACTTCGAAAAGACGTATATATACGTCTGGGCATTTAAAGCACCGGTTGAAGTAGACGTATACATGCGCCGATGGCACTTAAGAGATTAAAGTCGTATTGCGGCCTTAGCGTCAAAGTATTCAATCCATTGTTATTTGTATGGAGGGGGGCGTATTGAAAATTATGATTGAATATATGTAGGAAAGGAGTGCAGGTTTTCTTTTACTTCTTTTGATTTTTATTGTAAGAGATGGCACCACTAATCGAAACCACGTGAGTTTTAGCTGCGCGATACGATGAGGTCATGTATTTATAAAGGGGGCAGAAAGGAAAAACTGAGAGTTGCACCAAAGCTTGAATGAAGGCAGGTCAGAGGAAATCGCTCTCTCCGTTGTTTTGAGAAAGAGTACGTGTTTTCGGAATTAGTATGGTGTTATCTCGAATTATTTAAAACCCCTTGTAAATAGTAAATGTTTTAGTTGTGTTATTAATAAATTAAGTTATTTTAACTCCGCGTCTTTATTTTAACATTAAAATCGAACCTTCCCCTAGACGCCGTCCCACATATATATCAGATATTGAAAGTTTGAGAAGCACTGTACTACTGCATATTAATGACACTTGTTTCCTTCTCTTTCCAGGCAAAACCCATACGATGGTCGGCAACAGCGACTCCCCTCAAGAGCTCGGCGTGATGCCCTGTGCCATCTCTTGGCTCTTCCGTCTCATTTACGAACAAAGACAAAAGACCGGAGCTCGCTTTTCCGTTCGAGTTTCGGCGCTCGAGCTGTCAGGAAGAAGCGAGACACTGCGGGACCTACTGTCCGAATATGCAGCAGGTAAGCATTAAATCCCCCATTGGCTAAGATGGCAAGATTCCCACAATTGGTCCAGACTTCGTAATCGAGTTCGGCTGTCTTCAATCTATCGTCGCTTTTGTTGCTATCAGGATTCGTTAAATGTTCGCAACTGGGATTACCTCTGAGAATTACCAGTTTTTGGTGATGTTTAACAACTGAATAAGAAAGGAGGGGAAGAAGAAGAATTTTGTTAAAGGAAAAGTGTGTCAGTCTGACAGTTAAGGGAAGGGATGTCCCAGAAGGAGGGGGTGAGGAAAAGGAAAGGATTTTTATTTTCCTTCTGATACTTTAATTTTCTAGAAAGGAACTTTTGCTAGAAGACTTTGGTTTTTTGATACCATAATAGAAAGTATTCTTTCACAGAAGTGTTACTTTTAACTTAAAGTGGACCTTAATTAAATGGAATGGCACTTTCTTATATATTTTTGTTCGTTGGTGCGATTTCTTCGAAACAAGCTCTCACTTAATTCTTTTTTCGTTAATCTTCTGTCAATTTGAAATAAAAGAATATATTTTGAGTGAAAGCTTTTGAAGATAAACAATTATTTTATGGTTGTTTTAAAATACTTACTAAATCATCTGTCTTTTAATATATATAAAATAAAACTTACAAATAAAAACAAAGGCTTGCCAATGACTTTAGAATATTAAAAATAAAATTTCGTTATTTATAATACCGTATTTATCTGAAGTATTTACCGTATTTATTTTAAGTGGCACCCTACATTCTCAGTATGTTTTTGTGATAGAAATATATAAAAGAATGTAAAAAGCCTATTAATATCCAATATTTACGAAATTTTTAAAAAATTTAATGAAAAATAAAAAATAAATAATTAACTTATTTTACGTATATTAAAGTCTTTTAAATACATACATAAACCTGTAATTATATTAACCGTCAGTATCATGTTCAATTTCTTCCAATCAAAAAGAATTTTTCCGCCTTCGATTCTACGCTGCACCCCATTTTTAGTAGCATTTACTTAAGGTACTTTACTTATAAAGTAAGGCTTAGATTCGAATAAATATGAGGCATTCAAATTTTTTAAAAGATTTGTCAGTTAAATTTTCAATGTATGAAATTAAAATTTAAAATTCTTCATCTGCTATTTATATTAAGCAGTTTTTAAGACTAGCCGTTGTTATAACACCAGTATCGGGAGAAAAATAACCTAAAAATTTATACTAATTTAAAATTTAGTTTTAAAATTGTGCTTGTGTAACTTCTTTTAAATCAATTGTGCAAAAAAATTAAAATTTTCAAATTCTTTTGTGTAATAATTATGTTAATTCTTTTATCTGTAAGTGTCCGGATATTCAGAGCCAAGTAAAGTGCAAAAAAATAATAGCAACTTTATTAAACAAGTTAGGAAGCCATAACGTGTAATAAATTGCTTAACTTTTTTCTTTTTTTTTTTTGCATTAACACTTTTCTTTCTTTTAACAGAATTCTTTAGAGAGTTCATAACAATAAATCTTATTGTCTTAACTTCAGCTTCGCCTTTTTTTATACTATTGTCTCTTTCCACGTTATGCAAACACTCCGAAAAACACTCCAGAAAATTTATCGACTTCACAAAACGAGTCTCCAAATTGATACCTGCATGTTTTTTATTTAATTTAACTTTAATTAAATAAAGCTAATTATCATCTTTCAAGTGCAGGTTGTTATCTAAATGTCGATTACAAAAGACATCATAAAAATACAATCACTGGGAGAAAAAAAAGGTATTTTTCTAATAATTTTTTTTCTACACGCATTTCCTGCAGCATCTTTCTTGAATGCAGAGCTGCTAAAATTAACAACTTTCACAACGTTTCTCCTGAAACGAAAGAAATAATTACTCCATAGGCTCTCTCTGCTTAGTGTCTTCTTACGCATTCTTTTTTTTTCTCTCCTAATTTTTAAAAAGAATGTACCATTTCCCCTTCTCATTTTTTTAATCTGTAGTAAAAACGGGCTGCAGAAGAGTTGCTTTAATAAACTGGAAACATAATGCTCATACAACTAAAGCCAGGCGTTGTTAAGTTTCCCTTTGTAAGCAATTCCAAGGGGAATATTTTGGAGAAAGGGAACTTAAAAAGAATAAAAGATGGGGCAGGAGAATTTTACGGAACTGCGTAGAGTTTTGTATTTCAAGAGAAGACACCTTCCATGGCATGAACTGTAAAGTAAGGATCTTTTGTGCTGTTTATGAGGATATTTCGCACCGAATTAAAATATAATCACGGAGCTCTAGGATATCGGTGCATATTATTTAAACCTAAAATTTTTAAACATATTTATTTAGTAAAAACTTTTTTCTGTTGGTATTGTAGTATGATATATTTCAGGTGTCAAGTCTCGCGATGTTTGGGGTAATTTTATTTTAATAAAACAGTATAAACACATTTAATACTTTTAAATACTACTCAAAACATTTTAAAAGCACAAATGTAATGATATTTAAAAAAACTTTTATTATTGTAAATATATATATGCAATGATTTCACTGAAATTAAACATGTTTCAGAAACATATTTATCTGGTTGCAATGGTTTAATTGAAGAGGTCATTGATTTAATTTAGTTCCACATTTTATTTACGAGCACAAAGCGAAAAGCAACGCAAACACACATGGACATTAGACAATGGACAAAGGCGTTCTTCTTTTATATTTCAGAGATCTCAGCTTTTATACCTTTCCCTACTGGATGCTTTGATAATCACATGATTTCCGTTATGTAATGCAATGATTGTGGTCAGAATTAATGACTTATTAAATACTTTATCATCTTACTTTGAAATGTGCCAACGTGGCAGTTTTTGAGGTGATAAAGTAGTGGTTAAAATAGTATTTACCGTTAAGTGGATAAGCTAAAAGAATTAATTTACGCGCAATGTCTTGGGGGGGGGGGTTCAAGACCATCATAAATCAAAGAAAAGAAAGAGTTTAAATGGTGAATTATTATTATGTATATATTACAAATATATACAAAAAATAGTTATATACCTAAGATAACTATAGTCATGATAGAATAGATTTAGCCACAGAAATACTAGAGCAAACTCCCAGCCTTAGGAACCAGGAATGCAGGTTTAAACAATGTTTTTCGGCCAGCCAACCTTCACCTGAATTTGGCAATACTCTGGGCCATAGGGAAAGCAATAAATTTCTAGAGAAGTTTAACTATCATTATAGATAAAACCATAATCTATTAATGTAAAACGATAATATTATAGCCTGTAATAATTACTAAAATATTTTTTTAAAAAAATCAAAGTTAAACTATTAGATAAAAACTTACCACGTGAGCAACACACATTCCCAGGCTATGGACAATAACAGTATCGCATAAAATCATGAAGTTTTGATAAAATAGCATTAATACTATATATACATATTTAAAAACTCTATATTTTATTTTAAAATTTATATAAAATAAAAGTACCCCACCCAGACATATACAATTAATTTTTAAGTAAATATATTGTTAATTTACTTAGCTAGAGGCGCCATCTATCTATAAACTGTACAACTAATAACTTTTTTTATTTAACTGTTAAGTAACTTTTTATAAATTTAGGAGGGTATCCGTATTCCATACAATGTTTAATAAAGTTATTAAGATTTAAATATATATTAAATTTATCACAAACTAATACGTTTTTTCGATAAATATAATTGAAAATAATATTTCTATAAATTGATATAGAAATGTTGGAATTCCATATATATATATATTGATGAAGATTTTCCCCTCAAAACATATATTAGGTTTAAATTTCTTGTTAGATGTATTCATATCTTACAATAGAAAACACTCATGTGATGGATTTATAATAATGAGTTAATTATATAGAACCTAATTATATATAGTTATAATTAATCGCATATAGTTAACGGAATAGAAGCCCGGTGGCTGAGTGGTAATGTATCGCTCTTCCACGCCACCAGGTCCGGGATTCAAATCTCTGCCTGGGCAAGATCGACTCAGCCTTTCATCCCTTCAGTGGGTCGATGAATGAGTACCAAGCTTGCTTAGGAACTGAAAACTGGGGGTTTTGCGTCAGACTGACCACTTGATCGAAACATCCACACATACACCCCAGTGACTAAGGTCACGTAAACTGAGATAGGCACAGTAGGTCTTGGCCTTCATGGGCTGTTGAGCAACTGAATTCAGTTCAGTTCAGTTAACAAAATATATAAAAAATTACTTAAAATATTATTAAATCATACTGATCGCCTTCAGTGAGTGTTTAATGCAACTCTAAGCATACGAAAAGGAGAGTAAGACTGATAATCACTTAAAAATGTTAATATTATTATATTTAATTCCAGAAATTATTAGATCTACTTTGAGTAATTAATGGTACGAGTAGCAGTAAAATAAGCACTAATATAAATTCATATAAACCTTAATACATATGGCTTTTCAAAGCTAAATTAAGTTCTAATCTGTAAATACAACTTAAAGTAAAATCTCTGTTTTAAAACTAAGAATTTGATGCAATAATTAAACAAAATAAAAAAATTCTGTGCAATATGTAATTTAACCATATCCACTATACTGTCTTACGTGCCTAGACATAAAAAATGAAAAATACTACTGATTCTTGAAGAAGAAGCTCTTATAAATTTAATTTCAGATTGAAGAATCTTTCGGTTTAATTTAAGGTTGTACAGAATGATATATCACAACGAAATTTTTAATCTTCGTTGTGTTCTCTTTTGTAACGTAGTTTAAAACCCCTAGAGATGTAAATTCATTTCAAAAATCCAATATCTCAGAAAGATCTTTATATTGACAACAAAACAACTATCGAATTAATGAAAAAGGCTGAAAACACACTATATTTATTACTTACTACGTATCAATGTTAGATCCAAAATAGTTCTTGATACAATTCCAGAATTTTCAATTAAATGTAATTCAACGGCTTTCAAACTATTTTCTTTGTAGACTGTTTGAATATAATTTAAAATTCGTTCTACGCCTTCTTTGTGTGATAGGAAGTTGCACAATCCAAAATATAACATATCTTAAATGCTAGTTTTGCTAAAGAAAATTTTCGATGGGGATTTATGACAATAATCAAACTATTTCAAATGTGACGAATCCGTTGTAATTTAATATCAGATGCCAGCATGTAATATATTTTCATAATTGGTTAAATTCTAAAATTCTTCACTTTAGGTTTTCTATTTTTCCATTTACATTATAAATTTAAATAAATGGCTTATTTTAGTTCAGAGAAAAATAAGAGTAACATTAAATTCAAATTTTAAAAAATAGTTTTATCGAATACAATAATTGAAGATTTTAAAGATTGTACAAAATATGCTACAAATGTCTTTTTCTGTTCATGAAAGCTTATTTATACTAAAAAAACTGCTCTTTTGTGTTATTTTAACAAAAATCTGAAATACGATGTTAATTACTTCTCTAATATAGTTACTAATATAGCTACGATATGAATCTTTTGATAAAACTCATTTTATTTATGGAATTATAATATTAGCCCTTTTGTAGGCTGCGTTTTAAGTAAATAGAGTTTATAGAGATGTTACTTTCCAAAACTGTTCAAATTTTCCAGAGTATATCTTCCAACGTTAGAGTATTACTGGTTTAAAACATTATTTTCGTAAAGAGGTATGGATTATAAAAAATTCAAAGCTTTATCACTTTAAGATTTTCTAACACATTGCTTAAACGTTCTGTAAATTATTTTCAACTCTCGGCGAAGAAATATTCCATATAAGACACAGTTACTAAAAATTAGCATCAGAAAAAGTGTCTTCAGTTTCATCAGACTTGTCATCGATGTAGAGTATTTCTCAGTACAACTTTATTTGCAAAACAACTATACCTTTTTGCCTGAAATTATTATTTCTTAAAAACCATATCTCTGAAAAGAATACGTCTCCCTTACTTGCAACTTCTGCCAACAAGACCCAAAGAAGACGAGAGCCTGTTTGCATATGGTGAAAACAATTGTTTATTTTCCTCTGTGGTGCATAACCCTCTTGTAATGAAGGTTGCAGGGAAAGTCCTAATTTCATCAGCCCCTCCCCCTAAAGTGAGGAAAAACTGGAATACCCTCATCGGGAATCGAAACCAGGAACTGTTGCGCCCCCGTTCCATCTGCAACGGCAAACTGCATTAACGTGATGTTACTAGATTCCTCCAGTTTGTTCATCCAATTACTACTCTCAGAGACGAAGGAAAGAGCTGGCTTTCTGTATGTTGTACATCTACCTGAAGGAAGAGAGGGGAACTATTGTGGGCCTGGTTCCAAACCTCTGGAGGATTCCAGTGTGGGGAGCCTCCAGCCTCGGAGATGCATGAGAAGGAAGCCTTCTTAACGGTTCGTTGACCACTGGTCAGAGAACAAAAAAAAAGTTTAGCCCCAAGGACTTTTCGCACATGGATAACGAGCTCTTCAGAGTGCATGCTCTCATGTTGTATCAGAAATGCTCAGATGCAGCTTTTTGTGGAACCGACATTCTTTTTTTTTATCTCTCACACTTTTTTCAATTCCTACTATTAGTTCACACTCTCCGTATACATATATTTATTTATTTATATATCTTGTTCAAATTTTCAATCATTGATAAAATACTTTCTATTCATCCATTAAAGTTCAAATACATTTTTTAAACTTGTAATGGATGACACTTGGTGTTAATATAGTTTTTCAAATATTAATTCATTAATTAAATTAAAAAACAAGTAATATAAAAAAAAATTTAAGTCAATTCCTACTTATATCAACAAAAAAAATTTTGTTTTATTTTTATTAAATAGTTACAATTAATATAAATATGTATATACATATGACAGAATCACAACATTAAATGGGAATTAATTTTTATTAATCATCATTAAAGTATCGCATTGTGTCATCCAAAACAATCGTGTATATAAAATTTTAGTTCAACTGTTCAGCTTTGAAACATGAGGGGAAAAAAACTTTTAAAGTTTTGACCCAAGTCGCTAAAAATGAAGTCAACGTGGCTATATCTGTAATTCTTTAAATAATAAATTTCAGTCGATAATTTTAATTAATTATAATTAAACTATCGTATATTGCTACCCAAAACAATAGTGTATAGAAAATTTCAGCCCAAATGAGTGCTTTAAAATGGGAGAA
The DNA here is from genome assembly GCA_019973975.1 of Trichonephila clavata. Classification (NCBI taxonomy): domain Eukaryota; kingdom Metazoa; phylum Arthropoda; class Arachnida; order Araneae; family Nephilidae; genus Trichonephila; species Trichonephila clavata. Next base: position 130,805 of record BMAO01012796.1, read on the forward strand.
AAAATCTTTTCAATTTTTGACACAAATCACCAAAATGGTCGCTAATTCGCCAAAAATGGTACCAACGTGGCTGAATTTGTATTTCTTTAAATAATTAGTTTTAATCAATTAATTTTTATTAATTATAATTAAATTACCGTATTGTCATCCAAAATAAACGTGTATATAGAATTTCAGCTCAATTGAGTGCTTTAAAATGCATTTTATTAACGATTGAAAATTTGAACAAGACAAATATAGAGAGAGTGTAAGCTAACAGTAGGAATTTAAAAATAATAAATAGCAACAAACAAAAATAATAATCCAACAGCATATATAGAAAGCAAAATCATTCGTTGTGTCCCTGTAGCGCAATGAATAGCGCGTAGGGCTTCTAATCCAAAGGCCGTAGGTTCGAATCCCACCTAAGTTGGCCTAATTTCTGAGAATGTGGTTTTTTTTATACACACTATTTTATTAGAATAATTAAATTTAATTAATGAATAAACAGTAACAAACAAAAAATAGTCCAACACCATATATAGAAAAGGAAAATTGCAAGGAAAATCGCTTTCTATTTTGTCACTTAATATTGTGATTCTGTCCTATGTATATACATATTTATATTAATTGTAACTATTTAATAAAAAGCAACTAAAATAAAAAATTTCTTTTTTGACCTAAGTAGGAATTGACTTTAAGAAAAAAATTTTATATTACTTATTTTATTTATTGTAGATTGATAATAGTTCAGCTATGTAATTTAAAATACGGCCTAAGAACTAAAAAAATATTTCGTACATCAATTCTCAATTTTTTTTAATGTCAAAAATCGTTTTCTTTCTATGTGACAACAACAAAACTGGAGGATTAAATTTCCACAGTTTTTTAAGTAGCATACTATACAAATATTTGCAACCATAAATAGGTTAAACATAGCATCAAATTATTCGTGTAGTGTTATAATAATTTTAAAATTTCCATTCTTATTGAGAAGAAACAATAAAGCACTATACAAGTTTTAAAATTAAATCTAGTCCAAAGTATTTTACAAACACTCATTTAAGAGTAGTATAATAATTAACTATTTTATTCAGAAAGACTCGGTAGTACAACTCGGTTCTCTATTAAAATATAAAGTAGTTAATATATAATAATTATTTATTTGTCTGTTGCAGGCCTTTAAATCATTACAACTAGTGCAAAGTTCTGAAAAAATTAAATCCTAATTATACGCTTTAATGAATTCAGCGAACAGTGTTCAAGTTAATAACTTCGCACACTTTATTTTATTTTCAAATGTGTGTAATTAAAATATTATATCTAGTTTATGTATAAAGGAGAAGAATAAAACTTCTTGTTTGCTTCAATGGCTATAAAATTGAAATCACTTTTAAAACTTTGCATGAAGTCATTTCGAAAAGTGTTTACCAAATAAATTTAAAATATTTAGCTCTGCATATTTTCCATTTATAGATAATATAATAAGCTATTAGGGAAAATGTAAGGCTATATTATAATGCCAAAAGGGGTTAATACACTTTAGAAAGCGTTTAATTGTCTATCGCGTTAAATAATGCATTGTTAATAGACCCTAATAGAATAACAAATTTTATAAATTATTTGGACACATTTTTTTTATTTCAGTAAAACCACTGTATGAATTATCTGTAGACCATTTTACTAAAATATTATCTGTTCCTAGTGCACAAATTATGTATGTGTGTGTGGTTCCAACTCTCAATAATTTTATACAATTAATTATTAATTATATTTTTGTGCTCACATTCGATTATATTGGAATTTAAATCATTAACGAAGGCTCTACTGATAAACAAAAATGCTTATATAATTAATTGAGGAATATTTTGATTTTAATATTTAGGTGAGAGGCATTACTTATTGAGGAAGTATTGTAATCAATTCTACTTAATTAATGTTATCAAAATTCGATTGGATGTCAACTCGACATTTGCAAATGTATGATGTCATATCTTCTAAATCTGATTCACAGCAGTATAGAAGTATATCAAATTGCTTAAGAGCGGTCTATGCGGAAATAACTTGTCAGTGTAACATGATAAGAATTGAGTACAACATTACTGTGCTGTCAGATATTGTAAGTATATTTCAGGATTATAACCCTTTATAGTCAATTTCCGTCGAATTATTCGATCGTTTCCTTCTACACACACACACACACACACACAATGAACTTTTGTTAAATAATATGTGTGTTAACATTTTTATGTATTAATTGTAGGATCTTTTTAGCAATCGATTTTGTTAGTATTAATTTTACATTCTTATTAAAAATATTTAATAAAAAACATCGTAATGAGTTCGAAAAATTTAGATTTTTTTTTTTATTCATGAACAATTGTAAAATGCCTCTACAATTAACTAATTTTTATTTCCCTTTTTTCGAAGCAGTGTTTTATAACTTGAAATTACTCTCTATTGGTATATTACTGAAACAGATTTTTATAATAGATTATATTATATCGTAATGTAATTTGAAAAAACAACATGTGACAACATAGTTTAGTTATTAGTTAACGGAACACATTCAGTTCAAGTAAAAATAGAATATGTTGTTGAATCTTTACATGATAAATTTGAAATTTACCTTGAAAAAGTTAGAAAGGTAAAATCGCTGAATTATAGTATTGCAGTTGATTATTATTAAAGTTCTTTAAACAGTTTCATGAAAACACGGAAGAAATACTTATTTATACGTGTTTATCAATACATCAGAGGATGAACTACTCTAGCATTTTTTTATGTACCAATTTTTTTATTGAAGACAAATTTTAAAAAAGACACGAGGACACCGTTTCATCTAATCAATTTAAATTGTTGATCCGCTGCTGTCCAACAAACTAAAGGCTATTTCACATGGTAATTTAACTATAGTACCATAACATTAGACCCCGTTATATGGGTATGTAATATTCCTAATATTTTTTTTTCTCTTTCCTTACACTTTAGATAAGGTTTGTTATTATTAAGATTCCAATAAATATTTTTATATTGTTCTTTTTTTTCATATGTTATGGGTTTAAAGAAGACATATTTAATAGCTAAATTTGAATATATTAAAATTAAAACTAATTAAACTTGGAAAGTAATAACAGTTCAATATGATATATATTAATGGAATAACTAAACTGTAACAAAAGGGATAAATAACATCAAAATGTACAATGACTAGCAACAGTAAAACAATTGTGCACATCTGGGTGCCATACTTACAGATTCCTTGTGAGATATAGAAAAGAAATGTGCCCGTGCCGTGTTTCCTTTGATATATAACGAGAATTAGAGCTCCATAGTTTTGATTAATGGCTACCCTTTCCATTCCACCTTAATGGAAATCCATACTAATAGCAGCTTGAATTCTTACAAAGAGAAATTCTTCTTCTTCTGTGTCATATGAAACAGCCTTACATGAGTACAATTTACTTCATATTCTTCATTATATGTGATAATATGAGGACCTATGTAAATTTCAAAGTTGCAGAAAATAAAAATATGTATTCTAAATAAATAAAATGATGACAATAAAATTGTAACGGGTCTATTCGCGTACCTTTCACTAACCCTCTTGGGGAAATTCTATTAAATTAAATATTGTTCAGTTGAAAACTTTCTCCCGAAGAAGAAGATGTGATTTTTTCAAATCATGTCGTATATTTAGGCATTAACTTTCAGGTTCGATAAGAGAAAGAGAGAGGTTATGAGTTAGATGTTCGAAGTTTGAGATTAAGTTTTAACTGAAAGTTAGACGAGAGAGAGACTCGTCGATTGATTAATTAATTCATATATAATTTTGATAACTGACAGTTAGTCAGTAAGATATTGGAATTCAAATAGACTTGAAGTCGATTGTTTGAGGTAGGAAGTTACGATTATTTCCTAACTTAAGTGATTTTATTTATAATTAAATATTAAATATCTCATCTTCCCCGTTTTGGCTCCAATACTTTATATTCATGCATTCCTCTTCCCTGTGTTTTTTTAGATTTATAAAAAGGTAAATAAGCAATATTTGTTTTAATTATGGCTGGTGTTCATTCTGACTCCCAATCATTAAGAGACTCTAGAGAAAATGTCTTACAAAATGACTTATTACTACAAAAATATAAATCGCGTTTGCAAATTACATCCATCAACTTTTTAAATTACTATTTTTTAATCTCGTGTTCTTAATATTGGTAAAGCTACAAAGTTTTAAAAAGTAATTTGTGAAAATTTTGTTTTTACAGGTACTGAAGGTAGTGGGACATCTCCAGGTGTTTATTTGAGAGATGATCCTATATTTGGGGCTCAACTTATAAACCAAAGCGAGCTAAGAGCTCCTACAGCGGAAAAAGCCGCCTACCTTCTCGATGCAGCTCTAGCAGCTAGAAGTAGAGGTAATATCTATTTCCGAGTAACCTTTAAATTAATGTTTTAACTACAGTAGAACGTCTTTTATCCGAATCAATTGGGACCGGACACCATTCGGATACGCGATTGTTCGGATAACCGAATGCGCTTCATGCAGTATATGAAACCGAATACTATACGAATATTAAAAATCATCACTTGCAGGAAACGTGCTTGAAGAAAAAGCAAAATAGGTGCAAAATGTCGCAATGTTACCTTTTTTGTGGAAAATAATCATTTATCTTTCGCTGTACCATTGTGCATCTTCGTTTTTTCGCTGCAAGGTCTCTGATTCTTTTGAGCAGCAGTAGTTGAGTAAGACAGCATTTTGATTATTGTTCGTACCACTCCATAGCTGTCTGTAGCGCAGAAACGCGTCAGCATTTGACGGACCTTTGCTACTTTCGTTTTTGTTGTTGTCCTCGTCTTCATCCATTTCATCGTCGTCAGGGTAGGATTCTTCTTGCACGGAAGTCACAATCTCGTCATCATTTGGCATTTGAAATCCACAGTCTTCTGCATCGCATGCTATCCACGTTTCTACATGAACAAAACTCAACAAAATAGCACGTATACACCCCTTCACTTGTAAACAAACTGACTAATATTCTGCGCAGATGTTTACCAAATCACACAACTGAAATTCCCCAAATATCCTTCATCTTGGGTTTTCCCGTCACTTTTGGCCTCACGCGAAACACTGTTCGAAAACGTATCCGGACTTTGGTCCGGATAAACGACAAGTAAATATTTTCAGAAGCACTCAAAAGGTTTTCTTAATGCGTTTAAAAATAATTTTGGCATTCTATTGAGTTTTTTTTTCTTTTTATATTCAAAAAGACGACGTAATTACTTTGCTCTAACTCACATAATTCTGTATATGCTTGAATATAATTTATTTTTACAATAATTGTAATATAAAGAAAATTTATATCTAAAGCAATAATTTAAATTCTGTGTTCCTCCTCTTAAATGATCATTACGAGATTGAAAAATTGGGTGAAAAGGTCACTTAACCTGAAATAGATTCTTAGACAGAGTTAACAGATACAGGATTTCTTGCTTCTCTGGATGTCGAGTTAGATCCTTGAAATCTGGGAGGCAGTTAGGCGCGCTTGTTCATTAGACCCTAAACGTTCTCTTTTAAAGAAGTTTTGGCGATCTAACTGGTGAGGATAATATTCGACAGTACGAAAAATTGATAGAAAGAATTGTCATGGACATCTATGAATTATCTTTTCGAAATGTAACCAGGAGTTCTATTTAAAAGATAACACAACTAGGAGTAAAATACTGTCTATGTATCTCCATACTACGAGAATATGATGAATAATAACGAAAGCTGTCAAATAAAATTTACCCCTAGACCAGTGGTCTTCAAACTGTGTTCTACGGAACCCTGGGGTTCCACAAGGCATGCCCAGGAGTTCCACGAATCACAATAAAAAAACCTAGAAGAGATAAATCTGTATGCTAAATGGATTCGCGTTCTCTATGAAGTTTGTATAGTTTCAAGTATCTAAAGCTCATCCTATTCATTAAAAGTGAAAATTTTATTTATATATAACAACTTTATTATGCAACGTTTTTTAAACTTTTATTATAATATAATAAAAGAATGTTAAAAAGTTTTATCTTTTTTTCATATATGTACTTCCTACTAGATTATGAATATTCTATTTGCTTACTATCTCGGGTTCCACGAGATAATTTTAAACTCGCTAGTTAGCGCAAACTAAATAGTTTCCTAATGGAAAATGCACATTTTTGCATTGGTGGAAAAAACACATATAATGAAGGAGAGGAAACAATTTATCAACATATCAACAGATTCGATGTTAAAATCTAAATTTAACAAGAACAGTTTCTAAACTTTAGGTTGCAAATTCATACAAAATACACGAGATTTTTCATACAGCTATAAACATTTTAATGTCATTCAGAACGTAGTGTTTAAGGGAAGTATATTTCTCAATGTGTGTGTGTGTGTGTGTGTGTGTGTGTGTGTTGTGTGTGTGTGTGTGTGTGTGTGTGTGTGTGTGTGTGTGTGTGTGGTGTGTGTGTGTGTGTGTGTGTGGTGTGTGTGTGTGTGTGTGTGTGTGTGTGGTGTGTGTGTGTGTGTTTTTGTGTGTGTGTGTGTTGTGTGTGTGTGGTGTGTGTGTGTGTGTGTGGGCTACAAGAACAAAGTATAAAAACGAATTAAACTCAGAATAATTAATGCAATTGCATTTAATCTCAACAGACCTAGACTTTAATAGTTTATGTGAAAAAAAAGCAAGCATATATCCCAGCTACTAATTATAATGCATGAATAGGTGACAATTGGATCGCAAATTAATATTATTAATGAATAAATTATATTAAAAAATTAGATTATAAATTTTTTAATAATAAATGCAAAACTTTTTTAATTGCCATTGCATAAAGTGCCTCTAACATGTTGATCTACTTTAAATATTATTTTGAGGTATATTCTTCGAAGTATGTGTATGGAACGGGGTCCCACGAAAACACTTTGTAGTTCTAGGGGTTTCGTTAGTTGAAAAAGTTTGTAGACTACTGCTCTAAGTCATAACTATGTGTCGTTCGACAGTTATGTTGATACCTGACAGTTGTCCTGGACATCTCAAGCACATCTTCGTATATCGAATCTCTTTAGTTTGAAACATAGCTCGTCGCTGAAAAAAAGATTCTACTCCAATCAATGCAGTTGCAAATTAAACGACCCTAGCACTCCGCTTGTCGTTATATAAGATGAAGAAGAGTCGGAAAAGGACCTCTTGAACTCAAACCTTTTCTTTAATTTGCACTTTGATGGTTCTTACAGTCACTGGAATCCTTTTGCATATGAGATCGTAGAACATGATGAATTTAGATGAAGTTAGACCATTCTAACCATCGTCTTACAGTCATGTACGTTGTCGAATCATTGCACGAATACATTGCTCAAGTCCAATTATCGAGGAATTTTAAACATTCTTATTTCAGCCCAACTGCCCACCCTCCATCAAATGGTTACACATATTCGAAGTAAGGGATAGCATGCTCGTGAAGCATTGAAATTAAAGAGATTGGCAATCGAAATCAAATTCGAATAGAAATCTACATTCCAAAAAGCGTAGATTCCTTTTTATTTACGCTCTATTTTACTGTTACGATTTCCTCTGCCGAACTTCAATTTTTAATTCATTGACTGTAAAGTCTATTTGGTTACACAATGGGTCAAAAGTGTTTGTGCACAAAATTTCTGTACAATAAAAAAAAATAACATTTTCTCTTAACACTTTTTCTATTACAAATTTAAAAAATCACAAGAATATTGATACGTTTCTGTTTTTTACACCATTTTATTTTTAAACCAAATATAATTTATGACTTTTATCATTACTATAGCGCATTTCCTTTTTTTTGCCGCTCATTTTCCAAATCAAATTTGTTTTGCGCATCGAAGTAAAGTTAAAGTTAAAATACCCATATACATTACACTAAGAAAGCAACCTCTACTAATTGCATTGCGTCCGCTTAAATAAACATAATATACATTTTAAAAGGTTGGTATTAGAGACAAGCACGTCGTAGGATGTATTGTATGAGTAACTTCATTAATTGTTAGAAGGACTCCCTACAGTAAATACAAAAAAAGTTATTCAGTTAAAAAACATCCTATATTAGTAAAGTAAATTGTCTACCGGTTCAATTATTTGAAAAACAAAACTAAAGTAATATTTGTATTTTAATAAGATATTCACCTCACACATTAAAATAAAAATATAACTTGTTTTAATTCAATGGCAAATTAGGTACATCCTTTGTGCTTAATTCTTATCAAACATTAATTTTCCCAGTGAACTTGAACTGGTTAAAACTTTCTCCTTTTTTCCCCCCTAACCCTTCCTAAAAAGTTAAAACTTCATTAATAAAAGATTTCTGCGGATTTTTTTAACAATTTAAACCCCAACCTCATCCTGTCTTCAAATACACATTTATTCTACAATCCACGTCGTTTATGCATTTAAAAACAATAACCTGATGACAGAACTGTCGAATAAGTGTTTTCTAAATTCATGGAGTGGCTTAAAGGCAGAACGGCATAAATGAGTTGATCTGGCATAAGTCTCCCAGACAAAGAGCCCCCCCCCCTTCTCTCCAAAAGATCTTCCGGAAGTACTTTGTCTCGGCCACAATGACCCTATTGCCATTCTCACGTTGGAACCTCAACGCTGAACAAGCCGATCATAAATTGCACTGACTTAATACCTTATTGAATGGGGCCCCACTTCTTCTTGTGGACGTAAATAACGTGGCCAAGGGCCTTGGTGGTGGGGCGGGCGCACACTGATACACATTTAAGCCCAACACCCTTCAGAAAGCGCTTAAAAAAGTGCGTGAACGGACTTTCAAAAAATGCCCCATTTTCAGGGGATCCTCTGCGAATATTCATGAGAGTAAAAAAAGTGGGGGGATCAATATAAAGCCCTTTTCAGCCCCTGCCTTCTCCCCACGGCCCTTCATATATCTTCTTAAGCTTCTGTAATGGAAGCTAAAAGCAGCGAGGTACGTGACTTGAAAAAGTATGCTGGTAAGGGTTTGGATTATTCTTTTTGTTTGTTATTGTTGTTTATACATTTATGTGTGTTTGCCGCTTATCTTCATAACGTTAAAAATTACGCGGCATGATGAAAAATGCTAATACTGGAGAAGGACGGAAGAAAAAGAACTTTTAAGTATAATAATTTCTTTCTGCTTTTTCTTTCTTTTTTATTGCCTCTCTTCCTACTGAAAGATAAATACACAGTTTCATATTGCAAATGCGTAGCCATCTGATACTTTTCAAGAAATGAGTCGCGCATTATAAAGGAGTAAAATTTGTGTTTTATCTTACTGTGTTACATGTCCTGTAATAGCACTCAACTATTATCTAAATAATTGTTAATGTTTTTGAAAATATTTCTTTTAAAACTTTTGATAACCCAAACTTGGAATTAATGACTTTTAACTGATTCTCATCATAAGCATTCTTAACTTATAACATAATCCATGGTATACTTTTAGCCGGATTTAGGCAATATCAAAATGGTGTCATACTCAGGGGGGCAAATTCTGAGTGGTGGCATGTTTTATTCACTGTAGAGTTTGATGTATGTTATTTACACTTCAATATCGACTCGGCTAGATGCTTTCAATAGTGTGGTCTCCTGGAGCGAAGATGGGCAATTTAAATCACCCTCCCTCAAAGCAGTAACCAAGGTCACCAAGGGTCACCCGTCATCAACCAAACAGCTTGTAACCGTAATGTTGTTTGGAAACTTAACACAACATGGCAGCGCAGCCTAGAACTATGGTTGATTATGCTTTTTGGAACGCGTAAGACATTTCCAATAAATTATGGCAACTGATGCAAAAGGCTACGACGCACACGTCAATCAGGCCCACCCTCTCAACTCGAATCTTATTCTACCGTCAACGGCAATGGGGATGTATCAATTGCAGTAAGGCTGAAAAACAACTTTCTTTGCGTATCTCTGGAGGTACATCAGCAGCAAAAAAAAAAAAAAAAAAAAACAGACATGGCTGCAGATTGGAAGGTTGGTGGATCAAATAAAACGCTCATGCCAAGGTCAGCAGAGTTTTCACACGCAGCTTCCTTTCTTTTTTTCCCAATATTAACAGTCTTCTTTAAGGTTTTAAATGATATGTTATCTCAATCTTGATCATTGGAACCAAATATAAGTAGTCACTTTTCTTGTCCATAGAATACAAATTTAACAGTCTTCATGTGTATATCGTAATCTGTCAATTTTTAGAAGAGTTTGTATAACTTTCTACATAGGTTCGTGTCATTTCAATGTTTACGATCAATTTAAAGCATTTTTGCACCATTATTGAAATACTGTAAAAAATATCTTACTGTTCATTTTTTTAAATTTATAGAACATTATTTTTTAGACTCCTTTAAGTAAATATTAAATTTAAGCTGAAAAATACAATTAAATAAAACCTCTAATAAAGAGAAAGAGCATTTTCTTGAAGCTATTATATCATCTAATCAGAGTTAAGAGCTTTATTTAGCTCTTAAATCTTTATGTAAATTATTCACATATTCTTTTACCGTCTTTTGCGATTGTTGAGTAGATATATTGCGTGTATAAAACGGAAGTCGCTGTTTCTGGGACAAGTTTTTGCACTAAACCGAGGAATAAAACTCACATAAAACGAAGAATTCTTGTACGTTAATTTCCTCATTTGGAAGGAAAGTGTTTTAACCTTCCCAACTGAGTTGAGCAATAAAAAGGTATAGCCGCTAATGAATGAGTCGACTGTATCACGCAAGCTTCATACTCAATAATTCAAATGGACTTTTAGTACCTTGAAAGAAGATAGAATTTTTTTCGTTAAACAATGTAAAAGAAATACGTTTCGCCATCCTTAAAACTTTAATTTTAATATAAGTTTGTTTATTTAATGTTATAAAATAAAATTACAAGGTACCAACAAGTAATCTCAAATTTTTTTGCAATTAAAATATCGATATCATAATTAATATAATTTAATCAAACAATTAAGCTGTCAAATCTCAAGATCACATAATTACAACTGAGATTAGAATCAAGTCAAAACGAAATGATTAAAATATTACTAGATATTTTTTTTAAAAAACTAACTAGTTGCTAGAACAAAATTGATATTCTTTATTGGAAATGAATTAGGAGGTATTTCGTTCTAGATTCTTTCGTGTACATAATATTGTTCAACGAATTATAATTTCCAAGGAAGAAATTCTTCAAAAATTTAGTAAGAACAATTTGTTGAAAGTAAAACGAAAAATTTCATCGTTCGAAATCCATCATTGATTTGTAATCTTCATACATAGTCAACAAATCCAATATACCTACTCTCTTTATGTAGGATTTGTTTGAACACCGAAAGTAATTTTCGCACCTCTCACCAGATGGCGTGATCAGTGAAGCTATATCATCAATAATGTCAAGAAAAAAGTTGCATAACACCTCTCTCTGCACACAGCCCTCTTGAGCAACCATGCAGGGTAGCCGTGCTTCCTGCTCCTTTCCCCAGAATATGAACAAAATGATTAGTTACGAAAATTATTCAATAAAAAGAATAGTACTCACCTAAATATAAATGTATAAAAGAACCCATCAACTACCACACTAGTCTGTTGCTTCTACAAACCAACTGTATCAACATTTTGCTTGCTCGTTCCATGGAAGTACTCTTACTTAGCAAGGTCATTTAATTTGGACTTTTCTTCCTTTATCTCAAAGCAACAATTTCTAAGAAGCTATTGAATGCTGTATTTTGTTTTGAGTAATACATATCATTGTTAAATAAGAAAAATATGATGCTAAAAAAATGTTTTACATTTCCTAAATTTTTATGTTTTTATTCCTATTTCTTGAATAGCATTGATTCTGTTGCATTCTAAATTTAAACAATTGTTATAGTTCTCGATATTGTAGACACGTGACTAGATTTTTTTTTTTCAAAATATACTAAGACCATACTTGAAACATTTTTTTACCAGAATAAATGTTTTAAAAAACATATTTTTACGTAACAACTTTTGACGAAGATTTAAGATGTTCCATGAAATTGTAATAAGAAAATTCTCAAGAACACTGAAGATTTTCACACATACCTTTTTGTTTGTCATTTTCTCAAAACACTAATTTAATGAATTATTTATAAGATAATAGCTGCTAATTCCATATTTTCTATAAATTATAATAGAAAATAAACATTTATTATAGCTACACTTTTATATTAGCCGTTTTACATGCATCAAACTCTCATTTTTTTAAAAAATTATTAATCAAAATAAACAAACAAAATCGAACTTTTCTGCAGCATGTGCATAATAATAAGGAAAATTCTATCCATATATTTATTTATTTATTTAAAAAAAACTCTCTTTTTTCACTTCATCACAAAAAAATACTCTTCAGTTTGCGTATTACGTATTTCGTGAAAAATTCAAAGTAACAAAATCATTTTTATCCCAAAACGGATATTCTTAACCTAAAAAAAAACATTAAAAAATATCGATGGGAACTACCATTTGCTTCTCTCGGCTTCTAACCACAATTTAAACCCAGTTAACATCGAAGCACTTTTTTTGCATCCCTTACGAACGAGCCTCCCGGAACGTTTGGCGTGTTCTACATCATTCGAGTACTCCTGCATTGCGTGACTTACTTTTCGGTTACGGGGCATTACAAGTAATTTCGTAGAAGTAGTTTTAATAACAAAAATTCACACTTTAATTAGCATGCTCACAGCTGAAGGGCGTAATGTGAAAAATATACAGTTCAGAGATGTAAAACAGAAGAGTGTCAGTAACATATTTAAGGGCAAGATATGAATATCTTTCCGTTATTTCAAGCCATTTCGGTAAATGGATTGCTTTATAATTGAAGAAGTGATTATCATTTCGGGTAGGTTTTGCAGTTTCTCTTGTTTTGTGGTTCAGATTACCAGAAGATTTTCCTTGTAATGGAGGACATTAATCCTCGAGAAAGAATATTTTCTTGGGGTTTCGTTAAGTGGTTACCTCTTTCTTCTAATTGAGGAAATGAAGAGTTCGTTTATAATGTAAAATGACGATTTTGTGTTTCCTTATGCAAACCCATTACATGCTTTGAATAAAAAGAGTTTCTCAAAAGCTGTGTAAACAAGTATGATATTACGTCATCTAAGATATTGATATTAATGGTTTTATACCGGTAGGCTAAGGCCGATTAAATTTCTACAAATGAAATACAATACTATGTAGCAATCTGGAGGTTGCAGACGTAAGAGGGTTCGGGGAAGAAGCATACATGGTTTTAAAAATAATTACGTTTATTTTGTATCTAACACTTTATGAGCAATTTTCAACTTATTCAATAATTTTGTTAGCAATCTTAAAATCTAAACTCTTAATCTAACTTATAAGATTATTCAAAATGACTTATCTCTTGAGCCGCTTGTAGTTCACTTGACAACTCCTTCTTGAACCGCAACAGCAGGGTACAAATCAACTCCTTTTTTCCTTTCACTGCTCTGGTGAGTGGATACTTTGAATACTACTTTCAATACGCACAACTGTCTATTCACAAATCACTTTCCACGATTAACCTAATACACCCCATGCCAGGTTTTAAATAGAATTTACATTCGCATAAAATCAAGTTATCTCTACGGAAAGCCGTTTTTAAACTCAAATCACAGTTAAAGAATAATTTTCCCAAAAGGATTAGTAGAAGACACGCCGTTAAAACCCATCACAACCATTACAGCTGTTGCGTTGCTAAAAAATCTTAACATCTGTATTATTTTAATATTTTGGAGATAAAATTTCTGTTCTTTATATGTCTGGATACAGGAAAGCCTCCTTGACGGTATAGTGGTTAGAGACATTGACTGTGGTGCAGTAGGGACAAGAGAAGGCATAGATGTTTGTAAATGTATAGTGCTTGTGCGGCATATGGACGCTCTAAATATTCGTTTAGCTGAAAGTCCTCTCGGAAGGTAGTTGGAAGGCCCCTTGACCACCCTCCTGGGTGTTTTCTCTGAAAATTGGAGTGGAACAGAGCCAAAACGGCAACTGCATGGTGCTCAAAGCCTCAGCTAACGGAAGACATAAGCTTGCCCCTTGCCACGATGAATTTCGTGGGCCTCAATTTGACACCGTCTATCGGGTGGTATTACAGAAACAACACAACAGATTAGGAAAAATAATTCAACTTAATTTTTCTTCCCATAAAAGGGATACCCACTCGAAAATGCATTTTGTTTTTATTTAAAAAGTTGAAGTATTCTCTAAAGTATTTGCACGAGAAATAATTGAACAAATGTTTTGGATAAACTTCCAACATCAGTTATTGTAACAGTCACTGAAATAAAATGATCTATTCGTTTCATTTATAGAAAAATATTGAATTGTAAGATTTTTTTGACCTGTTAAATATTTTATCCTGCCATTTTCTTTTAAAATTATAGTCTTTTAAAATGACATATATAAATCAAATAATAATAAATAGATTATTTAATATAAAAGCAAACACACGAGCTATATATCATTTGTTGTGTTATGTTTAATTTCATAAAACGGTACGTTCGTATTATACCGTCGACCTGTTTCGCCAAATCAAAAGATGTAGCTTATTCAAAAAGCGTCGCCAAACTCTGTCATCGTTATTTTTCTTATGGAACATACAGGGAAAAGTTTTCCAATACTGGCTGCTTATCGTGGCATTTGGTGACGTCTTTTTGTTCAAAAAAATTGGTCGACGGTATAATACTCAAGTACCCATATTTTAAAAAGCAGTGTTTTTAGGAATAACTTAATTCTAAAAGAGTTAATGTATTCAATGTATAACTGGTTCATAAAAAAACATTTCAGACGGAGATGATGAAGGCAGAAATTCCCATTTTCTGTTCACCTTACATCTTTATCAGTACAGAGTCGAAAGAGGTGGCAAGGGAGGAGGTAAGTTCATAATTTTGATTTACTTTTTCATTTTAAAGTCACTATTAAATTTCCCAATGAACAAATCTTTAAAATATTACATAAAATTAATGCATCTGTTTATCAAGACGAAATTAAAATTTAAAAAATTTGATAATGCAACAACAATTTATCTTGAAGTTTTTAATTTATTTTAATGAAAATAGGAAAAAATTTAAATGCGATTTGCGTACCTAATTGTAATAAGTGATCTTCTATCAGAACTTCTTAAAAATTGCTAAAATTAGCGAGTTAAAATAACTTTTGAAGTTTGATTGTAAAGAAAGTTAAGGAGATAAAAAATATATATTTATTATAATATTCTAGAAAAGAATTTCTTGCTCTCCATGTTATATAGTAAAATATTCGATTTTTCTATCTTTAAATTATAACTTTTTTAAAACGCATACAATTTGAAGCGAAATGAAACCAGTAATGTAATATTGTATCTATTTAGGATATAAAAATAATAATAAAAGTTTCCTTTCAATGAATCAAAAAATGCTAATATTAATTGAAATAACTAATTTAAGGCCGAAAGAAACGAAGGATTATAATTGGGAAATTAGTAGCTCGACCTAGAAGAATGCCAAACTAAACAAGATAATACGGCAGCAGAAGCAAACGATATAAATTTTAAAAAGTCCAGAAATCATGATGTTAAAGAAAGTATGCTTCAAATATCAGTGTTCACATTCTTGGAGACTCAAAAGCTGAAATACATTTGCTTTTTGTTCGATTGAGAAATTCAATTTGAAGCAAAGACTTCTTTTTCAATTCCTACTATTATAGTTCACTCTCTCCCGAGATATATTTATATATCTTGTTCAAATTTTCAGTCGTTAATAAAATATTTTTTATTCATCCACTCAAGTTCAAATACATCTTTTTAAACTTGTAGTGGATGACACTTGATGTTAATACAGTTACTTCAAATATTAATTCATTAACTAAATTTAATTCTTTAATTTTATTTTCATATGAAAGAAAAAAAATTGCCACTTAATATTATGATTTTGTCATATGTATAAACATATTTATATTAATTGTAATCATTTAATAATAGTAACTAAAATTTTAAAAAAATTGTTGACCTAAGTAAAAATTTACTTTTTTTTTTATTTATATTACTTGTTCTGTCTTAAAAGAGAAATATATTAAATAAATTAGAAAATATTCAGGTATTAATTAGCATGGCAAAATTATGAAAATTAAAGAAACATTACTTATATCTATAAATGCAATTAATAAAAATATAATACATTCACACGTATTAAGGTTAATATTTTTTATATAATAATAAAATTTATTGTAATGGATTATATATACACAAGACTTATAATGTAGTAGATTCATAGATATTTTCTTGATTTAATAAAGAAATTATTATAAATTTCAGTTGCTGGTGGTCGAAGTCGTCTTCATCTCTTTGATCTGGGGAGTTGCGATAAAATTTCCACGAAACCTCGTGACGGAGGCTGTTTGTCTCTATCAGCACTGGGAAACGTTATTTTGGCCCTCTTCAATGGACAGAAACATGTGCCTTACAAGTACGTGTCCCTTCATTTTTTCTTATATCTTGTATTCAATTGAATTTATATCTTTGTTTTTAAAATTTATTCACAGTACTCTTGACAAAGACCATTACTTTTATGCAACAGTTCTATATCAAGAGCTGCTGTATAAAAAAAAATGTTTCGTTCATGAACATTCACGTTTTAAACATTTTTTACATAAATCTATATTTATAACAAATGGGAATAATTACTCTTCTAAGTGGGAAATGTTTAAGTAAAACTAAAAATCCAGTGGTAATAAACATTTTTAAAAGAGGACACTTGTCTAACCCCGTATAAAGCATCATTTTCAAAATTTTGAAGTAAATTTTAAGTACGTGATCCAATGAAACAGCACTCGTCATATCTGACCTGGATCAACTATATATTCCGATCTGAAGCTTCTTCTCAACTTCACTAAGGCTTCCAAAAGTTACTTCATTGATCTCACAATAATAGTAGCCTAACGAGTAAAACTAAAGCTCACTTTTCTAGGGTTTAAATAGCACTCAATTTAGTATGAAATCAAGTTCTCTCTATGGAAGGCGGTTTTAAACAGAAGCAACAGTTAAAGAAGTATTTTTCCCAAGAGGATTAGTGAAAGAGCGCGAATAGGACCCGTCACACATAAACCGTATAATTACCGTGTCGTTTTTATCCACAAATTCTGAATGGCATTGTTTAAAAATAAAATTTCAGAAATTCACTCTTTTTTAGAGTTGTTTTCAAAACTTGACTACCCTTAATATATAAGCCTAGAACACAGTCTTCTTTCAAAATTACAATTTTTACACAAATAGTACAAGAATGTGTAATGCTTTGTTCAAGAGTTAGTCCGCAAAGTATACCTAAAATTGCTTCAAAGTTAAATTTTTAAAAAAAGAAAAACAATCCTTTTTAGGAGCATAGCATCATTACTAATTTTTAATATCTTAAAATGACTAACATTACTTGTTCCTACTCTTTCTGATACGAGAGAACTCTTCCCGAAATCAATCGCTCAACCAAATTCGTCAACACCATAATTAACCATAATTTCAGCGGACCGAATTTCATGCGCCTGCGCATTTCCATCTTTGTGCTAAGTCGTCCAATCACTCGCTAACCGTTCCTTTTATTAATATACAAATAATTGTTAATTTAATGCCGTAATTGTGATTTTCACTAGTTTAACCCTACAGTTCAAGTACTGAGAAAGTTGCTTATACAAGAGTAGAATTATTTATATGCGTATTAGCGATAATTAGTTTGTGATACAATGCCTTTTCAGTGAGGAATAATAGAAAAGCTGCTCATTAACTCCCTTTTAAAATTTAAATCTTCATTTCGAATCATATGAAAGCTCTGAAAAGCGAGAATTAGTTATGTTGTCATCAACGAGTCATCTGATCTTCCATTCAAAATTGTCTAAAGCTTTGTAACTTGTTACATAATATTGATGCAACGTGAGTTAAAATAAAATAAAATCAGTTTCAACCAACGAAAAACTCGATTTAAAAAAAAACCCAACTTGAAACTATAGAGAATGAAATTTGTAAACTATATAGTTTTTTCAAAAAGTATCGATTGTTAATCATATTATTTATTTTATTTATAACATCATCCAAATTACTCAGCGAAGAAGGACATGTATATTAACGTCGCACACTAAGGCAACACAAAAGCTAATGGCGATGGTCCTCGTATTTGAACCTCTGTGAAGTAAAAGAAGAGAATGAGTTAATGTTTATTTAAGTCCCCCCCCCACGAGAACTTTTGGCAACGGTCAAGTGTTGACGATGACACCTGAGTTGGCTCTCCTCTCTCCACGACAATGGGAGAACTTAGAGCCTTGACAAATTTAACGTGCATCAGCCCTCTCTGCGCGGATCTTCAGTGGCATAAGAGATCAAACTCATGACCATGACCACTATACTCCCGCGGCCACACATTCAAATGACACTGAGTAATCTAAAGTATAGGTACTGAAATGAACTCAGTGAAGCAACAGCCCATGTGAGAGCCAAAGCCTACTGTGTCTATCTCAGTATACATAACCTTAGATACTGGGGCACATGTGCAGATGTTTTGGTCAAGTGGTCAATCTGACACGAAACCACCAGTGTTCCCAAGCAAGCTTGGTACTCTTTTATCGACCCACTGAAGGAATGAAAGGCTGAATCGTACTTTCCCAGCCCGGGATTTGAGCCCCTGACCTGTGAAGTGAAAGCGCGATACACTACCACTCAACCACTGGGCTTTAAAGTAATAGGTACGAAACCAAAATGTATCAGATCTCCGAAGACAGTTATATAGAAGGTATGATGCGTGTTAAGTGTGTCGGTTTTCACTTTGGAGTGGTGTCGTAGTTAGAATTTAGTTGTTCATGTACATCCTCGTCACTTGATCGTTATTCAAAATTATATTCCTTCACCCACACAAGTCCTCATATTCCGTATAGCATAGCATTAATAAATATAAGAGTTGCCACCAATGAAAAATGGATAAGTTCAGTAAAAAGAATGATTTTATTGGAAATCAAAGTTAATCACTCGGGGGGGGGGGTTATAAAACAGATCCAGTCGTTTCGGCAGCAAGTCTATGACTTTATTCTAGAAAGAACGTGGTTGATTCTTGAGGAAATCCTGCCCAGCTTCCTTCACTTCATCGTCCTAATAGAAACGTAACACTGTCTAAAAATGCATAAAGGCCTAGAAGTCACAGGGTGACAAATCCGAACAGTACGGTGGGTGTTCTAACATTTCCCAACAGCTTTTTTTAAAGTTGCCTTGTTTTCATGGGAGACGTGTGGGCGGACATTGTCATGGAGATTCGATAGCGTTTTCTGCCTTTCTCGAAACCTTTTACACCAACTGTTCGAAGATTTTCGACCTAAACAGTGCTCCCCATAAACTGCCCCAATTCGTCGATAGATGTCCGCATTATCTCCTGCAATCAGGAACCGCACTACCGCACGTTGTTCCAATCTGGACGCATTCTTATATGGCATTACTTTACTTTCGATTAATTTAACTACCGCTAACAGGTTTCAATGTTAAACATCGTATGCGGTGTACACTTCCTACCGCCCTTCGTGTCTCTGTTTGGTGGCTCTGATATTGTAATTGTTTCACTTGTTCTGACGCAATCGCATATGTCTACTTTTCTTTTGAGTAACCCGTATAATAAAACGATTCTAGTTGAAATTTTGTGAAACTACCAATAAGTTAATTAATTTTAAACTGTTTATTGTAATTTTTGCAATTCAATTTGATTTTAAAAAGCTTTAATTCCCTTTCTTACTCCTACTTTAACATTTCTGTACTCCTATTTTAACATATTAAGTACCCAGGTAACACATGTGTTTAGAAAATAGGTGTCGCTGTTTCA